>CANSZD010003052.1:217500-727500 GCA_947648045.1 Beta corolliflora
TATATTTTGCCATGTTTTATTTACTGCCTCCATTTTTTCCATCTTGTTTTTATTTTCCGTCTTCTGCGATTGTTTTATCTTTTTTATCTGCCTTCTGTTTTTTAAATTTTGTCTCTTTCCTATTTATATGTATTTTCAAATGGAGTTGAAGTATGGAAGACCCTTACGATGCTCAATTTGAAGACCATGGTCCTCCTCCTTCTGATACTGGTGATGTGTTAACCATTTGTGTGTTTATTTTACTTTAACATTGACTAAATAGATACTAATTCTATTTTTTTTTGTAAATGTTGCTGAGACAATTGGTTTTAATGTTGTTGTGATGCCTCTTGTTCCTCCAAAGAAGAGGATAGGAGAGGGTCCTCCAGAAGGTAAGAGAAGGGCTCCTATATGGGATCACTATGATTTTAGCGTTGAACTTGATAAATATGGTATGCAACAGATTTATGCCACTTGTAAGTATTGTGGAAAGGCCAAATACAAGGCGCATCCTAGTTTTGGCACTTCCAATGCAACTAGTCATATTAAGTCTTGTGATGCTTATAAAGTTTTTCTTGCTGAAAATCCCGAGTTTGGTATTTCTTTTGACCAGAATGTTTATTGTCAGTTGTTTGCTGAAGTTATTTTATGTCATGCTTATTCTATGAGAATTTTTGAACATGAAAGACTTAGGAAATTGCATGCATACTTGAATCCCAAGGTTCGCCACATTTCTAGGAATACCATACTTAGGTATTGCACTTTGCGTCATGAAAATTTTTATCTTGCGTGATACAATTGATAGCATTAGTAGCCGTGTTTGCTTCACATGTGATTGTTGGTCTGCCATTACTAAACGTGGTTACTTGATACTTACAACACATTACATTGATAATGATTGGGTTCTTAGGTCTCATACTTTGAACTTTAAATATTTTCCCCCCCTCTCATAGAGGTTCTGATATTTATGCTTTGGTTTAGGGAATGATAAAGGATTGGGGTTTGGAAGGGAAGGCTTTTTCTATGACCATTGACAATGCAAGTTCTATGGATGTTATGATCACTCGTTTGAAATCTGATTTGCATTCTTCTTTTCCTTTGCCATGCAATTCTTATTTTCCTTTATCATGCAATGGTAAGTTTTTTCACATATGATGTTGCGCACACATTTTGAATCTCATTGTTCAATGTGGCATGAAAACTGTTGATCCCAGTGTTTTGAAATTACGTGAAGCTGTTAATTATATTGAGGGTTTCGATCTTAGGGAGGTTAAATTTGAGTAATGTGTGAGTGATATGAAATCTGATTTTGTTGGTAGTTTAAAATATGATGTTTGTACGAGATGAAATTCTACATTTCATATGATGAAAAGAGCATTACAAGCTAGGTATGCATTAGATTTGTTTGCAACTAGGGAATCTGAATTTGAGTTTAGCCTCTCAACTGTTGAAGGGGATGTTATTGGATTTGTGTGCAAATTTCTTAAGGTGTTTAATAAATTTACCAATCTGTTTTCTGGTTCGGATTATCCCACTACAAATCATTATTTTGCTAATGTTGTTGCCATTGAAAAACTATTGGTTGTTGCGCATGATCATTGTATTTTGAGTATTCGGACTATGTGCATGGATATGATGGAGAAATATGACAAATATTGGTCCGATCATTCTGTTATTTTATCCATTGCTGTTGTGCTAGATCCTCACTACAAACTTAATTAGGTTTGTGAGGAGTTTATACCAGTTGTTGTCTGTTCCATCTGAGGTTAAGGTGAAAGTGATGGCAGTGTATGATGCCTTCATGGAGTTGTACAAGTTTGAAAGCAATTCTGCTACTGCTGCCTCAATTTCTAATTATGGTGCATCGTCTCAATTTGCCCCAACTTCTTCATCTGATCAGTTTTCATTGTTTAATATGTGAGGTTAATAATATCTGTTTTTCCTATTTATTTGTTATTTTGTTTTCAATGTTTGTAATTATAAATCTGATTTTTCGATTTTTTTTTTTGAATTTTGAGGCGGTTTATTCCTCGGAAGGGGGAGAACAATCTGATGTTGAAACATATCTCACTTCCCCCATAGTTCCTCGTATTTATGGTTTTGATGTTTTGAAGTAGTGGCAATCTCAAAGTCATTTATTTCCTATTATTGCATAAATGGCTAAAGATGTTTTGGCTATTCCGATAACCTCAGTTGCATCCGAGTCTTCATTCAGCATGGGAGGGGGTCTTGACCAAATATCGGTCATCTCTTCTTCCTAAACATGTTGAATCTTTTGTCACAACCCAAAATTGGTTGTTTGGGTATCTAAAAGAAGAAGAGTTGGATGATTGCCTCAATGTGTTTGATGAGGTAGATCCTGATGAGGTTGATGTGGATTTTACTTTGCTTCCAGCAGTGGACTGAGTCCCCACTGGGCCACTACTGTTTGCGCCCCGATATCACTGTTTACGGGTTTTTATTGCTACTAAGTGAATTTCTAGAAAAGTTGAGCTGGTTTTGCAACTATTGGTTGCTGATTTTATTGCGTTTGCTGGTTAGCATTGTTACTATTTTTGTTTGCACTTTTGATATTATATTTTTACTGTTAGCATTGTTACTATTTCTAGAAAAGGGAACTCTCATTTGTTTGCACTTTTGATATTATATTGGTGGAACAATGATGCTTCTTTTTGGAATGAATTGTAATAGTTTGATTTTTTTGGTGAACTAAATGAGTTGATGCCCATAGTTCATAGTTGGTGACATCTTAGTTGGAAACCCAAGGACTCCATCGTATAAATATGGAAAATACAGGATTTCCAATCCTAGCAGGAAAAGGAGGGAAACGGATACTCAATTTAGTTCACAAAGTGGGGAATCATATTGAGGCAAGTGCTCGATGATGAGATTTTGTTAGCAATTTTATGCAGGCTTTAAGCCTAAGAATTATTTTGAAACATTCCTCAAAGCCCAATTTTTAAAAAAATTCATGTGTTTCATTATCTTTTTCTATTGGATTCTCTAATTGTAAAGGTCAAGGTAAATATGGTAAGGTTGAATTTTGCTATATTTGTCTATTTTTTATTTATCCATTTAACTGTTTAATATAGTTTAGTCTTATTATTTATGTTTTTATTATTTGTTGTAGTTAAAGATTAGACTCTTGGATTCAAAGAAGGGGAAGATGGAAGATTTGAAGATTGTTGTGAATTTGTACCATCTATTACTTTTTTTATGTTTGTAAAATACGTGAGTAATAAATGGAAGATAAGTTTTCATATTTCTTATCAAATTTAGCATTTCGTTTTACTTTTGAGTTATTTATGAATGAATGTTATACGCAATGTATAGAATTTAAATCACATAACATAGGTTAAACATTTTGATTTGAGCATATCTCATTCAATTTATTCAGTCAAATTCTTTACTTGTATAATACTTCATCCGTTCTTTTTCTATTGCAACAATTACCATTTTGGGTAGTTTCACATTTATTGCAACAATTTCACTTTTGGCATAAAAAGCTACTTTAGTTGACATCAGTCTCCTTACTTTATCCTCTCCTACTTTAGTAAATTAAAGGGTATCTTTATGCTTAATTATCCACCATTTTTCATTTCCTTAAAAATTGTGTTCAAACTTATTGTTGCAATAGTCCGACTTGCGTGGACCCAGGTTGACATTAAAAAATACCGTGCACAGGCCCGGAGCACGTGACCCGCTACAAACACTACTCACTCCCACTTTTCCAATCTGCGATTTTCTTTCTCCCCTTCAATATTTCCAAACCGAAAATTCTCTCGCTCTAAAATTTTCGTAAATTATTTTCTCTCTTCATTCAAATTATTTCTCAATTTCATACAAAACCTTAATTTACGTACCTTTCTTTCATAATCAAATTATTATTCTTATTTGATTCAAGAATTGTAACACTATATTGATTCGAAATTGATTCTTCAACAATTTCCTGTTCAATTAAGCAACTACGAGAAATTCATGGAAAATTCGAGTTTAATTGAGCAAATAGATCTCAATCGAGTATTGTAGCATGTAATATAGAAGACTTAAATCGGAGCATTGAAGCATTCGACGACGAACAACATTACAATTCAATCCAAAATGAGCATCAAGATCCAATCGTAACATATCTCAATAATACACCAAGTTTTAAAGGTAACAGCATCGAAGTCAATAATTTCATTCGTTTGATTAAGCAAAGCAGTTACACTATAATTTTTCGTAGAAAATGTGGAGTTATTTCATGATGAGCTCGAAAATCAAGTTGACGAGTAATATGCTATAGTATCAACTGATGAATCTAATTCAAGTAGTCATTCCGGGTAAGTTTAATAAAACACACTATATCATTCATATATTAACTATATCATAAATAGATACACTATATCACACGAGAAAGACACTATACAATATTAAAAAAATAGTATGTACACTATGGAACACAATAATGCAGTATAGTACACAAAATACACTATATCATAAATAGATACACTATATCAGACAGAAACACACTATAGTATATATAGAAAATATTACGTACGAAAACGCAGTATAGTACACAAATACATATACCATATCACACATACATACACTATATAATAAATAGATACACTATATCACACAGAAAGACACAATAGAATATAAAAAAAAGGGAAATTCTCATTGGTACCATTCAAATATTGGTTTTTGCCAATGGTACACAATTTTTAATTGGCTTCTCAATGGTACCATTATAGTATTGACTTGTCAGTGTTGTGATCAAACTGTTAAACAAACATACATTAGTATGCTTGATTTAATTGTAGTTTCATAAAGATTGTCAAATCCTATCCCCAAAATCCCTAATTTGCCCAACAACCTCCTCCTTCCATCTCCAATCCCACCTCCCACCTTGTTGGCTTCTCCAAGTTGTCAATTTTAAGAAATGTTAGGTGCTTATCGCCATTGAAACAATAACCTCTATTAACACCATCTGCATCACTATCTTCATCGCACTGCATCAACGAAGCCCATAAAAAATGCAGCAGACCAGCAACCTCCATCAACACCACATGCACCTCCTTCCATTTAATCCCTGCATCAAGTGAAGTCTTATCCATGCCTTCATGCAGCACCATGCTCAACAACCTGTACTTGCTACTCCACAAAGCTTAAATGCCCAACCATGAGCCTTGACGTATCAATGCTACATCATCTCATTAGTATCTCTCCTTTAAAAGAAAGGAATCCAAGTAGATAATTCATGGGTCAACGGAATAAAATTTAGGCAGTAGCAGATGAAATATACTTGGGGATAAAGTAGTGGAGTGAAGCTCAAAATAGCAAAATGAAAGAGAAGCAGAGGAGGGGGTGATTATCTAACATTTTGTCTAACGGTTTAATCACAACATTCAACAAGTCGATAATATAATGGTACTATTGGGAAGCCAGTCAAAAATTGTGTACCATTTTCAAAAGTCACTACTTGGATGGTACCATTGAGAATTTCCCTAAAAAAAATATTAATATTACGTACACTATGAAACACAAAAATGGACTATAGTACACAAATACACTATATTACAAATCCATACACTATATCAGACGGAAACACACTATAGCATGTATAGAAAATATTACGTACAAAAGCGCATTAGAGTACACAAATACATATACTATATCACACATAAATACACTATATCATAAATAGATACACTATTGCAAAAGTGACACAAATATCTTAATCTTTTATAACAAGTTCAACTGAACAATCATTGAATAAACATGAAATTGGAGGAGTTTTACTTGGTCAAGTAAGACCAACTTTGGATGATATACATGAGCTATATTGTCAGCATGCTGCTATAGTAGGGTTCGGTGTTAGAAAATTCAAAAAAGAAAAAAAAAGGGACATCAGTGGTGCATCAGAAGTACTATGTCTGCTCTGCTCAAGGGAAAAGGAATACTAAAAACAAAGAAAAACAGGGAGAGAATAATACAGATATAATGATACAAGACAATACTTCAAAACAAGGGAACATCTTAAAGAAGCAGAGGACAAGAAGAGTTATGATCACAAGAACTGAATGTCCTGCTCTAATTAGAGTAAGGATGAACCCTGAAGGACAATATGAGATAGTGCAGCATGTTATAAAACACAATCATCCACTTACAAGAGAACCACTAAATTACCTTCATAGATTTGAGCGTCAAATCAGTGATCCAAAGCAACAAACCATACAAGCTATGCAAGAGTGTGGACTGAGACCAATAGATTCATTCGGATACATAAGTACAGAAGTTGGTGGTGAAGATGTATTGGGGCATTCCATGAAGGACCACTTCAACAATTGCTATAGACTCAAAATAAAACCAATTGAGGGAAATAATTCACAAAATGTTGTTGATAACCTTTATGAGCAGATGCAAACTGGTAGTAACTTCTTCTTTAGAGTAAGATTGAATCATGAAGGAAAGGTTTGCTGCTTGTTTTGGAGAGACTCTATGATGCTTGAGGACAACACAATCTTTGGAGATGTTATGATTTTTGATACTACATATAGGACAAACAAGTATAATCTCATTTGTGCACCATTTGTTGGAATTAATAACCATTGGAAAAACACAATGTTTGCATGTGCGTTTCTTGCGGATGAGACAACACCATCATTTGAATGGGTTTTTGAACATTCAAAAAGTCAATGAGAGGTAAATGTCCAATAACTATATTCAGTGACCAAGATGCTGCAATTGCAGCAAGAATAAAAAAAGGTATTGATGGTTATGTGAATTTCTACAAGTTCTGTTATATACTATTGCAGGAGCAATAGATATTATTAGAAAACCTAACTATATGAACTTATTGACAAGCTTTCCCAACCTCAAGACCCAGGCTATGTTTATGGCATTTGAGTCAAAATGCAAATCAACGATTTGGATTGATGAAGGCAGATAGGGACTTCAAGAACATTTTTCACAAGTGTTTGAGTGGTTGCATTACAAAGACAGAATTTGAAGAAACTTGGAGCAAAATGACCAAAAATTACAAACTAGAAGATGATGGTTGGTTCAAGTGATTGTATAGCTTGAAAGAAAATTGGTGTACATCATTTAGCAAAGATTTCTTCTCTGCCAGAATACTATCTTCACAGAGAAGTGAAAGCACAAATCATGATGTTGGCTTTAAGGCAAGCAAAACCACTAGCTTGACTGACTTCTTTTCAATATTCCAAGAAATAGTAAAAAGGTGGAGAAGACAGGAAGAAAGGGATGATTTAATTGTACAAAGGGAATACCAAAATCAGATATCTGCATGAGTCCACAATTAAAACATGCTTCTTTACAGTATACACATACTCTTTTCCGAGATTTCGAGGAAGAATTCAAATATGCAATGGCAAGTGCAATTGAATTAGTTGGTACACAAGGGAACATTCGACGCAGAATGAGTTTTCCTCAACAACATTGATGGTTCTTCTCAAAAAGTCTCCTTCAATTACCCAGAGAAGACAATTGAGTGTGAATGCGTAAATTTTGAAGAATCGAGTTGGTTGTGCTTTCATGCCATAAGAGTTCTACACTTGCATTTTGTCCAAAAAATACCAGTAGAAATACATATCGTCAAGGTGGACAAGATTTGCAAAAAAAGAACTTTGGGAGAAATTTGATAATGAAAAGAAAGAAAAAGGAGAAATAAACAAACTTCACACCATGGAGATTGCACATGATAAGCGGTATGTAATTAAGTTTATGCAATTTTAGTTTATAGACTATAACAACCAATAATATACTATATCATCCGAAAAGATACTATACCACGGAGAAATATACTATATGATAAACACACACACTATATGAACTCTACACTGTAGCATACAGAAACACACTATATCATAAAGTAAGCCACGATATGATATGTAAACACACCGTATCACATAGAAATCCACTATATATTTATCTACTTATACTATATCAACCTGTACACACTATAGCATACGTAACACACTATATCATAAAGAAAGCCACTATATAATCTATAAACACAATATAGCACATATTAACCCACTACATATTTGTCTACTTATACTAACACAAACTTTCATGGCATAAGGTACTACAACCTCATATTAAAGAGCCACGAAATAGAACCAACTAGAGCAATGATAGAGGAAAGTTTCAAAAAAACAAATTCAAAAGTTGATGAAGTAATAAAGATTGAAGAAGCAAAAGCAGTAGCAGAAAAAGCTAAAGCTCATCAGAAAGTATTACAAGAAGCAGCTGCAGTATTACAAGCTAATGAAAGTTAAGAAAATAATGCACAAGAATCAGCACCAAGACTAGTAGTTTTGGATCCAGATAGAGCATTCACAAAAGGAAAAGACAATAAGCGAATAAAAGGACACTATGATTCATACAAGAGGGCATCAAAAAAAGGGAAAAAGAGACACAAGGAGTTTGGAAGCATAACTCCAAAAGAACATATGTTCTAAAATTTTTTACCAAGAAAACTATATATGCAATGTTTTTAATGGTTCAGTTTGTAATAAGACTTGTACACTATATGCAAATACATAGTGCACTATATGGTTATGAAATACACTATATAAAAAGATTCTTATGACAAAACAGTTAGTATGATTTAGCCTAGTGTACATTATCAACTATATCAAAACCTACAAATATCAATTACTACTATAATTTTTTAATCAATTACATCATGAGAAAATCAACTATATCATAACAAAATCAACTATATCAAAAATAAATATATAAATTATATCATAGTCATAGCAAAATAAATATATCACACTACATCAACCTAAACCATATTATATAAACAGAAACTACACTATATCAACTGAAACCAAACTATATTAAATAAGTAAGAAACTATAAACAAAAAAAAATACAAAACTGAGTTAAAATAATTATATTAAACTTACATCATTCAGATATGGGCATTCAAATTGTTCTGAGCCGTCAAAAAGTAGCATATGGACAAGTATATACACACCACAGTCCACATCATATGCACCTTGTTTCCAGCTTCCTTTCAATTCTTTTATTAGCCATAAACCCGTATTATCACCTTTAGATTGTGGGATTTCATAAGATTGAAATAGATTTGAAACTCCATCAAGCTTGATTGAATTGAGTGTCTCTATCATTTTCTTATACTCAGCCTCATTATCCCAAATCTTGTTATCAATATAAAAAACAGTCTTTTTCTTTATGTCCAACACAAACAGAACATAATGATTAGCTTCTTTTAGTAAAGTTGGGAAAAAACCTACAAAATGAAAAGAGAAGTATGAACTCACTACATGAGCATAAAAGTAATTATATCATAATATCAACTATATAAGTACAAAACCAACTATATCTTTATATAACCAACTATATCATAACAAAACCAACTATATTATGGTAATCAACTATATCATTGAAAAATCAACTAAGATACTAAAAACAACTATATCATAGGAAAAACAACTATATCATATGTAAACAAACTATAAAAAAACAAAACCACAATTTGAAAAATAGAACTTGTCTCACCAGTTCAACACCGGTAATCCGGTTTTGGAATTTTATTTATCTCTTCTACTTGAAACTTCCAGCATTTGATCAACTCATCGATGCGTTTAGCATTTGTTCCATCTTCCAGCATATGTAACAATGCAGCCTGCAACATAAAAACTCATGTTATTAAAAAATAAATAATACATGCAAAGATAAAGAATTCAACATAAAAATATTTTACAAAAAGTTCTTACACTCTAAGAAGAAGTAAAGTAAAACTTTTTTGGAGAAGGAGAGAGACTCGGTTCATTGAGATTCAGCATTCTTGCCCAATTATTTATCACCGATTCAAATATTTCGGTCTCACTACCAATAATCCAAATCTCACTCCAAGGAATAGAGAAAAACACTTCATCCGTCTTAAAAACCTCTTCACTCGCAACAAACAACATAAATTCTAAGAATATATTCAATAAAAATAATACGTTAAACAAATTTCATTCAAAAATTTTGCCTGCCAACTAAAGGATCTTGATTTTTAGAACAATAATCAACAGCCTCCCTTAGAAATATTGGTAAATCTTCCATCACATTTTTAAACTTCTTCATCATGTTTGAAAGATGAGTGAAAGCATCATTAATTGCATAATCATCCAACCTTAAAGTTGACTTTGTTGGACCCTTAGACGAGAACTCCTTGGAAAGCAGTCCATGAATTCTCCACGAGCATATCCTCACTTACATCACAAAAACATTGTTGTTGACAACGGTGTTGATAATATCATTGCTCTTCCGATTCAATTGAGTCACAATAAAGCTAGGAAAGGCGCTAGTCGAAGAATTAAAAACTTCATCCCAACCGGCGGGCAAATCCTTCACAAAGATAGGCCAATGATACCATCTCATCAAAGAACTTCGATACACCGAATTTGACAAAATGTGGTCAAGATCATCTTGGGAAGGATGATCAACGAAGAAGGATTACCGACCACATAAGAGTCCTTCAAATTCTTAAAAGCATCAATGTGGCAAAGGGAGACAGACTTCTAAATCCCTCTTCCGGATCAACCACAAAGCATGAAGCTTCTACAAAAATCAAAACAAAGAACAATTAATTTGTAATACTCCATATGTAAACAGGTAAAAAATACACTATATCAAAATAAAACCAACTATATGAAAATACCACCAACTATATCAGTGCAAAAACACACTATGTCATCAGTATACCACTACCAAAATAATTAGAGCAAATACATTATACCACAAACAAAATACACTATATCATATAAAACAACATTATATCACTTAAAACTTTACTATATCAAAAGTGAATTTTATTATGAACTTTCTATAAGGCACTACAAAGGCAACGGTGGTCGTCCCCCGAGCCTGGGCGAGGAGGGCGTCCGCCCGGGGCCCAGGGGAAGGAGATGGCCCAATATTAAAATAAAAATCAATGTGAAAAAAAAATTATGAACTGCAATGTACTTTCATTGTTCTGACATTAATGACAGTTTATTTCTACCATTAATCAAATACTCCTTGGCTTCTCCCCTAATTACTCAAATTCCCATATTTCCAAGAAGAATTCAATGGAAGGGGAAAAATCAAACAGAGAACATTTAACTCTTGCTCTAATATAAGGGCAACAAAAAATATGCACTTCTACAACTCCAATAAAAATTTAAAAATATGTAGAGCCCAATTCTCAAATCTCAGTTCACAACCATTATCAAATACTTAATTGAAATTGACCAAGTTTCATTCCATAGTTTCTCACCTGGAACTTCGAATTGGGTGTTAAGGATTGGAGCTTTTTCTATTTATAATTCATTTGATGGACTGCGGTGGCGATACGGTGACTGGTGAGTGGTAACTGCCTGCATCTATCTCTTGGCTTTGCTATCTTATTTTGGTAAATTATAAGAGGACTTCTCATCCTCATTTCTAAATTCTAATCTATTCTTTGTCTGGTGGAGAAATAGAATTGTCGGATTATAATGAGGTAAGAAATGAGTACCCATTTTTTGTCTAATGAAGGAATAGAGTACTGTTTAAAGTTTTTGATTTTCATTACAACTTACAAGTATAAGAAATGAGACATTTGTCTCGTATGGAGAGTGACTAAGCTAAGGTAGTAATTGTATTTGATTGTTTTTATCTTATTTTGCATAAATAAACAAAGGAAGTATACACTTCAGCAATGGAATTATTTAATTACTTGGAATCAAATAATATTCTACTATTACAGTTTTCAAAAATATTTATGTACCAAAATTACTACTAATAATCTAAGAAAGAAGATATAACAGATTAATTAGTAACATATTATTGCTATAGAAATGCTTGACTTATTTTTTTTGTGGTGTAAGTGAGGGGAGACAATTTCAGTAGGAGAATTAACTTATCAACAATAGATAGTAGCAATAGATTAAATAAAAATTATGCTATTAAAGTGTTTTGAATTTTGTACAATTGTATTCTTGGATTAATCAAGTAGAATGTATGACGTTTAATACAAAATTAGTTCTTGTCCCGGGCGATACGCCCCGGATTATTTACCAACGTGCATTTGAAGTCTTCAAAAATAGAAATATTATCTTATCTTTAAATGATTTTCCCCCCACAAAGACCAACATGAGTATTGTAGTGTAGTTGGTTAGTGCATTAGCATATCAAATGAGAGGTCATGGGTTCGAGTCTTGAAACACATATTTTTATTGTTAAATGTCTCATTTGATTGTGTGGGGGAGGGGAGAGTACATGTGGCAGCATGACATTTATTTGTCTTGGGTTTTAGATATATATATATATAGATGTCGTGAATATCCTACCATAAAAAATATATTAAAAAATTTAGAACAACCTTAATTATATAAGGGGCCCAATCTTATAATTTGCCCAGGGCCCTTAAAATGTCAGGAACGGCACTGAAAGGCAACAAACACCATCACATTCAAAAAACACTATATCAAACACAACGACACTATCAAATACAATCACACTATATCAAATACAAACACACTATATCACATACCACCACTATCACATAAACCACACTATATCACATAAAACCACACTATACCACATACAACCACACTATATCACTCAAAACTATACTATATCAAAAATTAATATTATTCTAAAATTTACAACTTACATCTTTAGCTTTTGCGAGAATTTCTTCATCGGTGAGACAACCTGGTGGATACTCAAACTGAATATGAAGCTTGCCCTTCATCTTCCTCTTTGGCACAGTCTCCTTTTCTACATCACTTTATGTATCATCACTTGATACAAAACGTGGTACAACCCGAACTTCAACTTTTTTTAACCGACTTCATCCGAGAAATCAACATGCCCATCATCGGTGAAGTAAAACTTAGCACTTATCGGATAAGTAACGTCCAAAGAAACCACTTCCAAACTTATCACATCTTACTTCAAGATGAATTCTCCTGCCAATTGACTCATTATCCCAATGAGTCAACAGAGGAAGCGGCGAGTTGAAGGCACACCATCACCAATTTGTAGGTGATGGAAGTAAATCAACTCCAACAATATTATACACCCAAGTATAATGACCCCGAGAACCTTTAGTGTAAAATGAATTCTTGTACAAAACAGTAGCATGCTTCAACCTCTCCAAAATATATTTACACCAATTCATAGAAGGAATTGTACGAACCTCATTTACAGCAAATACCAGCCTCAAATCAAGTGTGTTATTTGCAACTGGAGCTAAAAAAGAAGAAAAAGTAAATAACACATACAACTTTTTGAACATCTCCCCACCATCAACCAACCTAATTAACTCAGAAAGAACAGAAGACATAGGAATTTGCCCTTTATCCCGATCAACTCCAAAATAATCCCTCCAGCTTGCTTTCAACTCAAAATGCGGATTGTCCGCATTAGCTCCCCTAGACACATCCACAACATCCTTTCCCTCATGTAGAGGAAACTGAAACACATCATAAACATCAAATTAGTTAACCTTAAAATCTTTGGCATAACCAACTCTAAACATGTCAGAACCACCATCAAACCTCTCAACTAACCATCCACTCAAAGAATTATTAGTCCTGGAAATCTTTAAATCCAGCAAAGATCCAAAACCAATTTCTGTAACAGCTTTCTTCTGTTCAGCAGTCAAACCTTCATTCAATTCACAAAACCTTTTACCACAACAAGTTGTTTTAAACAGGTTTACTCTCTGTCCTTCAGATTCTTGCAATATTTTGCTCTTCTTTGGAGCTTTCAAGTTATCCTTTTAAACTACATGATTAACCCTCTTCTTACTTGGTGACTTGGTAGTAACAAGTGTACCAACATGATTAGCAGAATCAGCTCCTTCATTAGCAGGAGGATTAGCATAATCATTTCTTCCAGAATCTTGTGCAGTAGATGGATTACCAGCATCATGTGCAGGGTGCTCTGCAACAAAAAACAATTATTCAGAACAAACACACACTATATCAGGAGAAAATATATTATATCATGTTAAAACATACTATATCATGTTAAAATACACTATCATGTCAAACTACACTATATCATGTCAAACTACACTATATCATGTCAAAAAATACTATATCATCTCAAAATACACTATATAATCTCAAAACACACTATATCATGTCAATATACACTATATCATGCAAAACACACTATCATGCCAAAAAACTAACACTATATCACAGCAAAATACTATCATGTCAAAACACACAATATCATTTCACAATACACTATATCATGTCAAAACACACTATATCATATCAAAAATACAATATAATTTTAAAATACACTATCATGTCAAGACACTATATATAACAAAAAGTACAGTATAATTACAAATACACTACATATTTACAAAACACAGTATATCATGTCAAAATATACTATATCATCACAACTACAAAGAATTACAAATTATTTATCACAAAAATAAACATAGTTAACCTAAAAAACACTATAAGACAGATTAAGAGTAAAACAACCACTATATACAACACAAAATCAACCACAACAAACAAGAAAACTAACTAAAGCACAAAAAAACAAGTAACAATAACAAAGTCGCAAATTAGGTCAAACGAAAATTAACTACATAACACAAAAATCAACATCAAAACACTCATAAATCAACATAAATTCAGTATGAGAACAATAAAAATCGCACAAAAATGAGCGAAGAGTAATTCAAACTAAAAAACACTATAAGACAGAATAAGAGTAAAACAACCACTATATACAATAAAAAATCAACCATAACAAACAAGAAAACTAACTAAAGCACAAAAAAACTAACAATAACAAAGTCGCAAATTAGGTCAAACGAAAATTAACTACAAAACACAAACATCAACATCAAAACACTCATAAATCAACATAAATTCAGTATGAGAACAATAAAAATCGCATAAAAATGAGCGAAGAGTAATTCAAACTAAAAAAAACATCAACACTCCAAAAATTATAAGAAATTAAAGTAAAAACGAAAATCAACGACATAATTTCCATAAGCTTAAGCGGTTTCGGGAACACCCGGGCAACTTCGATTCCTCTGAGCGAACACCAAGAGACGAACGCAAACCCCTACGTTTTGCGAAATTACCATTAGCGCTCTTCTTCCTTCCCATTGCAAAATTTAAACGAAGAAATTACACAGAACTGAACGAAAAAACTGAAAAACACAGTATCAACTTGAAGAGAGAGAAAATGAAGAAGTTATGAGAGAGAAAATGAAAAACTTATGAGAGAGAAAATGAAGAAGTTAATTTATGAGAGAGAAAATGCAGAAGTTATAAGAGAACAAAGAAGTTAGAAGAAGTTATCAAAGGAGAGAGAAAATCTGAGGAGAGAGAAAGATTGAACGCGCAGAAAACTAAAAGTTGTAATCATTACAACTCACGTGATATGGATCGGGTGCACACTAATTACTGTGCACCGGGTTCATAATAGTTTTTTTATTGTTGCAATAAAAAAAGAACGGAGGTAGTATTAAATTATCTTTTACTTATTTCATAATTCATACTTATATTTAACAAAGGTAACTTATAAATTAAGAAGGATATTCCTACTTATAATTACAAAAGCCCAACAATTGAATTTATAGGGATATTTTTATTTATAATTACAAAGACTAACATTTAAATAGAAAGAATAAAGTAAATTCTACTTAGATCACCCTTCGGCAGCTTGCATTACTCACCTGGCCAGGGATGGCAATGGATCCCTGGGCCAAGCGGATCCACTGGACCGATCCGTTTTTACGGATCTGGGTCCCTAAAGTTTGAAGCCGTTGGATCCAGGTCGGATCGGGTCCTGTTTTCAAATTACGGATCCGGGTCCGGATCTCTGGCTTAGGATCCGGACCCGGATCCGTAGACCCTTTTTTTATCATAATAATAAAACTTCGGGCCATATATAAGCTATGTAACATAGAGTTAGGCCAAAAAACCCTAAAATGATTCCCCGATCCCGCTTCTGTCTCTCTCCTCCCCATACCATCTGCGCCGCCCACGAAGCTGCGCCGCCCACGAGCTACGCCGTCCACTAACCTGCGCCTATAGTAAGAGATTACAACATCCAGAAAGAATCAACTCTTCACCTTGTTCTCCGTCTGAGAGGAGGTGCTAAGAAGCGTAAGAAGAAGACTTACACTAAACCTAAGAAGATTAAGCACAAGAAGAAGAAGGTTAAGTTACCTGTTCTTCAGTTTCATAAGGTTTCTGATTCTGCTAAGATTCAGAGGTTAAGGAAGGAGTGCCCTAATGCTGAGTGTGGTGCTGGTACTTTTATGGCTAATCATTTTGATCGTCATTATTGTGGTAAGTGTGCTTTAACCTATGTTTACCAGAAGGCTGGAGGCTGGAGGCAATTAAGGGATGGATTTGATGGCAGAATCTTCAAAATCAGTGCTTTCAATTTTTATGTTATATTTAGTTTTTGAGATTTTTAGATTCATGCAAGACTTTTGGTAATCTTAGTTGTTATGGTTATCGTTTTGTTGAGGATTATAATTATAACTCTGTTGTTTTTGCTAATGTTGGATCTACAATTTTGAATCCTTTTTTTTTTTTAATTCAGCGTTATAGTTTTTTTTTGTCTTAATTTTAGCGTTTATTTGATTGAATTTGTTGCTGTTGTGTGGTTGATGATTTTTTTGTTTGGAGATATTCTGAGGTTAATTTATACTATGAATTTAATCTCAATTATATGGAGGGTTGAAATTTTTTTGGGATTTTCGAAAACCTGTATTTTGAGTTCTATCAATTTGTTATCACTTGTGGAAGTCATCTCTAATGCTGCGATTTGCGAATTTGCTAAGTTCATATAATTTATTTATTGCTGAATTTGTTGATTTCAATTTATCATAAGGTTGCTGAATCTAGCTGCAAATTTGTGGTAAAATGGATGAATTTAGTTGCGAAATTAAATTTATAGGAAAAAGTAAACAATATAGTGAAAATCATAAACAGATCCGTTTTGGACCCGTTTTAGACCCGGATCCGCAGGATCCGTTGGATCTGGATCCGGGTCCAACTTTTTCAGACCCGCCGGATCCGGGTCGGATCTGGACCCAGTGTCTGAAAACGGATCTGGATCCGGGTCCACCTGGACCCGGTCCAGATCCGACCCGTTGCCATCCCTACCTTGGCCACCTACATCGTTCATTAATTTATTAAGCCTCGAAAAGTGAGGGAACAAGAAGTAAATAATATTAATGGTTAAATTGAATTATGGTATTACAACATTTGGTTTGTTTCTTAAGCAATCATGTAGTAAGATTTAGTACATTAACGCGACATATAATTTTAGCAATCATAATATTTGCTCAAAAGAGAGCTTATCACTCATCACAATTTATTCAAGATTCATTCAAGTTGTGTTCCTTGTAAGATTAAATTTAGTATATCAGGGCGTTATGATATTATTCAGTTATGATTTAGTAAGATAACCAAGAGACTTTATTATTTGTTACAGTTAAAAACAATCTAGAGCAGTTATCAGTTTACTTTTCTTGAATTCGGTTCAATCGGTTCGGTTTAAATCGGTTTAAAACGGTTTTCAATTGATTTCGTCCGTTTTCGGTCCGTTCGTTTAAATCGGTTTAGAACGGTTTTCAATTGATTTCGTCCGGTTTCAATTCGGTTTGGTTCGGTTTAAAGCGGTTTTGAAGCGATTAGTTTCGATTCGGTTTGTGTTTGGTTCGTGTTTTAGTTCGTTTTACGTTAAGTTATGTTACGGTTAACTTAAAACGATTGGCTTTTGATTATTGCACTTTTCGGTTATGGGTCACTTTAGTTCGGTTTATTCAATGATTTGGCTATCGGTTTGCGGTTCACCCATCGGTTTTAACCAAACCGATCTCTACGTGTGACTAATAAAGTAAAAAGATGTGATGCACTATACTTCCTCCATTTCTAAATATATGCAATATTTTCTGTCTAAACGTTATCCAATACACTACTTTATACCTTAGTATCTTTAATTATGTATAAATAAAAAAATTTAAAAGTTGATGTTATGAAAGTGCATTAAAACGAATTAAATTAGATCACACATGACTATATTTTTTCTTATACGTTTGTGGAAGAATATGGGATAAAGTTGGTAAATAAGTAGTTACTATGCAAATGTGGTATGTATTTGGTTTAGGAGGAAATATAAAATAGTCAAAAGTGAAGTGAATAGGTTTTGGTGAAACCTACCAAATGAAAAATGATAATCTTTATAAAACGGATAGAATACATATGTATTAAAAAACAACTTTGTATTTCGAGTTTTAATTAATGCACGTTTTGTAGATGTAAAAAAAAAAAAAGCAGCTCTGTGTTGAAGAAAAGCAGATTTCACAGTGTAATTGGGTGTTCAATCACCAATAATAAGCTCATAACTGCTGATTGCAAATTGTAATAACCCCTTATCCCTATGTAACTTTAGAAAGCAAAAGCATCCTAACAATTGCCCACTTCCATACTTGTCCCAAATCTTTCTCTAGATGCATGTCCGTCTCGCATATCACAAAAAAGTGAAAAATTATGCAATTCTCTAGAACTACTTTTCTTTCAAAATAATACACTGTGTCCCATTAACTTTAATCATATTGATTTATCAAGAAATTTCTTATAATTTGATATAAAGACACTAGTAACTTATCAAATTCAACTTATGAAACACACTCGCCCGTACGAATATGTGGTGTCTTGGCTCTTGGGTGCAGCCAATCTTTGAAGTGAGACGTGAAGAAGTCATGCCTTGAAATTATTTTTTTATCTTTTTGAAAGGAAACAAGCTGTAGAATAAAACTACTTCCTCCGTTCCAAATTAAATGCAACAATTTGGATGGCACATTCTTCTAGGCAAAATTTCTTAAGGTGAGATTAAGCAAAAGTAAGGGCATGTGACTAACTTAGTATGGAGAGAGAAAGTGGGACCACAACAATTAGTGTAGTTAAATAAGGCTTAATTAGTTTTAGTAAGGGTATATTCGTAATTTCCCACTCAAAAACTTTACCAAGAATAGAAAGAAGTAAAATGTTGCATTTAATTTGAAATCGCTCGTTTATGGAACCTGTTGCATTTAATTTGGAACGGAGGAAGTAGTATTTTTGGCCCCTAAGCAATACCTTGGGTCAATTGTAATAAACAAATATATAATTATTCATAAATTTCATAATTGATTTTTTTTTTTTGTCCATGAGAAATTGAAAATTTAACGTCATAACGCAATAAGTAAAAATTACCTTAAAGGTTTGAATTTGAAAATAATAGCTTAAAAGAAATTGGGGTATGAGAATATGTCATCAATAGTGTCTTGTTACTATCGTAATACTACCTCTGTTCCTTTTTAATAGTTACACTTACACTTTTCACGCATGCCGATGCACTACTTTGAGCCTTTATATCTCTAATTTTGTATTTATAAAAAATATAAAAAGTCGATATTCTAAAAGTACATATCGAGACGAATCAAACAAGACCCCACATGACTATATTTTCTCTAAACCATAAATCCCAAATGATAGTCAAAGGGAAATTTGTGAATAGTGTCAAAAGTAAAAGTGTAACTATTAAAAAGAAACGGAGGTAATAATAGTGTTAGAAATGTAATTACTTGTTTAAGTCTTTTTAGTTAAGTATAATTATTATAAGACTTTATCATATTTTATTTAAAATATTAGACAACAAAGTTATAGTGTATTGATGGTTAAACTCTTACTTTTCATTGCAAAGGTCACTTGTTCGATACCTTGTAGTTACTCAATATTTATATTTTTTAAATTGAGGAGTTCACATGGATATAAAGCATTTGCAATATAATTCGAGGAGAGCGCCACGTGGCATGTACACGTCCTTAGGAACGCCTTTTAATATATTTGTATAGATAGATAAGGGAGGGCGAGGGATGCCTTGAAGTATTTAGTATCTACTCCCTCCGTCCCTAAATAGACTTTCCGTTTCTCCTTTTCACGTTTGCCATTGTACATTTTGTATCATTAATATCTTTAATTATATAATAGTAAAAACTATAGAAGTTTGATTTTCTTAATGTATATCATGAGACGAATCAAACAAGACCCACATGACTATGTTTTTTCTTATACATTAGGAAAAAAATTGGTGGATTTTCCTTACTTATGAATAGTGGCAAAATTAGAAATGGGAAGTCTATTTAGGGACGGAGGGATTAGTATTTACAATCCACTTGACATATCTATACAAATATATTACAAGGTGTGTTTGTCAAACACTATGTACCACGTGGAATTCTCACTCTTACACTTGAATTTTGCCATGTGGGCAATTAACCAACAATTTACAGATATGTTGATGTCTTGGATCGAACCCGTAACCTCTTAGTAAGAATTATTATACATTTGCCCTATGAACTAATAATTTTTATTGAATCTTATGTCTACAAAATCCCTTATATGTCATGTAAAGCATTTTGTAAAGTGGATGTCATCCCCATCCTCATGAAGTTGGAGTATTCTCTTAGGGTATTTTATTCCATGTAATCGACATACTATAAAAAAAAATTAATAAATGCATTGTATAAGATTTGATCCCATCACTTCAAGCTTATATACTAAAGTCTTAACACTAATTAAGTGATATTTAGTGTAATCATTCTAAAGTCAAATATTAATAAATAAAAATATAAAAATCTGGGACATAACCAAAGCCTAAAAACTAGTTTATTATTATTAAAAGAAGTGATCCCCTTTATAGACATAACTCACCTCTCAACTTTATAAACAAAGTTTCTAGGACGTAACTAGAGGTGTTCAACGGGTCGGGTTCGGGTCGGGCCGGGCCGGGCTGGGCCCTATGCATAAATGAAACGGGCCGGGCTGGAACAGGGTCCTTTAGGCCCGGCCCATTTAACTCATCTTCCTTCTTTTCTGCCCAAAATTCCTGATCATTATAATTTTCCAGTTTTTAGATAAGCACTGTGGCAGCATTTCAACTATAATACACCCCTAATCAAAATGCATGTCTTAGCCTGAAGCTCAAGCCTCAAAGATGTAAAAAAAGCTAAAGCAAACAAGGCCAAACATGAATTTTGACAACAGAGAGAATATCAGCTGTTATGTGTTCCATGAGAAACAACAAGCACGATGAAGTATCAATATCAAACAAATCATCTAGGAAGCAAGTGTCTATAAACCTGTGGCACTAATTAATAGCAAGTTCGACATGAATCGGATAGGTTAACAAGAGGACTGATAAGAGTGAAATTCGTGAAACAACACCATTCACCACCACCACCAGAAAACAGAAATGCACATATAGTTACATAAGCTAAATACATAACAAAACATTAAACTTGTTCCTCTAAAAAACACCCGGCTCGGATCCGCAGATCGCCCAAATCATCGGCATCATAAACCACATCCCTTGAGCTCCCCGAATCCATAGTTGTGCTTCATGGGGAAGCTCCTGCTTCGCACCTGCATCCAGGAGCACAACCCTGACAGCAATGACAGTGTCACATTCCAATGCAGCAAGTAGACTATGTACAACAGACATCACTGTTCCTAAAGAGTTCTTCTACAGTGTCAGAGATAATCTTTAAAGCTACTGCAGTGTCGAGATAATCTTTCAAAGTTATTTAGCAATCAATTAAGAAAAAATTTATTCAAGACTATAGAGAAATTTATTCAAGACTTCAGAGAAATTTACCTAATGGAAAAGGCTAGTATCATCATCCTCATCATCCTCATCATCCTCTTCTTCATTTAAATCCACGTCACAAGAATATGGGTCAGACTCCAAGTCTACAGAAATACCATGCTCATCACGGCGCCAATCTTGGACACACACTAGTGCTTGCACGGTCTTTGGCTTCAATGAACTCCTAGTAGGAGATATAATTTTCCCTCCAAGGCTAAAAGCTGATTCCGAAGCTACTGTACTAACCGGAATTGTTAGTAGATCTCTTGCCATTTTTGAAAGCTCCGGAAATCGAATTGCATTTTGATGCCAAAATTCCAATACATCCAATTCCGAGTTCATGTCAAGTGCCTCATCCTCCAAATATACATCAAGTTGTGACTTTCCAATTTGCGTACTAATACTTCTTGGATTGTAGCTATTGTAATCCTCAAAATAGTTTTGGCCTAACCCACTACTAGGAGGAGAAGGAGCAACAATAGGAGAAGTAGATGATTGCAATTTATATTCTTTATACAAAGTTTTCAAAGTTGTTAAGATTTCTCCTACTTGTATCATACCATCCTCCTCACCAAACAACTTTACTAAACAATATTCCACAAACTTTATTTTAAATCTAGGGTCAAGAACAGCCGCACAAGATAGGATCACATTATACTCGGACCAATACTTGTCAAACTTCTCTAACATAGGTCCCACTTTGCATTAGATAGAAAAATATGTGGGCCTTTGGCCGTCTCAATCAAGCAACGGTAAGCCATCCATGCCCCCTTGAAGTACAAATTGGAGGTCGGGGAATTTACAGCCGAAAACATACAAGTTACATCATAGAAAATATTTAAAAGCGGTGGAAAACAAACAATTTTTCCCATTCGACTCTCGAGGCACATAAAACTTGAAATTAGAGCTCACCGATCCCAAATGAATAAAGACATCCTTGTAATAGAGTATGTTATCAAGCATCTTAAAAGTGGAATTCCAACGAACTTTCATATCCAAATTAAGTTTCCTCTTAACATCCAAATCAAAGTTCTTTTGAGCAGTGTCATAAAATTCTTTACTTCTCGATGAAGATCTTGTGACCATTTTCACTAAGTTCCTAATGTTCTCTAAGATGCTTGCAATAACATCCAAACCAGATTGAACAATCAAGTTAATAATGTGTGCACAACATCTAATATGCAGAAAAGATCCATCACTAAACAACAATCCCCTTCATAAAAGGCGAGTTTTCAAATGACTAATCATTGTATCGTTATAAGTAGCATTATCCACTGTCACACTTAACACTTTGTGCTCTATTTTCCATTGAATTAAAAACATGAAAATCTCCTCAGAAATGCTTTGTCCATCATAGGGGGGTGAGAGGCCTCTAAACCTAAGAATCAACTTGTGTAATTTCCAATTACAATCAACAAAGTGAGCTGTAATGCAAATATAATGTTGCCAAGTATGTGATGACCTCCAATTGTCAGTAGTAAAGGAAATTCGGCCAGGAGCATTCACTAACATATTTTTTACTTTCTCCCTATCACAGTAATACAATGAAAAAAGATCTCTAATGATGGTAGCTCGACTACATGTCTTAAAATGGGGAGTTGCTTTAGACATCATCCATCTGAAACCTTTTTCTTCAACTATTGAAAAAGGATGAGCCCCTTCCACAATATAGAGTAAAATTTCTTTTCTTAGCTCATTCATATCAAACACAAATTCACCCTCTTCTCTACTAGTACCCCCCTCCCCAAGTGCAAGTCCAAGAGGTCTTAACGGACAACTTTCCAATAGATGACGCTTTAAATGAGACGTTCCACTATTAGGGCCAGCAGCTAAGGCAAGTTTGCAATGAATACAAGTAGCTATTCTCTCACCTTTTTCATTCGTCCCTTCAACTAACTCAAGCCACACCTTAGATGTCTTCTTCCTCTTGGGTGGCAGGCCGGAATACTCGCTATATCCATCCTCCGTTGGCCTTGATGATGGTTCACTGTCCATATCGATCTACAAAATCCATAAAACATGAGTTAGTGCATACTATAACAAATACTCTATTTCATATTAACATAACCATTTTGTATTTAGAACTCAAAAAGAACTCCTAAAATCAGAGCACATAAGTCATTAACTTCAAAGCACAGCATGATTTATTTTTCCTCTAGGAGGTGCAACATCTTAATTACTTAATATTGGAAATTAGAAACCCAGAATAAAAAAAAAGTAAAGAATTAGTACCTGATTCAACAAAATCTCCTGAAAATGAAAGATTATTGAGAATTTTGATTAAAACCCAGAAGAGAATTTTTTAAAAAAGGATAATCTTCAATAAAGTCAAACCCTGATATTCAATAAAATTCCAACTTTAATGGAGTTTAAAAGAAAATTTACGCCCACCAAAAAAATACCCTTTTTAGATTACTAAATAAAAATTATAGTAATGTGAAGTAGAAAATAGCAGACGATGAAAGCAAGAGGTTAAAAAACCAGAGGAGAGAGAAAGAAAAGAAGAAGTCTTTAACTTTATTTCAAATTTTCTTGGAATTAATAACACACTCCATTTAATAGTAAACAGTCAAAAGTCAACCAAATTGCATAATCTATAACAAAAATCAACAAAAACAGCAATTAAGACTAAACAATCGAAAAACCAAATCTAATCGCAACAAAATAGCATGATAATTTGGGGGGAAATTTGGGGGAAAATTTTTTAGGGTTTAATGTTGGGGAAAAAACGCAGAACAGTCGAACAAAAAGCTGTCAAAGGGGGAGAGAGGAGAGAGAATAGCATGATTAAACCCAACCCTTTTATTTTTTACTATAACCCATTTAAAACCCAACCCCTTCATTTTTAATATAACCCATTTTCCACCCGGCCCATTTTGAGCCCAGCCCTTTTATGAACGGGCTGGATGAGGGCTGAAAACGGGCCCCCAGCCCGTTGAACACCTCTAGACGTAACCAAGGCCTAAAAACTAATTTATTATAAATGAAAGAAGTAATCCCCTCTACAGACATAACTTACCTCTCAACTTTATAAACAAAGTTACTAGTTTATTACCTATTTATTATTTAAGAATATAAACAAGTCACAACAAAACTAGTTGGTGGCACGATGACATCAAACAAGAAAAGGGCAATTTCAATAAGCTAATCAAATCAATGATTAATGAAGTCAATGGCCCGAATGAACATAATTCACTCATATAGTCGTATAATGATGCCGTAATTAATGAAACTTATAGCATCATTGTCTACTAGTGACACTTATCCAATAATTTATTCAGAGGTGAGTGATGAGACCATCAACACGAAATATTCAGAGCAAATCCTACAATCTCATCAAAAGTCATCACAAAAATAAAAAGACTTCAAAAATACACTACGCTTCGGCTACTGAATTGAAAATCTACTAACTATTATTGGGATTTGTAAATAGTAAATTACATAGACAAAAATTGTAATTTTCAGGATAAAAAGTGAATTTCCAAAATACCCTCTAATGCTTTAATAAAATATCTAAAATACCCATTATCTTTCACAAAATTCCAAAAATGCCACTGTATTAAGTATTATTTAAAATTTCGATCATAATCAATATCATTGTTGGTGCAAAATCAGTTGGTTGACTTTGCAAACAAGTCATTGCACACCCAGTAGTTTGATACTGAATGTCTTGGGAGACTTAGCCCCTGGGGGTTACCGGTTTTAATTAGATAAAATCTTGCTAATACTATTACATTTTGAAGCAAATGTAACGGTCTAATGCAACGGTTAACCTTAATGCAACTGTTTAATGCAACGGATTAGGCTAATGTAACGATATATGCAACGTTTGATAGTAATGCAACACTTTAGTGCAACGGTTTAACATAAGCGTTGCATTAAGTGTCAAATGCAATGATTTTGGAACCTATTGCAACGGGTGCAGGACAACTATTGCATTCGCAGTGATTCGCTTGTATAACTTATTGCAATGGTTCGAGCATAGCGGATGCAACGACCGTGCAGTTGTTAATAAGCATTGGTCAACAACTCAGCATCATTATTCATTAGATGCCTTCACCAATTTCTCGAAATTTCTGAAACCCCAGTTTTCTCTCTCACGCTCACGCACGAAGGAGTTCTTCAACCCAGTTTCTCAATTTAAACAACCTTCTGCTCAACCCAGTGTCTAAAATCAACTCCTTCATGGAAGAGCAATTTGCTACTTGCATCCCTTCAACCAGCACGAACTCCATCAGAACCCCCTCAATCCCAACCCTAGTCGCCGTCAGAGAGCGTCATATCCGAGCCATCGCCAAACACATGCTCTTTGGATTATGCCAGTACTCACCGTTTTCGCTCGGTCACGAGGATGGATAACTCGACAGCTCGTTAAGCCTGATGGCACCACCTATCGGGCTTCTCGTCCTCTGTCTCAATTGGTTTGCTCAAGGAAAAAATACCCTCACACTTTTTCATTTGTTGCTCAGAATTTAGTATTTCGATTCTTTCTTTGATTTTGAAATCCCTAATGTTTAATTGTTGTATGTGATTATTGCTCTAATATTCATGCTACTGAAATTCGAGATTACTTCTTTCTCCTCAATTAGCAAGTCTATTAGCGGAGATTTTTTGGCAGAAATTACTAATTCGAGTCTGGCATGATGATATTTGGTGTCTTTTAGTCTATATGTTAATGTTTTGAGCAAAGACTCATGTTTTGTTAGTTCTAGATTATTGTAGGCTCTATGAGCTATATATTCGCATTTCCAAAGCCAAACTAACTCAGACTTGGAAATAAATATGATGGATATATTAGTAGAAGACCACTTTGCTTCTTACATTGAGGGGGCAGGGTCCATTTTATGTATTTTTGTGGCATATATTATAGTGAAATCGCTTCACGCTCTCTTGTTGAAGTCAAGAGAGGTGGTTAAGAAAGCAAGGAATCACTGGCCGACTGGCCCTCCTTTCAAATCATGGAATGGAGATCGGGCAAAGATGGCCTAAATGATGCAAAATGCAATTGCTTCAATGCGCAAGACTCCGTCTCACGATATCTTGCCTCGTCTTTGGTGGCTTCATTATTTTTGGATTTTGGGTATTTAAAGTGTGAAATATTTATCGGATTTTAATGTGATATGAATCTTTTTCTTTTTGTGTTTTCTGACATTGATATTTGTTTACTTGCTGGCGTTGCAGCCATCAAGTAATGTAGCTGCTAATATAGGTGATGTTTGTTTCGTGGTTTTGAAATTGCCTAAAGATGATCCCCTATTTGAAAACAAGAAAGTGAGTGCTCCTATAATCTTACCTATTATGAAAAGTTGAGTTCTTGCCTTGTGAAAATAATTTTTGGAGATAGATATATCAAAGAGACCTCGGGAATTCAATTCTGTAGCTACTTGAGTGTCTTACTTTTTGGCATTTGGGTTTATGTATAATGGATTACTTGCTATTGTTGATTTGATTATTTGGTAAATATGGTAACATGTATAAATTATGATATCTCTGGAGTGCTTGAATAGTTTAATCCTTAAACATACAATTAATTAAGAAATGATACTTTAGCTTTGATGGAATTGCTTCTCAACGTAGTATAGAGAGTTCAGAAGTGCTGAACTTGTGAAGTTGATGATGATGTTGTTTGTGTATCTATCCGTTCAATTAATTATGTCTAGTCGGCGAAATGGGAATTTCATCTTCATCATGTACCGGTCAATGTAGAATTGAGATTATAGTAGCCTCTTTTTTATTACAAGTATGCTAACAATGCAAGTAGTAGACCCTCATCTTTCACTATATCCATGCTATTTGCTTGCCCCATTCTACGTCATAAGTACCTTTTATAATCAGTTTTTTCTAGTATACTTCATGAAAAGTAAGAAATGTGATTACTCCAACTACTTTTTATTAGACTCATGTATAATTCTCCCATACCTCAAAGACTCTAGCAACCTTCATTACACATGGATTGCTCAACCTTTGACATTCTTGGTGCTAATATCAAGCAGCCCAGTAATTTTAGTCAATTTTTTTACAAAAAAAATGCACAGAATAGTTATGATAACACTAAAGAAAACCTTGCATCTTGTAAATTCTAGTGTGTTGTACCTATTGTTGCCATCACCAGATTGTAATATTTATTAGGTATGGTTCTGGCGATTAGTTATTATACTCGTTTATGGATTTGATTATTTTTTTCACTATACTCGTTTCTGAGTTAGTTACTATACTCGTTTGCATGAATCTGTTTATGGACAGCAACAAGCTGATCCACAAAAGCAAGAACCCTCTCAAACAAAGGTATACGGAGAATCAAGATTGAGAGATCCGGAAAAGACGTACAAAACAAGCTTCGGGAAAACAAAAGACAATATTGTGAGTTATATTTACTATATGTATGTATATATATATGTATATATGTATATGTATGTATGTATATATATATATGTATGTATATATATATATATATATGTATGTATACATATATATATATGTATACATACATATATATATATATATATATATATATATATATGTATGTATATATATGTATGTATACATATATATATATATATATATATATATGTATATATATATATATATATATATGTATGTATGTATGTATATATATTCTTTAAAGTCTATATAACCTTTTATCATTTTTTCATGGAAAGGAACAAATGGAGACTTTAGCATCTAAAGAACATGAAGAAGGTGCTAACATTGAGGATCCATACAATCAAGTGATAAAAAAGACGGAGCATAGTGGACGGGTACGCCTCTACAGGAAAGGTGTGACCAAAACTAATCTAAAGAAAGGGGGCACAAAAGGTCGCTACATACTTCCTCAATAATTCCTACAAGGCATTCAAACGGGGTGGGTAGAACAACTACAAGAAGCTAATCATGGTATAAATCTTGTGGTTCCTGACTTCCAAGTATCTTCTAGTGCAAGGGATGCAACTACTGCAAGCAATGAAGCCCTTGAGCAGAATGGTGAACAAGAATTATCTTCCAGGACATACTTGTTAAATCAGGCAAGATTTATGCATTATATCTTTTCTGATCTTTAATATCCCGTGATGATAGATTAGTCCCTTTTCTCTATGTGTATTATTAGAACCATATGTCATGCTTTACAAAACCTTTGGATAATTGTGTAGGTACATCAAGGAGAGGAAAAAGTGGAACATGAAGAACAGTTGCGGTTGCACGAATGACAAGTTTTTGGCGGTGGATCTCACTTAAAAGTGGAACATGATTTTGGAATTAATTAGGCAACTAGCAAGTGATCTTATTTTTTGGGAATATATTTACGCTAGAAGTAGAAATTTTTTGGTGCATATATTTTAGGTTGGAAGTAAAAATATTAGGTGATCAAACTTCTCTTGGGATTTGATATATATACGATAGTACTAATATATTAAGTACTTGGTGTTGGAAATTGTCGAACGATTGGATGACCTTGAATATATTTATATGGGTCTTTTTGGAAATCTAATTTACCATTATGTTTATTTGGATTTTTTTTTGAATTATTTCAGCTTTGTATCAATATCAAGTTAACAGGTTAATATATACATATTTATAGATTCGTCGTAGCAGTTGCCACAATGCAACGGTTCATAGGAGAGCACATAGGCGTTGCCTTAGACTTTGAAATGTGTTGCATAATATGTAATGCAACGGTTCATGGGATACCATAGAGGCGTTGCATTAGACTATGAAATGTGTTGCATCACATGTAATGCAACGGTTCATGGGATACCATAGAGGCGTTGCATTAGACAATAAACATGCGTTGCGTTAGATCTATTGCAACGGTTTTTTGGTGTTGCAACTGGCCGTTGCATTAGGTGTCCAAGACCGTTGCATTAGATCTAATGCAAGGGCAGCAACAGCAACGGTTGCCTGACCGTTGCAATAGCTCTATTGCAACGGTTATCAAGTCTATTGCAACGGTTTTTAGGGGTTACAATAGCTCATTTATGTAGTAGTGTAACGTACTTTGTTGCAATTTAATTTAGGATTAAACTACAATGCCTAATAAATTCAGGCGAAATGCAATAAATAGAGCAAGCAATAATTAATCTATTAATTAAAGCACAAAATTCCCATACATACCACAAACTTTAAGAAAGATTTTACAACACATAGGTAGCTTTGTGGGCTACCTATGTGTTGTAAAATCTATAAAGTCAACACATAGGACTGTTAGGTTTCTGAATCTTGAAAGGAAAACAAGGACCAATAGTGGCAATCCTCTCCTCCAAAGAAGTAGCTTTGGCTCCTGTTCTATTGGGACAACTTTATAGATGTCTTTTCAGGAGTAGAGAATCTTTCAAAGGTTTTGGAATTCATACCTCTGAATCTCCCATATTCTCTACTGACAAGGGATTTGGACCCCTATGGCTCTTGACTTGTTGGGGCCATATGTATCTACCTTGTCTAATGGTTATCAATCCCTTTTCTGCTTTTAAAGCATCTAGGGGTTTAGAGGAGGAAGATCTTTCTTTTGATCCCCTTTTGTTCCTCTCAAGTCTTGATGATTGTAGTTGTTATGGTGAAGTCAGCTTTAATCTTATATCTCCAGACGAGGTTTGGCATCCAAGTTTGATTTTTTCATACTTCTTGGTTTCTAAGTCCAACCCTAGTGTCGGGAATATTTTTCCGGGTAAGATGGTTGTTTCTGTTGCAGATGAAACTTGGCGCCATCATACAATGCCTTCTTGGCTACAATCCCTGAACATCCACTCTAGTTCCTTAGGGAGTAGAAATTTTTGGAGTAGTGTTCTTAGGTCTAGGGATTTAATAGCTGCTGAGCCTGAATATTTTGGCTTTGAGGCTTATAATCCACAGCTGGTAGCTAGGCAATTTGGATTGGTCCAAACACTAGCTATTCCTTACTTCTTGACCTGCAATGATCCTTGGACTTCAAGGGGTCGTTTTGAAGAAGGTAGAGCCCTTCAGAGTAGAACTCTCGGCACTTCCATGTCCAATTCTCCTTGGAAATGGATTACTAAAGTTGTTCGAGGCTTCCATCTGTGGTGAGATCATGTATTCCCAAATGACTCAATGTGTTCTGATGCTTTGGCGAACTTTGAGGATTAGCTCTTCTTAGGCTGTAAGTAATTTCTTTCCTTAGTTATTTCATTACTTTTTGGAGGAGTGAATATTACTAAATCTTCTTTGTGCTTTACTTCTGACTTTTTAGCAAAAGCTGGCAAGAAGAAGCTAAGGGTGCCTGATGGCATGACAACGGGGTCTAGATATGACAAGCTCTATTGGAATACCATAGACAAAAGGGTTCCTCCTCATACCACTTCAGAGGATGAAGATGATGTTGCTTATGAACAAGGGATCTCCTATGGAGATGTTCAGACTGTGGATGACATCCAATCCATGGGACCATTGGAGCAGATTGACCCTTTCAAAAGAGCTGCAAGGAAAAGAGATTACAATTGTCTCTCTGCTTCTAAGGACACCCAACTCAAAGGGTCAATGGAGCAACCTGAGCCTCTTAAAAAGGCTTCAAAGAAGAGAGGTCATGGCTGTATTTCTGCCTCCAGACCATTAAGGCATTCCAGTAGGAAACGTCCTAAGTTAGATGTTTCTTCAGAGATACCACAGTATATCATCTCCTCTGATGAAGATGATGACAAGACCATATCTCAAAATTTCAAAAGGAAATCAGGAGTTAAAACAAGTAAGAATTTAACTTTTACTCCTTTTATGAAAAGTTTCACTTTTTTCGGAATACTGATTAATTTATTCCAGGTTCCTCTGGTGCTGATGACATTGAGCCTAAGATTATCAGTGGCCCTTCTTTTAAGAAGTCATCACCTCTTGGCTCTGTCAGCCATACTTCAGGAGATGCTCCCAAGATAGCTGATCCAAAGTTAGTTTCAAAGAGTGGTCATGTTGATGAATTTGTCATCAATCATCCCACTTCAAGTGGTGCTGCCCCCCAGTTGAAAAATGTAGTTACCCTCTCTTTGGAAGGGTATGCCTTCCCCTCAGTTGGAAAAGACTGAGCATTTTCATGTGGAATCTCCTGAGGAGGAATTGCTTCATCAATTTGACGAAGATCCCTTGGAATCAAGTCCTTTAGATATTGAAGTTCCAGGCTCTCATGCTGCTACCACTATTGTTATAGCGATTCCTTCTATTGCTAGAGATGAAGTTCCAAAAGATGTTATCCCTTTAGAGGTTACACCTTTACGGAGCAGTACTGAACTTGTGATTACCTCTGTTTGCAAAGGTTCTTCATCAACTTCAGCGTCTACTTCAGGGACTGGTCTGCCTTTCTTTCCTCATGAATTCATTTTAGATTTCCTCTATATGAGTCCATGTCCTCATAATACCAGACTTCACTCTCTTGCTAACTTGGCTTCTCTTCTTTATGATGCAGAGGGAAGCATCCAAGAAGCAAGTGTGATGAAAGAGTCTGACGGAGGGAAAGAGGTTAGTCTGCAGACAGCTATCATTGTAAGGGATCAACCTACTTCTGCCAACAGTGATCATTCTAGTGATGGATCACCTGAGCACATAAAACAAGAAGATAAAATCTGGGACCTCTGCTTGACCTTAACCAGCAACCCTTATGATCAGGCTTCTGCACAGGTGTAGACACATAATCGTGTCTCCCCATTTAGTACCCTATGATGACCAATACTCCGCTCCAATTGGTCCGGATCGAGGAAAGAATAAATAACGAGTCTAAAATAAAATATTTTAAGCCCAAACCAATTTATAACCTCTTTTTATTAACCCATTTCCGAACACCCTTTTTATAAAAGCCCACTTTCTAAAACGTTTAAAATAACTTGTTAAGTCCCATCTTTGAAAACCTTTTATGAAAGCCCAATTTATAAAACCCCTTTTCTAACCCAAATTAATTAATCGAAATAATTAATTTTATTGATTAGTTTTGATAATAAAAATATCTTTTTATATAAAATCATCTTTTTCCAAAGTGTTTTCAAATATTTTTATCTAACTATTTTATAAAAATCTTTTTAGAGACTCAATTGTTTTCAAAAACCTATTGCAACTCAACTACCCCAATCTATATATATCATCCTCTCCATCTCACAATTCACGGCTAACCCTCCTAACAACTAACACACTCGCCATTCACCATTAACTCCCCACGGCACAATTACTCACAGTTGCGACGCCCAATTCATCTCACAAATTCGCACAGCTCTCACCTCTCGACACAACACCGTCGCACATAAACACAACACAATAACATCACAACCTGATAACTAAATCTCATACATGCCTATACTACCTACGCCTAATCCATAATTCACCTGCATCCTTCGCCTAATACACCTGTTACTAAATCATTACATCATCACCATACTTCACAAACTCATACAAATCAAAACATACCCTGCACCCACGCACCATATTACGAAACAAAATACAAATCTTTTATAAGACTTGTTCAATTCAATTTTCCAAGATCCGTACAAATCAACGACCCCGGACGGTGGTATAATTTCTGAGGGTTAACTAAATTAACGATCTTTCTTTATTTTTTTTATTTTTTTTATTTTTATTATTTGCTTGAAGTTACTAACGTTCTATTCATGATGTAGACTGTTAACAAATTCATGCGATTGTAAGTATTGTATATTATACTAACTCGCTGCAATATTTTCTTTTCTTATTTTTGTTCATTTTCATACATTATTATATGCTTGTCTGATCACTCTGTTCATATTATATGATTGTCCCGTTTTAATGTTTTATCACCCACATGTTATTTTTGCTAATCAAAGACCTAAATAAATGTTCTAATATTAATCAGATTAATTTGGACAACCTGTTAGGTTCCTTGTAATATTGATTGCATAATAACTTGTCACTAAAAATTAGTCTTTTTATGTGTTTCCTGAACCAATTTAGACTAAATATTTTTAGGGTGTATAAAATATTATATGATTATTTTTTGGCATAAAATTTGTTATGAATCGATATTTAGTAGAGGCCAACTTTGGGCGAATGTGGTTCATTATGACTATATTCGTACCCTCACCCCCGAACTCAATCTTTGGTTCACTTTGACCATCTATGGAGTCAGGACGGGGAAATCTACATTGGATAATTTGTCCCTATGTTTTTCCCATATCCAATTAGGTTTATGATTCTTCCTAAAAAGAATTGTTGGCGACTTCTTTCAATACAAAACAATTTTCAATAAAACCTTAACAGTGGGGTAGTCAAATCTAATACGCGCTCACACCGCGTAGGCAAAATAAAAACACGCCAGGCTCTTAAGCAATTTTTAGAATCCCTGATTTCTCAAGGCTTTGAGTACTGGATACCTTGTCTTGATTATGTTAAGGAAACTCTTCTTCTTCAACAATGCAATGCTGAATCAAGAGTCCAACCTCCAAAATTCTCTGCTCAGAAACTTCAGGAAGAGGAGACTTCTTTGGAAGTTCAGGCTAAATCCTTCAGAAACTTCAGTAGACAGACCCAAGATTCCTTCAGTTCTTTTGATCAGAAGTTGAAGCTTTAATCTGAGGAGAGGCAATTTTTACAAAATCGCCTGGCTGAGATTAATAAAGAGGAGGTTAATATCATTAACGAGAAGTCTTCACTCCAAAGCTCTATTGATATTGAAGAGAAGAAACTACACCAGGGGCGAACAAATCTTGCTCATTTGAGGCAAGAGATGTTCAAAGATATGGTTGTACAGCAAAGCTTGATTCTCCAAAAGGAAAAACTTTATAACGCTTGGTCTGCCATAAAACACCTTAGTTTAGGTGTTAGACAATGTTGTAATGTCTAATGTATAACAGTATTATTAATGTTGTAATTTTAATGATCCCTTACTGTTTGAAACAATTCTGCATGTTTCTGTTGAAACACAGGATCGTGTTGTTCCCATATAGATGGGTGATATTTCTTTAGAAATTTTCCATTCAAGGCTCTATCTTTTATGTTGCCATCTATATCTTTTAATAGATATGCATTTCCAGACATTTTCTTATGAATGATGAAAGGACCCTGCCACTTCGGTGACCATTTTCCTAACTGTGGATCTTTGTAAGCTGCCTCTGGCAGGAACATTTTCCATACCTTATCATTCTCCTGGAATTCTTTAGGCACTACTTTTTTGTTGTAGGTCCTAGCAACTTTTTCTTTTTGGATTCTCATTTTGGCTAGGGCTTCTTCCTTAGCTTCTAGAGCATCCATAATTTTGATATTCATCGCATGTGAATAGTCATCTCCTGATAATCCCATTTGTTGGGCTACCCTTGATGATCTTACATTCACTTCAGCTAGGATCCTTGGAGTATGCCCATAAACTAAGTTAAAAGGTGTAACTCCTGTTGCTTCCCTTTTAGAGGTCCTATAGGCCCATAGGGCATATAGCAACAACTCATCCCATTTTCTTGGGTTATTGTCTATGAGTTTTGAGATTTCTTTTACTATGATCTTATTGGTAGCTTCAGCTTGACCATTTGCTTGAGCATAGTAAGGCGTTGAATGCAATTTAGTAACCCCAAACTGGTTAAAATATTCCAGTAGATCAGGATTTCTAAAAATTGTGGCTTGATCAAAGGTTATAGTTTCTGGAATTCCAAATTTTGTAAAGATTTTTTCTTCCAAGAAATTTATGACAACATGGGTATTGAGATTGTTGAAAGCCTGAGCCTCCACCCATTTGGTGAAGTAATCAGTTGCCACTAGGATGTATGAATGCTTCTTAGAGGATGAAGCTGGTGCCCTGCTGATAGACCCAAACTTTTGACATCTTTTGCAACCTTTAGCATAGTCTATACAATCTTTTCTCATAGTAGGCCAATAGAAGCCATGTTCGTGCAACAGCCATCTCATTTTTAGGCCATTTTGATGAGCACCACATAGCCCTTGGTGAATTTCTGCCATGAGGGTTAGAGCCTCTCCAGCATCCACACATTTCAAAAGTAATCCTTCAGGATCCTTTCTATGTAATTCACCAAATTGCATGCAAAACTTAGTTGCTGCCATTTTGACTCTATTTGGCACTTTTGTCCCAGTTGGGTCCTGGAGATAATGAATTATTTCGTCTCTCTAGTCCATTTCCTCCTTTAATATTGAAATTCTATAGACTTCCAATATATCCTCTGATCTTTTTTGATCAGGTTCAATGAGAGGTTCTAGGATTTTCTCTTGGAGAATGATATCTTCATTTTGTGAAGGTATCTCTTCTCTAGCAGAAGCTATTTGGGACAGTTGATCCGCTACCTTGTTTTCTTCTCTAGGAACGTGTATGAAGGTGTTTTCCTTAAATTGTTTAGACAATTTTTATACTTTTCTACCATACTCCTGAGATACTAGTGATATACTTTTGAATTTCTCATTTATTTGATAAATGACTAATTGAGGATCCCCATATATCTTTGCTTTCTTAGCTCCCAATTCTAGCAACATATCTAATCCAATTAATAAAGCTTCATATTCAACTCTATTGTTGGTACATGGGCCCTTTAGGGCTCCTGCTAGTTTAGTTGGAATCCCATCAGGAGATAGAATATATATTCCAGCTCCTGCCGTTTCTCTGGTGTTGGATCCATCAAAGAACAAGACCCATGGAAGGATGTCCTCATCAATGATTCCTGAGTCACAACAAGGATGGGTTGCTAAGAAATCAGCTAAAGCTTGACCTTTCACTGCCTTTTGTGGCACATATATTAGGTCGAACTGTAGTAAATGTAAGCTCCATTTTCTTAGCCTTTCTTTTATAAAAGGTTGGGATATCATATATTTTATGACATCTGTTGGAGATATTACTTCCACTGTAAAGGCCATGAAATAGTGTATGAGCTTGATTGATGCATCATACAAGCACAAACACCATTTTTCTGCCATGGTATACCTTTTTCAGTGTCATGTAGGATTCTACTTAGATAGAATATGGTCTGCTCATGTCCTTTCTCATTTTCTTGAGTAAGGAGACTACCAATGGAATCTTCACAAGCAGATAGATATAACCTTAATGGCTTTCCATTCTACCTTGGATGTATCAATACGGGTGGGCTTGCCAAATCTTGTTTGATTTGATTAAAAGCCAATTGATGTTCCTCGTTCCATTTAAATTATGATTCATGTTTTAATCTTAGCAAAGGCGAAAACTTTTTAGTTTTTCCCGCTAAATTGGCCATGAATCTTCTAACATAATTGACCTGTCCAAGGAATCTTTGCAATTCCTTCTTACTAGAAGGTGGCTTGGCTGCCAACACTGCTCTTGCCTTGTTTTGGTCAATTTCCATTCCATTTTTATGAATGAGGAATCCTAAGAAGTTACTAGCTCTAACTCCAAATGCACATTTGAGTGGATTCATTTTTAGGTGGTATTCTCTCATCCTAGTAAATGACTTAATCAAATGCTCTTTATGTTTTAAAAAATCATTTGACTTTACGAGGATGTCATCCACATATACTTCCATGATCTTACCAATCATGTCCTTAAAGATTGCATCCATTGCTCGTTGGTATGTGGCTCCAGTATTTTTCAATCCAAATGGCATGGCCACATATTCAAACAAGCCTAATGATTTTGGACATCTGAAGGCTGTTTTGTTACAGTCTTCATGCGCAATCCTTAACTGGTGATATCCTGCATACCCATCCATGGAAGATATGTATTCATATCTTGATGCTGCATCTATTAGAAGATCAGCCACTGGCATGGGGTATTGGTCTTTAGGCGTAGCCTTATTTAGATCCCTAAAGTCAATGCAGATTCGTATCTTGCCATTTTTCTTAACTACTGGAACTATATTGGAGATCCAGTCAGCATATTGGCAAGGCCTTATAAACTCCGCCTTGAGGAGTTTGTTTATTTCCTCTTGTATAGGCTCTGTTAGTTCAGGCGCTAGTCTTCTAGGACTTTGGGCCACAGGCTTAAATCCTTCTTTGATAGGTAGTTTATGCTCTACTATTTTCCTATTAATGCCAGGCATTTCATGATGTTCCCAAGCAAAACAGTTTTTAAATTCTTTTAGAATTTTTATGATTTCCTGCTTTTCTTGGTTAGTGAGGAGCTTACTTATGTAAGTAACACGTGGATTTTCATTATCCCCTAAATTTATTTCCTCTAGTGGATCATGAACCTCTTCTTTAATATCCTCACTTTTAGCCCATACTTTCTCATCCTCCTCTTCTAAGGATTCAGTTTCGTGTAAAGTTGAGCAACATGCATTATAGTTTATAAGAAAATCCTCTTGGTATTTTCTAAAAACTAAATCTTTCATTACTTGATCAACAATAGGGGTAAACCCATTACAGCATTCTTCTTGGTTTATAGACATAATAAACTTTCGTAAGAAAAATACATCCTAACTCTACAAACTAATGAGAGCTAAGGGTTGATCATAGTCTGGCGCCTGTTGAATATATTCACATTTTGATTGAATATCCTCAACTTCTGGGGCATCATTAACTTCTTCAATAAGAATTGCACCTGAGTTTTCTACCTCTTGGTGAGTTTGTGACTCAAGTTGTAGAGCAACCTCAATTTTGATGGTAGGAACTGACTTTAGAGAGTCCCTAACAAAGACAGAATCAGGAAATGTAATTAGACAAACTTCCTCATCTGCTTGAACCATCTCATAAGTATCACCATTTCATAAGATCAAAACTTGGTGGAGTGATGATGGAATAGCATAATTATGATGTAACCAATCTCTTCCTAGTATGGCATTATAATGAGTACCATTTTCGACTATGAAGAAACAGGTATAAGTGGTTTTAGTTCCTACTCTTATCTTTAAGATAGTCATTCCTTCCACTTTTTCTGATAAACCAGAAAAACCGGTTATGTTGATTTGTATGTTATGCAAATCTTTTCTAGTCTTTCCTAGTTTTCTGAATACAGAGAGTGGCATAATATTAACAGTAGCTCCAGTGTCTACCAATACTTTGCCTAAACGGACTCCCTCAAAATTAACATTTAGAAATAAGGCTTTAGTGTGCTTATTATTGACATCAACTGACCTAAAGATTTTATCTATAATTAATTTCTCTAGGTTAGCTTTTAGAGATGTTTTGTTAGGCACTTTTTTATGAGGTGCGTTCAAATAAGATGACAAGCTTCGAGAAGAAGTAATTTTAAATTTACCTGCCCTATCTTCTTTGTCAACTTCATCTGTCCATGATGTGGTATTGGTCTAGAATTCTGGTTGGTCTTCTGACTTTTTGAACTCTGTTGGTAGCATGACCACATTGCACTGCGCGTTTTGCTCCTCTCCCATCTCTATTTGAGGCTCGCTCATCAGTGGCTCTCCATCCATAATTAAGTCACTATCAGAAACCAATAAGTCCAAATCCTCAGATTCAAACTCTGAATCATAGTCCTCAATAAAGCCATTTCCCGGCTTCTCTTTCATAAGAGAGTCGCCTCCCTGAGGCTGCTGGTCACCGCTCTTTGTAGGTGGTGTATCATATTGTTCCTTTTTCAGAGGCAACAACTTAGTAATTCCAGCTTGTAACGCCTTCTCATCAATTCTGATGTTTGCTATAAGGGACTCTTGCACATTTTGAGTGCTAATTTGAGCCTTTGCTGCAGCAGCTTTTACACTCAACTCCTTCATCTTTATTGTCCTACTTTTAGGAAAGTTTTGGACATCTGATAGTGCCCAAGGCTTAACTGCTGACTTGATCTTTGACTTCCCTTGCCGCCCATGGGAATTCACCCTTCTTTTGAGAATTTTGGGTACAGGAGTTTGACTTGGCTCCCTTTCCTTCCCCTTTAAGGGAGGGCCAGAAATGGGATTGTCCTATTTCCTTGGTCCTTGACTTCTGGACCTTTTCTGGAATGGATGCTGGTATGCAGGCACATAGGCATGATCATTTGGGATGATCTGAGTTCTAACCATTTCAAAGGTTAGCCTATCTGCACATGATGAGCACATCCCATTTCTTAGGGCCTTCAACCCTTCTATCGCCCTAGTCTGCAATGGGAATTTCTGAGCAGCCTCTTTGTAGGTTTTAGCTCTTTCCTCAGGCATCATCGGGCTTGGCACTGGGTTAGAATTAACAGGCATCTTAGCTTTGGCTAAGTTGTCCTTGTAGGCTTCTAGCTCCATGGCATGATGTTCCATTTCTGAGACAACTAATCTTTTGAGATTTAACTGCCTAGTTAGGAACCCTCTGAAAACTTGGCATTAATCAGTGGTATGCGACCCATTCATATGCCATCTGCACATATCTTCCAATCCCTCTTCATTGGCAATCTTTGGCATAACCAAGATTCCTTCGTCAAGCAATCTGTTGAAGAGGTGGTTACCTATTTCGGTATTTTGAGATGCCTGTAAAGTGACAGTAAAAACATTATTAGTTTCTACCATACCACAGAATAGTTCAAATGGTTCATCCATTCCTACTACATTAACATCTTCTTCATCAGGAAACATGATATTTTTCGTATCAATTTCATCCTGGATTTTATTTCTAAAAACAATGCATTCAGAAGTGTCATGAGTTACTGCATCATGCCATTTACAGTATTTTTTACCCTTAACTTCCTCAGCAGTTCTTACTTTATGAATTCCTACCAGTTTTATCTTTTTGTTAGATAATAACCAGTCGAAAATAGCATTAGATTTCTTAGCATCAAAAGTATATTTCCTTTTTTGTTCAGATTTCATATCTTTTGGCGCCAGAAATTCTTTCTTCTCTAGAGGAGCACACTTATAAGGTACTCCTTGAATGATTTCTGCCACGTCCACTTCTTGTGCAGTTTCAAAATGAAAGGGCTCGTCATTCTGAACAAAGAAGTTATGGTGTCTTGCTGCACTTTCAGCCTATAGGTTCCTTTCATACCTTACAGCCAATTCTGCTAATTCAACAAAATCGCCAAAGGCATGACCATCGAACCTTTTTCGAAACTGAATTAACAATCCCTTTTGAGCCATTGGTACAAATTCTCTTTCAGGGATGCTAACATGACACCTGATTTTGGTCATTTTGAATCTAGATAGGTAGTCTTCTATAGACTCCCCTAACTTCTGTTGGATTCTAGCCAAATCACTTAAAGTCACTCCGGGTTCAGTGCATGCAAAATGATTTGTAAATTGCACTTGCATGTCTTGCCATGAGTGAATGGAATTTGGCGGTAAATTAGTGTACCACCAAAAAGCAGTCTCAGTTAGAGACATGGAAAACGTTCTAAGTTTTAAGAAATCATTGTCAGCTGCTTCCCTACACTGACAATTGAACTTAACTAAATGCTCCTCAGCAGAAACTCTGTCAATGCCTGAGAACAAGGTAAAGTCAGGTATCTTAAACTATCTAGGAAATGGATTGGCTCTATCAATCCATTCAGGGTAAGGTTTTTGACCTATTTGCCTCTGATTTTTCCTAGAACTATCCCCTACTAGTCTTTGGACTAGTGCCTCAACTTGTGCTGCCAATGGATCCTGATGCGTTCCTGGATATCCCATATTCCCATTCCCCATGTTTCCTGCTTGATCATATACAAGATTAGGGTTAGGATTGAAAGGTTGATTTTGATAACCTCCCATAGGGATCTCTTGGTGTTGCATAAAAGCAGGATTGGTTGCACCTTGCGCCATTTGCGGTGGGAATGTGTGTCCATTTGTGGGCATCCTCTACTGATAAGCACCAGTTGCTTGGGCAAATGGAGCTTGGGGTTGATTATACCCCGGAATATTCCCATAATGAGGCGTACCAGCCATAGTTGGTTGGCAACGAGGCATGTAAACATAGGGTAAAGAAGGACTCCCAGTCACATTTGGTTGGTTAAGAGGTGCATACGCATGCGGTATACTATTGTTGTTTGTAACAAAAGTATCGTGCCTCTGTCCTCCTCGTGATGGTCCAGATTTGTGTGTGTTGTCACCAACTTATCCACCACCCACGGAAAACGAAGGTTGGTGATGTCATGACGCCTGGTGCCAGCCTGGTTCCACGCCCGCTGCCATATCATCACTTCTCCTAAGGTTCCCATGATCACCCTCTCCATGGCTCAAGGGTATTACCCTTGTTTGGTGTGCATGAGAGGAAGTTTGTGGATCGCCTGAAATAGGTATATCTCTAGTTTCAGGGTGGGAGAAATGTACCCTCGGAGGGTAACCTAGTGGAGGAAAATCTGGCTCAATACCTGAATTTCCCCCTTGCTCTATTCAATGGGACCTCTTCTAAGGCCTTAACTAGTTTCTCATTTAACTGATAGTGTTTTTCGACTAGTGGCTCTAGACGAGTAACTACTTCAGTGGCCAGAGATGTTGATATTGCCGTGAAAGTTGCACTCATAGTATCATTGATATCTACAAGTATCCTATCAATATGCCTATATATAGTTAATCTCTCTATTCTCTTCACTTATCCTTTGGAGGATGTCTGTGAAGACCCTGGCAGACTCATGGGCAAGAGTCCTGTCATTGGAGTCAAATTGTTGTCTTTGACTCTCTCTGGCTTCAAACTGGTAAATTCTTTACTATTTCTGTGAACTTTTCATACATTTGTTGTATAAGTCCACGACTAGTATTACTTGGAAATGAGCCTTCCCTCTGTGGGGTCTCTCCATTTGACTCTTCATGAGTATGCTGAATTGGTTCACCATTGTTATCACGCGCCCTAATTTCTGAAGGGGTTGAATAACTTGTTTCCATTTTTGGAAACTTGTTTCCTCTTGAGCAACTTCCTTATTCTTTTTAGAACGTGTATCCGGCATTTTCGTGAAAACAACCGTTTTTTACAGTTGGTTTTTCGAAAGTACGAAGAAGAAAGTTCACAATTTGTTTATGAATCTTCTTCTCCCACTATGGTCGCCAAAAAACTTGTTGGTGCAAAATCAGTTGGTTGACTTTGCAAACAAGTCACTGCACACCCAGTAGTTTGATACTGAATGTCTTGGGAGACTTAGCCCCTGGGGGTTACCGGTTTTAATTAGATAAAACCTTACTAACGTACTTTGTTGCAATTTAATTTAGGATTAAACTACAATGCCTAATAAATTCAGGCGAAATGCAATAAATAGAGCAAGGAATAATTAATCTATTAATTAAAGCACAACATTCCCATACATACCACAAACTTTAAGAAAGATTTTACAACACATAGGAGGATAAGCCAGGCTGGATAACTAAAGGGAAGACACAAAGGTTGTTACCTCCATGGTTCCTTGCTTCAATCGGAGAATTACGGAACACGTCGCCAGAACATGTTCTACGTCTAAGGAACTAAACTATAACCCTAGAAGGGGGTTGGCTACGCTAAGAAAAGAGTACTTGCAAGTTGTTTGTATGTTTGTGTGTTTTGCTTGATGATCGTTCCTCTATTTATAGAGAAACGTATTGTATAACTTCCGTGCTTACTTGGAGGGAAAACATTTGAATCATCTTTGATTCAAATCTCAACCGTCTTCTGGCGCTGAATAACAGTAGCCTTGCACGTTCTTCCTTATGTGGATCCGTCTAATGATTGCTCTTTAACCACCTGTACGATTATCATTCTTGACTTTCATCTCCTGATGGTTTTCTCATATTGACTTTGACTTATGTTGACTTCGTCCAATGGGCTTTATGCTCTTGTTGGGCCTTCATATTAAGACGAAATTAAACCTTTTGAGGTCCAATACAATATACCATAATAAATGCTACTATACATCTAAAAATGGTGGTAACAATCATATAACTAATATATAAAGCAAAGTACAAAAGCCAGCTCACGATGTCGCGACATTTGGCGTTCTCATTGGACGCCATTTGTCGCGCTCATTAAGTGTCATGTCATATTTTTTTGAATATAATAGAGTTCTAAATTGATTAAAATAAAAATAGAATTTAGGATAAGAATAAATAGAGTTGGGCTCACAATGAAAAACTTAAATATTCTAAATTGATTATAACTTTTAATATATAGCTCGTAAAATTATAATTTTTGTACGATGGGAAAGTGTTTAGAATTTACTTTAAAATAAGATTCATTTATACTATATCTAAAATTTTATATTAAAGTAACATATAAAAGGAAATATTGACTATACTAATGTATTAAAATAATCTACTGCAATTGGAATTAGCGATTCAATTAGAATTAGGGTTAAAGCATTAAAGTAACCTACTAAAATTGGAATTAGGGATTCAATTAGAATTAGGGTTGGTCGTGACATTTGGCGTCCTTATTGGACGCCATTTGTCGCGCCCATTAAGTGCCATGTCATATTTTTTTTGAATATAAATAGAGTTCTAAATTGATTAAAATACAAATAGAGTTGAGGATAAGAATAAATAGAGTTGGGTTCACAATGAAAAACTTAAATATACTAAATTGATTATTACTTTTAATATATATAGTTCGTAAAAGTATAATTTTTGTACCATTGGAAAGTGTTTAAAAAGTACTTTAAAATAAGATCCATTTATAATATATTTAAAATTATATATTAAAGTAACATATAGTTTTTGCATGATAGAGTGAATGTCTGAATCATATAGTGAGTTTCTGCATGATATAGTGAGTGTCGAAATGATATAGTGGATTGTTCAGAAATGATGTAGTTTCTGCATGATATAGTATGTTTCTGAATGATATAGTGAGTTTCTTCATGACATATAAATTAGAAACCAACGTCAAAGATAATGACAAAATCATATTATAACTTTTAGTTGTTCTATGTCAGACAAAAATAATTGCAAAAAATAGGGGTGTAAATATTTAAAAACTCTACCTCTTCTTCACGAAAAAGCCCGTGCATTTGTCCAGGTCCCAATACTAGTATATATATAAAGGAGGAACTTTTCGGGAAGCATAGGGAGCTCCTCAAGATTTCGAGGCCATATAGCGCGCCACGTAGGATTGTCATGTCATTAATTATTATTTTTATTTTTTTACAAAAATAGAGTTCTACAAAGATTTAAATACATATAAGGAGTTTTGGATAAGCGAAAACTAGAGTTTGGTTTTGAATGAACAACCCAAATAATTACATTAGGTAAATTGTGTATAACTTTTGCCATGTAATTCGGAATATTATAATTTTTGTACCATTGGATAGTGCTCGAAATATACTCCGAAATAAGATCCATTTACAATATAGTTCTACAACTTATGAAATAGAAAGGGCCACGTAGGATTGCCATGTCTTTAGTTTTCATTTTAAATATTTTAAAAAATAGAGTTCTACATAATTTTTTTTTTTTTGGCAAATGAAGATTTATATTACCAAAAGAAAAGGTGATTACAAACGCTAATCACACAAGCTAGCATAGCTACAAAACAACACCCTAGGACCAGACAAAGCTTACACAATCATTTTCTGTCTATCCTCATCAGAACACCGAACAGCCACCCTAAACAAAATTTCTCTAATTACATCATCCACTGGCTTAAGAGCATTAGAAAAAATTTGATTGTTGCGTTGCCTCCAAATTGCATAAAAACATTCAGTGACTGTTATGACAAACATTTTCCCTTGCTTCTGCCTTGCTTTCCTCTTAGCAACTTCCAAGATGCTGTGAAGGTTGCTACTAATGCTAGTAAAGCTCAGCTTGCTACACACACCCTGCCACACCTCATTAGCATAATCACATAGAAAGAAAAGGTGGTGGACAGATTCATCATCCCTCCTACATAAACAACAAGTAGTGGTGCAATTTACACCCCACTTGCTCAGCCTATCTGTAGTAGCCAGCCTGTTATGTAGCCCAAGCCAAAGAATAAACTTACTCTTTGGAGCAGCAGCGTTATTACAAATGACTCTCCTCCAATGAACCCTATCAAACTCCCCTGACAGAAGCCTATAAGTTTTCCTTATTGAAAACTTGTCGTCAATACATACAGCCTGCCAACCACCTAAATCATTCAACCACTCCCTTGTACTTATAATTTTCCTTAGAAGCCAGGAACATTGGGCACTGTAGGCGTAGGATTTTTGAATTCCTTTAATGCCTACACGCGGTGTGAGCGCGTTTATTTGACTACCCCATTGTTAAGGTTTTATTAAAAATATGTTTTTGAAGTCGCAAACAATTCTTTAGAGGAAGAATCGTAAACCAAATTGGATTGAAACGGAAGGGACATCTTAGGGACTTATCCAATGTAGATTTCCCCGTCATGACTTCATAGATGGTCAAGAACCAAAAAAAGTAATTTTGGGGGGAGGGTACAAATATGGTCATAATGAACCACATTTGCCCATTGTTGGCCTCTACTAAATACCAATTCACAGCAGATTTTATGCAATAGAATAATCATATAACGTTTTAAGCATTCTAAAAATAATTAATCTAGATGGGTTCAGGAAACACACAAAAAGACTAATTATTTAGTGATCAGTTATTAGACAATCAATATTTATGGGTTCCTAGCAGGTTGTCCATGTTATCTGAATTAGTTAGAACATTTATTTAGGTCTTGATTAACAATAAATACAAGGTGATAAATATTGCAATCAGGCATGAAAAATAATATGTTCATAAAAATAAATTAAAATATGAAAATAAAGTACTGCAGGGAGTTAGTATAATATATACAATACTTACAGTCGCAGAGACGAGTTAACAATCTACATCATGAATAGAAGGTTAGTAACTTCAAGAAAATAATAAAAATAAATAAAAAAAGTAAATAAAGTTAGTTAATTTAGTTGACCCTCAGAAATTATACCACCGTCCGGGGTCGTTGATTTGTACGGATCTTGGAAAATTGAATTGTTTGTACGAGTCTTTAAAAATATTTGTATTTTGTAGAACGTGGTGTTGTAGGTTGCGTCGAGTATTAGCCGAATAGGCGTGTTGTTATTTGCAACAGTCTATAGTAGTATTAGGATTTAGGCGTGAGATTGAAAATTAGTAAGATGATGATGTCGTGCCAATTGTGGTCAACGAATGAGAGAATTATGAGAGGGAATTAGATGCAGGTGATGGGTGGAGTGAATTAATTGTGATGATCAGATGATGTTGATGATTTGTGTCGAGGGAGCTTGTGAGATATGCCGAGTGTTTTGTGAGATTGTGAGTGTTAATTAGTTAGTTCGCCGATGTGAATTGTTAGGAGGATATATATAGGTTTAGGTAGTTGGGTTGCAATAGGTTTCCGAAAGTTAGTAGGCTTCTAAAAAGATTTTTATAAAATAGTTAGATAAAGATTTTTGAAAACACTTTGGAAAAAAGATGATTTTTTATAAAAAGATTTTAGAAAATAGTTAGACAAAAGATATTTAAAAACATGTTGGAAAAAGATTATTTTTATAAAAGATTTTTATTAATAAAACTAATCAATATAATTAATTAATTCTATTAATTAAATTGGGCTAGAAAAGGGTTTTATTAAATTGGGCTTTCATAAAACTGTTTTTAAAAGGTTTTCGTAGATGGGCTTTTAAAAGGTTATTTTAAAACGTTTTAGGAAATGGGCTTATTAAAATTAGTTATAAAAAAGGTTTTCGCTTAAAACATTTTATTTTAGACTCGTTCTTTATTCTTTCCTTGATCCGGACCAATTGGAGCGAGGTATTGGTCATCATAGGGTGCTAAATGGGGAGACACGATTATGTGTCTACATGCACTAATTCTCACTGTGGCATAGGAAAATCTCTTGATATAGTAGGCATGAACCCACTTTACCCAAAGCTTATCTCTTTTAAAAGCAATAGCCCACAACAACTTGAGTATAGCTGCTTTGTTCCAGATTTCCATATTTACAATATTCCACCCCCCTGTACTTTTAGGCATTTGCAAAGTGCTCCAAGCCACAGGAGCTTTCTTAGACTCATCTGTTTTCCCTGTCCACAAGAACCTTCTGCACACACTCTCAACAGCTTTAATAATTTTCTTAGAAAGGGGAAAAATGTGAGCCCAGTAGTTTTGCATACTACTAAGCACACTCTTCACTAATTGCAGCCTCCCTGCATAAGAGAGTACTTGAGCCATCCAAGTTTGAGCTCTCTGTGTGATCTTCTCAACCAATGGCTTACTTTGTGCATAAGTCAGCTTCTTAGAGGTTAATGGCACCCCTAGATATTTAAAAGGCAACTCACCAACTGGCATATGGACTATTGCAGTAAGATCTCTAGTAACATCTGCATTCACCCCACTAACATAGAGATTGTTCTTCTCAACACTTGCAGCTAAACCAGAAGCTTCATAAAACTTTGAAAAAGCCTTGAACATCAGATCAATTGAGCTTATATCAGCTCTACAAAACATTAACAACTCATCCGCAAACATAAGATGAGTAATCTTAAGTTTTTCACATTTAGGATGATAGTTAAAATTCGGATCCTTTTGCAAATTATCCAAGCACCTACTTAGATACTCCATACTCAAAGCAAAAAGGAAAGGAGAGAGGGGATCCCCTTGCCTTAACCCCTTCTTTGCATTAAAAGGATTAGAAGGGACCCCATTTATAAGAATAGAGTAAGAAACAGTCCTTACACACTCCATTATCCAGCCAATAAACTGCCCAGGGAATCCCAACTCATAAAGCAGCTTTTCTAAATAATCCCACTCTACTGAGTCATAAGCTTTCCTAATGTCAACTTTCATTAGACATCTAGGAGACATATGAGCTGTAGAGTATCCCCTAATTAGCTCAGTAGCTAATAAATATTATCTGCAATATGCCTATTGGGGATAAAGCCTGATTGAGCATCACAAACCACCAATCACATCTTGAAGTCTGTTTGTCAAGATTTTAGAAATAATCTTGTACATGACTGAGCAACAGGCTATAGGCCTGAAGTCCTTCACCTTACATGCATTAGTCACCTTAGGGACTAAGGTAATTGCTGTACAATTCATAGGTTTATGCATATAAGAGTTAAGAAAAAACTCCTGAACTGCAGCATAGATGTCTTGTCTAATTATGCTCCAGCTTTCCTTAAAGAACACTGCATTCATGCCATCTAATCCAGGGGCTTTATCATCACCAATACCTTGCAAGGCATAATCAATTTCATCTGTAGTAATTTCCCTGATCAAAGAAGCACCAGCCTGAGCAGACAACCTCTTCCCATCTCTAACAACAGTTAGATCTATGCAAGGAAGGGCAGCGGCATTCGTGCCCAGGAGCATCTTGTAAAAATTCAAGATTTCATCACTAATCCCCTGAACATCTGAAATAGAATTTCCATGCTCATCAATGAGAAGTTGGATTCTATTTTTAGAATATCTAGCTTTGGTAGCAGTGAAGAAAAATTTAGTATTTGCATCCCCTAGCTTCAGCCAGTTAATACGAGATTTCTGCCTCAAAATGCTATCTTCAATCTTAGACCAATGCCTCAATTCATCTAAATACTCCTTCTCTCTCATCTGAGCTACTCCATCCAAGTCAAAATCATTTTGACAATGAATATCATCTATCTGCTTCCTCAAAAGGGTCACTTTATCATGAGCTTTCCCAAACTGCTGTTTATGTAATTTCTTCAATTCTCTTTTAACAGCCTTCATTTTTACCCACACATTCTGAAGTTTAAAAGACCCCCCAACAGAGAGCCAGGCATCCTGCGCAACATTATGAAAGTCTACATGCTCAGCCATAACATTAAGGAACCTGAATGGTCTCCCTCCCTCTCTATGCTCCATGTTCATATCAAATATCAGCATACAACCCCAACCATGCTTGGTTGACAAAAGCCTTGTCAATTCTGCTCAAAATTCTATCCTCTCCTATGCTACTATTTGACCAAGAGTAATACAAACCAGTACTCTTAACTTCTAGTAGGCTTGTAGTCAACAAGAAATCTTCAAAGTCAATAGTCTCAGCCTCTGTAACCAATGCACCATTCTTTCTGTCATCAGAATGGCTCACTGCATTGAAATATCCTATCACCATTATAGGCATCTGCCCATACATATGAGATTGCAAACCACTCCACAAGGCCCTCCTGTCAACTATAGAATGTAACCCATAAACAGCCACCGGCTTAAAAGAGTGCCTCCCACTTTGCACATTACAGACCATGAACTGCTCGTGCACTTCAATGAGCTACATAGTCACATTAGTATGCTGCCAGCCAATCCAAATCCTCCCCCTAGGGGAGTGACTATAATTACAGAATCATGACCAGTCTTTACCAAATTTTTTGAGCACCTTCCCCACATTATGACACCTGACTCTTGTCTCTAACAAAACACACACTTCCACCTTATGAGAAGATAAAAAAGATTTAACCTCTTTTATCTTAAAGGGATCATTAATCCCTCTAACATTCCAAGATGTACAGATCATTATGATAAATAAGGGTTAGGTCCCTTAGCACCCCCAGCTCCAGCTGAGATTCCATTCTCTGGCAATTCATAGCTCACTGATGTCCTGGCAGATTGAAAAGCCACTTGTTTGCCTTTATCTTTAAACTTCCTTGTGACTATCTTCCACACTCCTTCTTCCCCTGAGTTCTGCCTCTGAGTAGGAACTATTGGCGTGACTATTGGAGTCACATTATCAGGTGGGGGGTGTTTGGTCCCTCATGAGAAGGTCCAGCACCCACACCCTCCCCAATAACATCACCAGAGGAGGAAGAAATAGTGTGTGCAGAAATAGTAGGCTCCTTCTGTAAATCATTAACCCCTTTTGCAACCCACCTTTGAGTAACCTTCTTTAAATTATTAGCATTACCAGACTTTCTCTCACAAGAATGTCCCACTTGTTGACATTTTTTGACAAAAGGGGAAAGCCAGTCATACACAACTCTTTGTTTAAAGATTACCCCCTTAGGATCAGCAATACTAATTTCAGTAGGTATAGCAGCAGTAACATCCATTTCCACCGGAATTCTAGCAAAAGAAATTCTCAATTGTTTGGTTGTGCACTCATCAGCATAAACTGGCACACCTTCAGCACTACCAATTCTACTCAATGACTCTGGACTCCAGCAATTAAGTGGCAGGTTTGGCAATTTAATCCAAATAGGAATTACTCGCAGCACTTCTTTATGGAAATTAAAAGTTGCAGTCCATTGCTTCACTATCATGGCTTTCCCAAAAAACAGATGAGGACCAGAGTACAAGATTGCATCTCTATCTTCCCTTGATTCCAGCTTAACCACATAATAGCCCTCATCATGTTTAAAAATTTTAAAATCACTTTTAGGAGCCCATTGAGCTTTACAATAATTAGTTATGGCCATCATACTAGGGTTTTGCCCTATAACATAAACAATCAAACCATTTTCCCAGTTTTCACTCATGCGATCAACATCATTCTTAACAAGTTGAGTAACTAACTCACCATTAACAACCATCGGAGCAACAAAACTAAGATTCATACCTTTATCGAAATTCTACTCGGGTAAAACTCTTCCGATTATTGCGAGCTTCCTCCACCAAAGAGACATCATTCTCCGTTACTACATTAACCGGATTCGTGACCTCAGGCACCGGAGTCTCCACATCGACAGTTCGAGTTACTGTTCCATTGCCATCCGTATACTCTGCACCCACAACTTGCATTTGAGAGCTTGAAGAAGCTTTCCCTTGACTTCCTGTTCCCGTCGCCAGCTCACTAGCACCGGAGTTCTTCTTTTTTCGGCCCATTTGACCACCAGGTGCACAATAGCACTTTCACCTTATCATGCGCCTGGAGAGCTTTTGTGTAAGAGATTATGGCACTATAGTTCTACATATATTTAAATACATAAAATGATTTTTGGAAAGGGTGAAATTAGAGTTTCGTTTTGAATTAATAACCTAAATTATTAAATTATGTAAATTAAATATAACTTTTGCTACCTAATTCAAAACATTATAATTTTTTACCATTGAAGAGTTCTTGAAATATGCTTCAAAATAAGATCCATTTACGATAGAGTTTTACAACTCATGAAAATATATTTAATTAGATGAATGGTATGGTAAGGCATTATATAGTCTTTCTTTTAGATAAATATAATAATAGCTATGAGTATAATGTACTATATGTGATTATAGCATTTTATCATAGGTCCATTTTACAGGATTAAACATATTATCTTTCAAAAACTCGGCCTTACTCAACTAAACCAAAACAATTTAGTATTACAACAAAATTTATTAAGGAAACTATATTGTTACAACAAAAACTAAAATCTATAGCGATAAACTTACATATATATTAGAATTTGGATGATGAAAAAATTAGAGTTTGATTTTAAAAAACAACCTTATAATATTATGGAGAGCTCCATCTAAGCATGCCATGTCATTTTTTTTAATTTTTAAATTTTTTAAAAGAAATCAATAGCAGTTGGCCTACCCTGTCTAATAACCATGTCTACACACAACAAAAAAATTAGAGTTTCCATCAAATATACTTCTGCATTCTTTTTCTATTGCAACTATTACAAAGTCTATAGTTTCCGTTGAATGTACTTCCTGCGTTCTTTTTCTATTGCAACAACTACCAATTATGTAGTTTCGATTGAATATATTTCCTCCGTTCTTTTTTTATTGCAACAATTACAACTTTGGGTAGTTCGCATCTCTTACAACAATTTCACTTTTTGCTAAATACAATATTTTACTAAATCTAATTTTAAAGCAACACAAAATCAACAATTTTACAAAAACTATATAAAAAAAGAGATAAACAACAATAAACGTATTAAACATATTATCTTTCAAAAGCTCGGCCTTACTCAACTAAAAAATTTAGTATTGCAACAAAATTTATTAAGAAAACTTTGCTATTACAACTAACAAAAACTAAAATCTACAGTGACAAAGTCACATATATATTAGAGTTTTGGATGACGAAAAAATTTGAGTTTGATTTGAGAAAAAAAAAACCTTAAATATTATAGAGAACTACATCTAAGCATGACATGTCATTCTTTTATTTTTATTTTTTAAAAATAACATTCAACATAGATATAAATACATATTCTAAGGTGTTTTGGATAAGTGAAGATTACAATCTAATTTTAAATAAATAACCTAAATTATTATACTATGTAAATTGAATGTAAATTATTATACTATATTAAAAGTTGTGGCTGACACTCATGTCTTTCTTTATTCTTTCTATCCTGCATCTATTAAATTATTACCCTCTACTCTTTCAAGTATCATTCAGGTATTCTTCATGTTAAAACTGTGTTAGCTATTGTTAGTCATACCAATTATTGAGATACTCACTCTGTTTTTTATCCTTCTCACTTTCCTGTGTGCGTCTCCCAATACACATCTTTGAACTTAAATATCTTTCGTTATATATTAGTAAAAATTATAACGATTAAATATTAATAAAGTACTAATTGAGACGAATCAAACAAGACCCCACATGACTATATTTTTCCTTATAAATTGAATAAAATTGAGAAAATTTTCTCTAAGTATGAATAGTGTCAAGATTCCAAGTGAGAAAGATAAAAAAATAGAGGGAGTACCATTTAATAATAGACTAAGCTACAATATTCAATTGAATAGTAAAAAAAATAAAATTTATATATCGCAGTAACAAACTTAGATTTTAGAGTATAATGACAAATATTTTCAGTTCTTTTTCAACTGCAACAATGGGTTTGTGCATGGTTTTTAAGGAAATGAAAAAATTGGTAGTTTAGCATAGAGGTACCCCTTTAATTAACTAGAGGAGATGATAAATAAATCCTTAATCAAGTAAAAGCAACATTACGAGGCAATTTGAGTAATTAATGATGGTTTTATTAACATAAAGTAAAGGCAATATTGTCAATTGTAGTTTTTTTTAACCAAAAGTGGAGTGGTCCCAATAGATGAAATTACCCAAAGTGGTAATTGTTGCAATAGTAAAAGAATGGAGAAAGTATGTAAATACAATGGTGTTGAAAAATCTCATTTCACATCAACACAAAATCAACAATGTCAACAAAAAATTTGCAAAAAAGTGAAATAAACAATAATCCGTACAACGCACGGGCTTCAAAACTAGTTTAGGATAAACTAGAAAATAACTTATGAAGTAACCTATTTGTTTGCATATTAAGAAAAATCTTTATTTACTCTATGGACAAATTACCCACTAAAGATAGATATTAATACAAATTATATTTTAATATATAGTGTATCTCTATCTGGTTCATATAATACCAACTGATTAGATGTAGCATTATTTGCTTATATTTGTTACCCAGAAATGCCATGACGTGCATCAAGATCAGATGTTCTACCATTAGTTGACAAAAAAGCAACAGAAAAATCGCTACCTCATTTACTTAATTTGCTCCTGTTACCACCTATTTTATCTCCCGACATTCCCTACTTGAATCTTTTTCCCATTGAAGGCAAAAAGAAAAATAGGTATGCAATTAGATCTCAACCAACCCAACTCAAACCCAACAACCAAAATCACTACTTCCAAGTTTGATTAAATTGTTGGAATTTCCTTTCCTTCATCCCATGAATATATCATCATAAAAATTCACAAAGATAATGACACCTTTTTTATGTTACATAAGTATAAAGAGTAGTAACAATGTAACATTGTCCCATTGCTTAAAATACAACCTTAAAACTACTCCTAATAAGCAAAGACACCACCTCAATTCATGCAATCGCCAAGGCTGCGTAGTTCATCTCGGACACAAATTTTTTGTTGCTTCGTGTCCGATACTACCTAGACTAGCTCATTCCAAATTACCAAAATATTATGTCTCAAATCAATGGAGTATTTTTCAAAACAACTTTGTTAAGAAACACATTAGTTGCTCTACATACATACACAAAACAATAGAATATAATGGAGAAAACACAACATTTTCTCTTTTCTTCTTTTGTCATTGATAAATCATCACTATCCAAAATAAAGAAAAGGAACAAAAGCTACAGTGAGTAATTGATGATTAATTCTATTATAATTGATCATAATCTCAACAAGAACTACAATTCTCTGCCCATATTCTATAATGGTTGTTTTACCACCACCATCAATCATCATCTTCTTCGTCTTGTTCATATTAAAATTACATTGAAAAAACACAAAAAGCAAAAATGGCAATTGAACAAAAAAAAAATCAAGAATGAGGGAGGGGAGGTGGTAACATTTGTCTCAGAGAAGAAGTATGAACCTGATGGTTCTGATTCTGACTACTCATCTGATTAGCACCAGCAGCCGCAGCCGCGGCCACTGAGGCCGTGTTCATAACAATAAACGGATGGCTTAACAATCTGATTGCGGTCCACCTTTTAGCCGGCTCACGCTGCAAACAACAGCGTATAAAATCCCTAAACTCCCTGGAAGCCGAAACCGGAGCTTCCGGTGGAGAATTCATACATATAGCACACATCAAGCTAGCCCAATCCCCTTGTCTTCCCACATTAAAAGGAAACCTCCCAAGATAAAATTCCAATATACTAACCCCAAAACTCCAAATATCTCCAGCATATCCATCATACATCCCTTGATTCAGATCCGTATTAATCCTTTCAGGACTCATATACGCAATAGTTCCAACGCTAGAGTTGCAAGGATCCATAGTCTGTGCCAAGATTCGACTAACACCAAAATCCGCAATCTTGACTTGTTTCTTGCTATTGATTAGCAGATTAGACGGTTTAATGTCCCGATGGACAATCCGTCTTCGGTGAAGATAAACTAAACCAGCAAGAACCTGTCGAGAGATCTCAGCTAAGTAGGTTTCATCATCGATGTGTTTAGCTTCTAAAGAACCACGGTCCATGTACTCTAAAAGTACTTGGATCTCACCGTTGTGGTCGAACATATCAAAGCATTTGACTACGTTAGGGTTGTCGACGTCTCGAAGAATCTCGATTTCTCGGCAGATCTGACGCCGCACCATCTCTTCGTGGTTGCCGTAGATTACTTTGAGAGCGTAGATCCGAGAAGTTGGGCGGTGGATTACTTGGTATACTGTTCCTCCTGCACCTGACCCCACCCGATTCTTGCGTTCTAGCTCCGAGAAACTTAGTGTGGTCGTCGGGTTAGAGGTCGGGTTAGAGTTGGAGTTGGAGGTGGAGGTGGAGGTGGAGGTGGGTGGTAGAGGGAGGGGGACGGCTAAAGATGGGTCTCGTTTTGGTAAGGGGAGGGTTAAGTCTGGACGACGTCGAGGTCGGTTTGCGCGCTCCGAACTCGGTGGTGGGGGATTCATTTGTAAATTGTAAGAGACACAAAGAGAGAGATAGTAGATAGGATGGAAATGGAAATTTAATTATAATTGAATGGATTAAATGTTTGTGTTTGTGTTTGTGTGTATATATATATGTACTAATGAAGAGGTTGAATAGAATGGCAGAACGCCATAGCGAAAGAATGAGGAGGGGAAAACATTTAAGACAAACACGGTTGTTTGTGAGTTTTGTGTCAAATGTTTGATTTCTTCAAATTTGTGAAATGGGTAAAGCCAAAAGAAGAAGAAGAACAAGTCGTGTTTACTTTTTGGGGGAGAAGAGAAGAAGGTTCGCGGAAAGATTTTGTGAATGGCAAAAAAAAGTAGGAAATGTAAAAAAAAAAGTTCAATTAGAGGGAGAAGGGAATCCAGATTTAAAACAAAAGAGAAGGTGGAGGTGGTGGGGGATGGAGGATAGAGGATAGAGGGGGATGACGCGCCAAAGAAAGTAGTGAGGGGAGAAATGGAGATTGGCCAATGATGGTTGAGAAAGGGAGGAAAATGTGAGGGAAGTAAATGTGTGCGTGAAGGAAAGGGGTGTTGTACTTGTTATAGGGAAAGAGATGTGTAGTATCTCGTGGATACTTTTAAAGACAATTTATTGCTAGAGTGATGCACGTGGTTTTTAGATTTTTTTTATGCTATGGTGAACAGGTTTTTTAATGGTAAAGACAATTAGAGTGAATTTCTTTTTGTTATTTTTTTAACTTGAGGGTGGAGAGATGGATACGGGGATTTTTCAATTTCGAGATGTTCCCGATAGAATTTATTTGATCCCAACACCTTGAAAATGTAATACAACAAGCAATATTCGGTTTTTATGTTTTAAGCAACGGATTTGTTTGATGTCGTTTGGTAAGTACTCGAAAAGTATTGTTTGTCTCTATTATGTATGTTTTGGAGTTGAAGGTATAAGAGATTTTATACAGTTTGTGATGTGATTTATCATATAATGTAGTTCTGTGTTTCATTTTTTGGATGTGGTTTAACTTGGTCTCACTAACTTATATCGATGGATGGTGAGTGAATTTTAAGATCAGAAAATTTGGGTAAAGACAATTAGAGTAATTTTTTTGGTTAGATTTTTAAACTTAAGGGTGGAGAGATGGGTACGGAGATTTTTCAATTTCGAGATGCCCCGATAGAATTTATTTGATTCCAAAACCTTGAAAACATGATTTGCAAAAGTTTATTAATACAACAAGCAATATTGGGTTTTTATGTTTTATGTAACATATTTGTTTGATGTCGTTTGGTAAGTACTCAAAAAGTATTGTTTGTCTCTATTATGTATGTTTTGGAGTTGAACGTATAAAACATTTTATGCGGTTTTTGTGATGTGATTTATCATAAAGTGTAGTTTCATTTTTCACTTTTTGTGTGGTTTAACTTGGTCTCGAAACTAGCATATGTCAATGGATGCTGAGTGAACTTTAAGATCATAAATTCTTGGGTATTCTTTATTTACACCATAAGTAATTGTGTAACATATTCATTCACACGTGTGAAATTAACCTCTCCCTCCTTTCGATTCTCACGGCGGAGCTTCAGATGCTCGAGATCGTTGAGTTCAACATAAAACCATAAATAACAAAAGCGGGTGACAAGAATCAACATTACTTATGGTGAATCAACCTTCTCGAGTTTTTCAATGATCTATCAATGGCGACGTCAAACTTGGAGCTATCAAAGAAGAAGTCGTTCAAGCGTGTTGAGTCTCAAAGTGGTGCTGCTCTCGACATTGCCGCCGTTTTAATTGATTTTCTAATGAAACTCTCATTGTTAAAGTGGAATTCGAGGAGAGAGAAAGCTCTAATTATTAATCATTTTCAAGGGGCGAGATTTCACGAAGCATATGGAGTTCGAGAGATAATTGGAGGCGAATATGGCAGACGGAGGAGGTCAGAGAAATAGGTAAAAGGAGAGAGAAGGAGGTTGGGAAACTGGTAAGAGGAAAGATGTGTGAAGAGATTAAGCGAAGACTAATTGAAAATGATAAACATTAATTTAAAAAATAATACAAATAAGTTTACAAATGACACAAGTTTCTTGAAAAATGATATATTGGGTTGAAAATAATATAAAACAAAGTATGAAAGTTATACATTTGGTGAAAAATGATATAGATGTGGTGATTAATGATATAAAAGTCAGCAATAATGATATCATTTATTTTATAAATGATTAGTATGTATAATAATTATAAAGAGTTAAAAAATAATAATGAAAATAGATAAAATGATACAAGTTTGTTGAAAAATGACATATAAGTGATGAGTAAAAATAACACAGAAATGAGTAATAATTATATGGTATATAAGGAGTTGACAAATGACAATAAAATAAGGGTAATAAAATGATAGAAGTTTACTGAAAAATAACATAAAAATGGGTCATAATGACATGAAAATGAGTAATAATGATATAATACATAATCAGTTGACAAATAATAATGAAATACGGGAGAATGATACAAGTTTGCTAAAAATAATGATATAAAAATGAGTAAAAATGACACATAAATGAGTAATAATGATAAGGTATATAAAGAGTTGATAAATAATAATTAAATAGGGTAAAATGATACAAGTTTGCTGAAAAATGACATAGAAATAAGTAATAATGATATGGTACACAAGGAGATGACAAATAATAATAAACTAGGGGAAAATTATACAAGTTTGCTAAAAAAAATGACAAAAAAATTGAGTAAAAATGACACTGAAATGAGTAATAAAGATATGGTACATAATTAAGTAGTTGACAAAATGATAATGAAATACGGGGAAATGATATGAAACAGCTCCAAAATGATATTAGTTTGCTGAAAAAACACCATAGAAGTTTAGTAATAATGACATGAAAGAGTTTTATTAATGGTCGACATGAAACAAATATATAAAAAATGACATGAGAAAAATGACATGAGACATCTCCAAAATGATATGAAGTACGCCAATAATGACATAAAAATGAGCAGTAATGATATGAAACACTCATATTAGTTCATGCATGTGTGTGATGATGTTACACAATAAGTTTTTTTTTTTACACTGGATGAAAGAAATAACTAAGAAAATAAAACAAGACTTGAAGCAAATCAACTCGCGAAGCTTGTCATTGACCTCATGCATAATTTGGCGATGTTGTCTGCTTCAACAACCTGTGCTCTTGGCACCTTACGCACCATGCACCAATTGAGGCGTTTGGCAGTGGTCAAAATCTTGTTTGTAGTCCAAGCAAGATAGATAGGAGGAAGAAGAGTACCCTGCAAAATAGAAACAAGGTTAGTAGAGTCTGTTAACATCTGAACATGTTGGAACTGGTTTGCTAGAGCCCAATCCAACGCATGAAGACAAGCAATGAATTCTGCTTGTAACGCCGAGCAAGCATTGCCATAAGTACCCCCTTTTCTTGAAATCACATTGAGCACTCCTGGAGTAGGAGAAGAATTATTTCCAAACACACACCAACCAGCGCCCATTGAATTATATTTCTTAAACCACGCTCCATCAAACACAATTATCTGCTCAGCTGTTCCTTGCTGGTAATGCCCTATAGAAGCTGCCAAGAAACCCGGTGGGTAACGCGACTCAGTCTCAGGAGGGTGGAGGAAGCTAAGCCCTCAGATCATAAATTGAGTACTCCATTTGATTTGAGTTTGCAGGTACTGCAACATACGTTGAGCCATCGACATGTTGGTAGTTGTAGGCCTAAAAATTTTGTCATTCCTTTGAGTCCACAAACTCCATAATGTTATAGCAAACGTTTTCAGACGTGTACTAGAATAACCATCCTCGCTTCGAAAAAGCTGAATATGACTAATGATCCTGTAACACCCCCAAATTTCTCTCTTTTTGAAGAATATATTTTAATATAAAACACATTGAGAAACTTGAGAGTATTACCGCCACGTGATAACGTTAAAGGCTTTAATACTAACTACTAACTGAACTTGAAACTAATGCAGCGGAAATAACTTAAATAACTCCTCTTTATTAATATATATAAACTTTATTGTACAACTATGACGACAATAATAAAAATAAATAAAATAAAATAACAACTCCTTGACTAGTTATGATTCCTCACTAGCTCCCCCATATGAAATATGCATCATATCAACCTGTAAATTCTGCTCGCCAAAATAGGGTCATCACAGGGACAAAGCCATAAAACAAAACAAACAAAACGCGTGTCAGTAAAAATACTGAGTACATGTATATGCGGAAAATTAAACACTTTTATTAAACACTTTATTTAATAAAACATTCAAAACCTTTAACTTTCATAAACCTTCTTTGGATACTTCTAATACTTATATAATATAAAGTATATAACTTTAATAAAAATCCTTTTTCCTTGCCTAGGTACCTTTCCTAAAGTGTGCACACCCCCCAAGTTTAGTATTCCTTACTGAGTCTATTACGAGGGGTTACTACCTTGTCCACATGACTTATACAAAAAGTACATGGGTAAATAATATAATGGCTACCGTTCTTGCTAATAAATAACAAGCCGTTGCCTGGGTAAATAATAATAGCTACCGTTCTTGATAATAAATAACAAGCCGTTGCCTCTTTATAATTGTGATCATAAAAGATCATATATCTAATAAAAATCCTTCTTGAAATAATCCTCCTTTAAAAAGAATAGTACTACTTATAAATTTAGCCATATAAAGGCATAAATAAAATAACTTGCTTAAGAGGTAACTTTTGAAAAATAATAATAATTCAAAAACACTCCTTTTTAAATATTTAAACATGCATTTAAATATCAAACTCCTTGTAAATTATATGAATACAGATTCAAAGATCAAACTTTATAATAATATTGAACTAAAGACATAATTCAAGTGCATAATAAAATTAATAAACATTCAAACATGTTCATACAAAACACATGTAGTTCATAATAAAACTTATAAAAACATGGACTTCAATCCAAAATATTTTCCTAAAAACATGATACTAAGGTTGCAAAATAATTATTAAAGATCTACATATACACGCACCTTGAAAATTAATAACTACTAGGGAGAAGAGAGAGAAGGTAGGCTAAAAGAGAGAGAGTTTAAACATGAGAAAAGAGATGTATTTCTCAAATTTGGTGTGAAGAATATGATGGGTGGAGACCCCTATTTATACTAGTTGGACAAGTAGAGTCATACTAGGACTCAAAAACTAAAAGATGGGTTTAAGAGAAAAGATAAACAAATCTAGCTAAGATCTAACAAATTTTTACGATCATCCAACTAAGAATCGGAAAAGATATAAATTATCCACAATACATAATTCTAGAAGGTTAATCTATAAAATAACAACTAAGATTAAAAAGAAAACAACCCAACATCAATGTGAAGTATACATGCCGGCTGCACTATGCGCCGAAACTTTTTTTTTTCTTTTTTTTTTCTTTCTTAAATTCTTTTAAATATTTTTGTTTTAAACAAAACACTTGGATTTAAAAACTAGTAAACATAGGCCCAACATTCAATTTGGGCTAGGATTTATTTAAAATACCCATAATTTAATATAAAAGGCTACTTTAATAAATTTTCTAATAAATAATAAGTCTTTTTAGTAAATAAAACCTTTTTAAAATTATGAATAATAAGTTAATAAAAATATGGAGTATTACAGATCCAATCTTTGTTGTTTAAAGGATCATACGCGATTGAAGGATCCAAGATAGAGCCTTGGTTCCAAAAAGAAATAGCTCTAGAGCATTCTCTGAAAATATGATTCTGACATTCCACAATACTGCCACACTCCTGGCAATATGGACTTATCTCCACACCTCTCTTAATCAAGTTAGCTTTTGTGGGAAGCCTATCAAGAACAACTTTCCATAGGAAAACTTTCCAATTAGGAGGAAAAGGCATATGCCAAATACATTTAAACAGATTCAGACCTGGCTGACTGACAGCATCATTCTCCTCCGTTCCTAACAAAATATCCTGTGCCATCATGACATAAGCACTCTTCATTGTGAAGTTACCTGAATTACTCCTGGTCCAGTACAGAGAATCAGGCTCACTGTTAGTAGGCAGTTCCATGGACAAGATAGTTTGTGCATCCTTGAAAGTGAAACAATGTCTCACTAGTTGGTGATTCCATGAAAAGGTGAGAGGATTAATCACATCTGAAACCTTTAACTTCTGAATCTCTCTTAGTGTCAGATTGTTACTTGCCCGCAGAATTCTATTCTGCACCCATTTGTTAGAAAAGGCATTCACAGTTCTACCATTCCCTATTTTGCAGGTGCAACCCTTAAACAAAATTCTTTCTGCATTACTAATTCCTCTTAAACCCCAAGAAAGATTTATGGACCTAGAATGAGAAGAACCCATATTTTGTATAGTTTTCCCTTTTGCATGGTAGAGCTTTGAAATCAACAAATGTGGACATTTATAAATTCTCCATGCTTGCTTCATCAGAAAACATGAGTTAACAATTGCTGGAGAACGAATACCCAAACCACCCATTCCCTTAGGGAGCTGAGTAATACCTTTTTTAACCCAACTAATACCCTTTTGACCCTTGTTAGCCCATAAGAATGAATGCAAAAGCAACTCAATTTTCCCTGTGATTCCTTTTGGCAACTGAAAACTAGACATAATGTGGGAAACCATAGCAACAAGGATAGTATTGATCAAAATAATCTTTGACGGCATAGAAAGTGGTAACACATTCCATGTATGTATCTTTTATCCAACCTTGTCTAAGATAAAGTTAAAATGAACTGATTTCTTCTTCATTACATCTATTGGTACCCCAAGATGTAGACCAAAGTTATCCACTGGGGTAAAACCTAGAATGTCTTTGTAAATTTGTCATTGAGACGGGGAAGTATTAGGACTAAACTTAATCATTGATTTTTCCAAATTTATTTGTTCCCCAGAGATTAGACAAAAACGAGATGTAATAGACGAAATGGCTATACAAGACTGTGGAGTTGTACGGAAAAAGAGCATAGCATCATCCGCAAAGAAAAGGTGGTTAATCTTTGGAGATCTTCTGGTAACACTAATACCCATAAATTGACCTAAATCCTGCCCTAATGATAACATTCTTGAGAAAATCTCCATACAGAAGAGAAATAAATAGGGTGATAAAGGATTCCCCTACCTAAGACCACAACTAGGTTTAAACTCAACAGCCATTTTCCCATTAATTAACAAGTTATAGGTGACCGTAGACATACATTGATGAATCAAATTTATCCAAAAGGGAGGAAAACCAAAGGCTTTTAGAACTCTAACAATAAGTACCAGTGGATTCTATCATAAGCCTTACTCATATCCACTTTAACAACTGCAAAGGTATTGACATTATTTTTCTTTGAGTTAATGAAATGTAAAAGTTCATGGGAAATGATAGTATTATCACACATGAGTCTCCCTGGGACAAAGGCATGCTGGCTCTCATTAATCAAGGAGGGGAGAATAGCTTTTAATCTTAACGACAAGCACTTAGACACACATTTGTACATAGTATTGCATAAACTAATAGGACGAAGATGTTTAGGTAACGTAGGGTGTCAACTTTTGGTAGCAGGACTAGAAGTGTTTTATTCCAAGATTTTAAAATATTACCAGTACTGAAGAAGTGTTGGACACCCTTGATAACATCCCTACCTACCACATCCCAATGCATTTGGAAAAATTCTGCAGTATAGCCATCGATACCCGGAGATTTACAAGTACCTATATCGAACATTGCTCTTTTGATCTCTTCATCTAGTAAAGGTTGAGAAAGTACTTGAACATACTCCATAGACATAGGTTGGATATCTAACTCTCGTAGAACCATTTCCAATTCTTCCTTAGAATTATCCGAAGGAGGGTTTTGGTAAATTTGTTGGAAAGAATCGACAATTTCCTGATGAATTCTACTCGAATCTGAAATCCAGTTGCCATCTTCCCCTTGTAAATGAGATATGACTTTCCTTTTTGCTCTTTGTTTTAACTTCGAATACATAAATTTGGAGGGAATATTACCAAACATAGACCAAAGTGATTTCATCCGCTGCTGCCAGTATAATTGACCTTCTTGCATTTGGGGAATGAACGTGTCTAACATATTCAAATAATCATTAGCTTCAGCTATCGAAGTGATATATGAACTTCGAGCACTCATATTCTCACAAACTTCTTTCCAATTAATCCCTTGAAACTTTCTATGAGCTAGGCACCATGGTTTAATATTGTTCAGAACCAATTGTTGTTTCTTTGTAATCACAAAACTAGGAGAGCCATGAAAGTGCATGGGCCACAGTTGCAGAATAAAATTCCTTACCTCCGCAGTAGATAAACACCTATTTTCTAATTGGTATGGTCTATTATTACCATGCACCTGGTCATTTGTATCATATATTATTGCTGCATGATCTGAACATATAATGGGTTCATGTAGGACAATCCCATTAGGATGATGTTGATCCCAAGTAACTGAAGCATAACACCTATCTAATCGTTCCATAATCAGTGAGGGAGGATCTTGATTGTTTGTCCATGTATATCTTGGACCATTAAAAGGCACCTCAACAAAAGATAAAGCTAGGCGCCAATCTATAAACAAATCCCTCCCTCTAATTGAACTAATACCCCCCAATTTATCCCCAAAATACTCTAACTGGTTAAAATCACCAAGTAGAATGCAATTTGAGTATGTGTTGAGAATTCTACTTAGTTGTATCCAAACTAAACCCCTATCTTGTAATCTGGGATCCCCGTAAACAAAGCACACATACCATTGAAATCCATTCAATTCTATTACAGACACTAAAAGAAAATTTTGAGTGGACTCAATGCCTACACACTGATTGTTAGACCATCCCAACACAACTAAACCACCCCCTAGTACCAACTGCATCAACACCATACACAAAATTAGGCCTAAGAGATGTGAACCTACTACAAGCTTGACTAACAGGACACTTAGTTTCACTTACAAACATAAACATAGGATGATTCCTAGTAACTAACCACTTAACATAAGGAACTGCGAGGGAGTGGTCATCATTTAAACCCCTCGCATTCCAAGCTACCATCTTCATGTACCATTGGGAGGTGTGAAGGGCCGGCCTCCGCACCAACCGGTGGAGTCAAGGACAAGTACTTAGGGAGAACTCTAGTTCCATCATCTCATCAGATTGATTGTTCATAGCATCTGTTCTACACTTCTTTGTTTTGCCTTCTGAATCAGAATAGTCAGCCATGCGCTTTAGAACCAACTTCGAAGAAATTTCTGGACCAGCTTCCACACCCAAATCTTCTGCCATCTCAGGATCAGTTATGGCTTTCGACTTCCATTCACCATCATTCAACCCATCTGTCCACATTAAGAAAGCACCTTTTCTTTCCCATATCTCCCATTTTAATCTTCGCCTTTTAAGATACCAGTCAGTAGCCAAATAATCACGAACATTTGGCTGCTCCATATCCCTAGTCGACTGAACTCTTTGTAACTGACCCAAATTAAAACGTTTCCTTGGCCACAAATTGTTAACCACATTGTTCAAAGACATTTGACTATGTACCATGATCCAATCTTAATGGAGATTGAGGAGAATTAGGTGGATCCCGTTCAACCAAAGGAGGGCTATGATAGCTTGAAGGTGAGTTAGTGAAAGGTGAAAAGTGGGAAGTTGGAGAGTGTGAGAAATTTGTATTATCTAGGTGAACTCTAGACGGAGAGAAACTTCTTAAAAAACGACGTAACCTTTGAGTAGCTTGAGAGAAAGACCTAGCATGAGGAATAATACGAGGAGCAGAAAATTAAGACACGATTGATTAACTACAGGTAAAGGAGGAGAATCAACTTCCGGAAGGTTGAGTGAGCTATTCTGATTTAAAGATTGATTAATAACATCATCCAAGAGGCTAGAATTTAGTTGCATGTTTTGTGAGTCAATTTGAGAATGTCTTTGGTTAGCCCATTCTGTTATCCCTAAAGTTTCGAACAAAGTACAAGGGTGGTGTGAAGATTCACCTCTTTCATAGACAGGAGAGTTTTGATTCGTATTATTAGGGTGCAAGTTTGAGTCATAGATCCTAGTTTGGTTCAAGACACTAGAATTTCTAGGGAAGAAATGTGCATAGGGATCATCCGAAAAACCATACCTGCGGCCTGGAGATTGCCTTAGCATATTAGAGTTGTCCATACGAAGCCTAGTGGCCTCGTAATTTTCTCGGAAATTGTTCTCTATTGGATTCAAAGGACGAGGTGGTGGAGAAAAAACCCTTTGAACAGGTAATTCATCCTCACCAGAATAATATTCCTCCTCCGAGCCATACATGCCTGGAGCTTCCCCATATCCGCCATTACCCCCATTCGAATTATCACTATCCGACGAGCTTCTAGGTGGACGCCTTAAAGGATAGTCCTCCGGAGTAAATCTTTGATATAGATGTACTTTTGGATTGCGATAGCGAAAACGATCGGGTAAACCCTCGATGTAATTGGTGTAGTATGCATGATTAACTGGCCCATATAACACACGAATTACAGCCGCCTCCAAGTCTTGCATTCTATTGCGCACTCTTCTTTGTGCATCTTCTTCTGAATCAGTACACCCCAGGGTATAGTGACCCACCCTCCCACATTTCTTGCAAAAACGGAAAACACCTTCGTACCGAAAATACACCCAAACAACCTGGTTATCATAAAGTGGAAGATAACAGCCAGGGATAAGAGGTAATGATAAATCGATCATCATTTTCGCCCTAATTTCAGGAGATGAGGACAATTCATGGTTTGCATGTTCCATATCCTCAATGAACCCAACATGGCGCAATGCATGCGCCGCCCAATCATTTGAAATATATGCAAACGGTAATCCCGCGACCCGAACAAACACTCGAGCAAAGTTGAAGGCTAATGTTTGCGGAACCTGAGACCAATGACTATGTTGGAAGGTAATAATTCGGCCATCTATTATTGTTGTATGTTGATGCAGAATTCCTTCCAGATCTGCTCGTTGAGAGAAGGTAAAAATATAGTAAGAGCCAGTGCGATTGACAGTGATATCGCCTCTTCTTCGCCATTGTGCCAGTACTAAGCCTTGCACTAAAATGGGGTTTGGTGGGTTGGGTCCAAAAAAGACCCCCGCTGCTGAGAGATTCCAATTTATAGGCTCATTTTGGGAATAATTTGTTGGTGGAGAGATTAATGCTCCCATTCTGAAATGGGAACGAAAGTTATTACTACTCATAAATGTTTGAACAGCTAAGAGAATTTAAGAACAATAGGAAAGGAAGAGACTTGTGGATGGAGTTAATGCACTTCAACGAGACGTTTTTAAAGAGATCCTCTAAAAACCCTAATTTCCCCTTACTGCCAAGTGGAAATTAACTGAAGAACCTTGGAATTGCATGAAACCCATTTGGAGAATCTAACCCCTAGGACCTAGGAAGGAAAATTTATAGGTTATCATAAAGGTTGATATACGGATTGCAGTGTATCTTTTTCAATTCCCAAGAGAAGAAAATGTTTCTATTGGTGGAATGTAAAGAGACAGAGCTTTTTAGAGAAGAAGAAAGTAGGTAGAAATGGATTTCCCTTTACTGTTGCTTTGCATGCTACAGTTCCTGTTGATAAAACCGAAATAAAATCACAGAGAAGTGAGAGAGCCTCTCGTTCTAGAGAGAGAAAGTGATTTTTTAAACTACAATTGCGCTTTAATCCTTCCTATGTTACACACACCTTTACCGCTGATGCGCCGCACGTAGCGCCACCAGCGTCCCTCTCTCTCCTTCGCATTCCTATGTTACACAATAAGTTATGGTGTAACATGTTACACCCAATACATACTCTTTTAAAATTTGGGTGGGGGATAAAAGTCTAAAGCATGTATTAAAGTCATTGCCAAAATTTATGGTATTTATAGAACAAAAAAAAACTTTGTTGATTACTGTGTTTTGTATTTTGAGATGTTCGGAAACCTACTTCTCGTATTCCTTCTATCTTTGAAAGGTTTTCTAACTTTTCATCTTTATTTATCCCTAACACTTCCTTTTTTTTACATTGAGGTTAGTATAGATGCATGGAAAGAATAGAAACGGAGAAATTCATTAATTTGAAGGGTCCATTGCCAAAAAAAAAAGTACACACAAGGCTAGTTCATATCATACCTTGCATCATTATGGCTTAGTCCCCAGCTTCTAAGAAAGTTTGAGTTAAGTCATATTAATTCACAAGATAATCACTTTTATAATAATAGAGCTTCAAACTCACCAGTTGAGTGTTTGTTTGTATATTGCTTCAATGATAAGATGGGTAAAGAACAACTATTGAAAGACCTGAAGTGTGTATTTTTACTGCTTGTAAAGGCATCTTAATGCCCTTACTGAAGCTGAAACATAAAATAATCTTAATTGTATGCAGACTTGTTTAGACTATCATCAACCGTAAGATGTTAAAGCATCTGGAAAGTATCTAACATGGAATTATAAGCAAGTAGGATGTCAAAAGGTTTACTCAAGGAATAGTTTTTGAAGCCCGTGCGGTGCACAAGTTATTTTTTTTATGGTATAATTATATTCATATATCATTAGGGGTAATGATGAATAAGATATATAGATATTTTCTCCAATTCATTTGGTTATATGCACTTTCCTTTTCGTGATCTATTTGAGACTTTTTTTAGACATAAAGTATAATAATTGACATTGAAAATAACAAAATTATTTTAGTCAGTATTATCAAATTACACAAATTATTAGAATAGGTGGTCTAATTTTAAGATAAAATTAGACAAATCCAAGTCTACGTTCTCCTAACAAGTCCATTTGATCTCACTCTAATCCAACACTATCCCTACACATCTCGCACCAACCTAGTCGTCCCTTCTCTTCTCCTTCTTTGTTTCTCTTTTAATCTCGAACTAAGATCAGATAATTTTAAAACATAACCTGACAGTCATAGCGAATGGATTAAGCTAGTCACTAAATTGATTAAACTAGTCACTAAATGGAATAAAGAATGTGAGAACTGAATGGGTTAAGATGGTCACTTAATAGATTAAAATGGTTACTAAATAGATTAAACTAGATTATATTCCGAAAAGTGGCCTGTTCTCTTCTTAATATTGAGCTCGGCTTGTTGCCTATTTTTCAATTAAAATTAGGCGATCTCTTACAAGACCAACTGATTAAATTATTAGGTACGTGTAGGCATATTTTTATATACGCGAGATAAGCGTGAATTTAACTACCTCATTGTAAGAGTTTTTAGCTTTGAAATACGTTTTGAAAATGGAGACGTCAATAAGTCTTTAAAGGACAACTTAGGGACTTATCCAATGTAGATTTTTCCATCATCACTTCATAATTGGTCAATGAACCAAAGATAAAGTTCGGGGGGTGCTGGTACAAATATGATTAAGAATCAAATTCTCCCATTGTTGGCCTCTACTTATATCGAGCAATATGTTTAAGCATTCTAAAAATTTATCTAAATCGGTTCATTAAACATATAAAAGACTAATTTTTTAATGACACGTTTATTTGGCAGTGAAAATTACTAGGATGTTCATCAATTGTTCGAATTATCTGATTGGGCATTATAACATTTATTTAGGTCTTGTAATTAGCAATAACAAGCATGTTAGGCGAGGAAAGCAATAAACATTTAACCATACGATTGAATAGAATATAGAAATATATAAATAAATATAAAAGAATAGATTAGAGGTTATAGTATACTACCTCCATTGGTTTTTAATCTACACACTTTCCTTTTTGGCCTGTTGTTTTTAATCTACACACTGTTGCTTTTTCTATTTTTTGTAATATGTCACATTTACTTTCTCCTCTTTTTCCACCCATGTCATCCACTTTTTAATATTTTAACCCACTTTTTAGTTTCTCTCTCTCACTTTTCAGTTTCTCTCTCCACCTTTTTAGTTTATCTCTCATACTTTTGCACTTTCTCCATGTTTCTCCCCCAAAGTGAAGTGTGTAGATTAATCTGAAACGGAGGTAGTATAAAAGAACATGAGTTCCTTGAGTATCTACATCATAAAAAGTAGATTGTAAGTATAATAAGAAATAAATTGGAATTGACCATCAGGAATTATACCTTTGTCGCTTGGGTCTTGACTAACGATCTGCAGGAGGAGTAATCTTGAAGCTTGAATGGAGATTTGAATGAAATTGAATTTAAAGTGTTTGAATATATATTAAAAATATATAGAGATATATTTGAATTGTTGTAGAGAGAGTTTTTGAGAGGTATTTCGTAATATGAGGGCGTAAGAAAGCGTAGGAAAGTGTGTCCAAAAACCAGGTGGAACGACGTCTAAATATAGGAAAAATCAGGAAAACGGGATAAGCTCCGTATTGCACGGCGCAGAACCCGGTGCGCTGCACGCATCAAGAAGTGTTTTGTTGGCTATCTCGAGTTGCACTTGCACATCCTCGTGCGCGTGACGCATTGGGTTGCACGTTGTGCAACCGCAGATGTGACCGAGTTTTATTTGTTATCCGTAATTAAAAGATTCTTTTTATCTTTGATTACATAATATCATTAGTATTCAGAAATTAATTATCGTAAGGATGAAAAGCTGATTTTCAGAATATCTTATTTTTAGAAATTATTAATTAATAATACAATTAATTCAAGAATAATTAGTTGAGCTTTTCAAAATGGACTTTCAAAATACAATTGATCATGATGAATTATAAATTGGGTTTGGAATAAACAAATACACTTGTCATTCTTAAAATGAATTCAGGCTTAGCTTGTTGGATTGCTCTTCCTTTGGACCGCACCAATTCGGACAACTGTATGTTTCATCATTGAGTACTAAAATGGGGAGACACAATTATGTGTATATAGAAGCCCCACTTTGACTAAGGTCTGTGAAACTCAAAGTCAAAGTGGTCTGTGTCGGGACTAAGAAAAATTCTAGATGCTCTGCAATCTAGAATCGATTTATATATCGCTAGTTTATGCAAAATAAGTTAGTCTGTAAGACAATACCTCAAGCAATTTGATTAGCCTGTAAGAGAAGATGCTAGCAGATAGGTGCAAACAACTCAAATAATGCACATAATGATGTAATAATGCAAACTTAAACTCTCTAAGGATGCATGAGACGCTATGCAAGACCGTGTTTATGCAAAGCGGAGAAAGACATATTGATTGAAGGAAATGCTATGCAAGGTAGGCTAGGCAAAGCTTAGAGATCTAGATTGATAGAAAGAGATAAATTGATTTCTGAATACTATTTTAATAAAAAGATCGAGGTCTGCAAGTGAGATCTGCATATTACAACACTTCGTGAGTTTGATTTGGAGGAACCACCACAATTACAGGAAGCCCCGCTTTGGGAAAGCTTGACTTGTATTAGGCACTCTGAGCCTAGAGATACTGGATTTGAATTGAGCAGTCAGAGCTATGAAACTCAGGAGCATTTAGAGTTTTTTCACTAGGGAGTCGATGTATGCAAAGACAGATATAACCAGAGACCATGGAAGTATCAGAGAGTCCTTTAGAACAAGAGAGTTGGGATTGGAAAAATAAAAGGTTTAATTTGTGACTCATATAAATATAGGTGGGAAAAAGCTTTGACGTAGCTAGGTTCAGACTCCAGTCGATGTCGGGATCTAAAAAGAGTATGCTTCTAAATTCTAGTAAGTCAAATCATGAGACCTTGATTAATTTATTTTATTTAAGCGGTCAGACCTCGAGATGAGGATAACTACATATCCTTGCATAATCAGACCATTCGTAGTTCTTGATTTGATCTTTTTTTGTGCCCTAACTTTTGCCTAGATTGTCCTTTCGGGTTGTCAACCTAACGGGCTTGGATATACCTCGAAGAAGGAGTTAGGATTGATATGAAAGGTTTGGGGTTTCGATAAAGGTTTAATTGGAAGGGTAACTTTCCAAATTTAATATGGCACTAATGCTTTAACCAAATTATTTTTTCACCATAGCAAGAAAAACTAATTTTGGCATCTGCGGAAGTCTAGGGATTAGATGTGTTAGGGGTGAATGTGAGAAATAAGAAAAGCATATTAAAGATCGAGTATTCAAGCAAAATTTCAAGCTTTTTGTTGTCTCATCCAGAGAAGAGTCTTCATATCCAATGAAAACTATAAGGGAAAAATGGGCTTGAAAGAAGAAACATAATTTCTCTACTTTCTATTGCTTTTTTTTTGTCTCAAATTTTATGGTTGTGAGTTAGTAATTTTGCACAGATTAAAGACAATAACTAATATTTTATAAGAAAAATGTCACTATTAAAAATGTACATATATATATTCTTGTATATTCTACCCTTTTAACTAGAATGTTACTCTGTATTATCCTTCTAAATCAATTTGTGTTTAGGTGGTTTGTGTAAATATACAGTTAGTATAAATTACATTAATATTTTATTGACAGTAGGAAATTTGATCGTTTTATATTTAAGAAGATTTTTTTTGGTATTTGAGAGTGACTAATCGCACTGATGCTACTGATGTAGACGAGATTCAATCCAAGGTCTTTGATCCCTCCCCCCCCCCACAATACTTTAGCAACTAAGTTAGATGACATCCAGAGGTGAAGCCAGGCTTGGTTGTGGAGGGGGGCCAATTTAACAGAGAATTCTAAACAAGGTTGTGGAGGGGGGACTAGTTTATCTATAAAACAAGATACAACCATTCATTACCATGATTTTCTTCAAAGCTATGTTGGGCTGCAGGGGGCATGGCCCTCTTAGGCCCCAACATAGCTTCGCCCCTGATGACATCCGTTTAATATTTAAGAAATATTAGTACTAATTTAAAGGTAACAAAGCAGTTGTACCATGATTAATAATATAAAATGTATTTTTGGTATTTTAATATTTTGTTGTTTATATTTCTCGAAGGGCCTAACTTCCCGATTTGCACAGGGCCCCTAATATAAGTTGTTTGAGACGGCCCTCCTATCCTAGTTTTTCTAATTCATGAACTCCATTAGCTTAATTAATTGAGATAATTTTATTTATTTCTTTCTCTTTCTTTAATTTATTTCTTTTATTTATATGTTTTCCTTATAGATCTACTTTTTATTCTTAGTTTCCTTTGTAGGGTTTAAGGGGATTCATGAATGTATGAAAGAGGATACTTTAGTTTATGAAAGGACTAAACTTTTAGCATTTAGTTTGGCGCACCCAGTATATATATTTTGGGTCCACCACTGGAAGTCTAGTTCCCAACTCACTTGGCCTTACATTAATAGCGTTTTTTATTTTTTAGATAGACGCAAAGAGTGCAAGAATATTATCTAAGATATTCAATTGTGGGCCCTAAGCCAGAGGTCACATGTCCATGGTCGAGTTTTAAGGATATTTACACTATGAGTTTATAGGTAAATGTAATTTTATTAACAGGAATAAGTAATTATAATCAATGGTTGTTAAGTGCATTTCATTAGCATATTCAGAAAGTTGAGCTATTATATTAATGGGAAATTCCATTTGGTACCATCGTACTTTGGACTTTTCCATTTGGTACCAAATTGTTTTTTTGATTCTACATGGTACCACTATAGTTTGGATTGATTCTCTACCGTAACATTTCGTTAATTAAAACATTAGCTTTGGGTTAAATAAGGTTAGTAGTTTGCCTCGTTTACGTGCCTTGTGCATCGAGAATTGTTCAGCTAAGGTTTGGGAGTCATTTTGGCTCTTATGGGTCAAAATTAAAGTCGAAATTGGAGAAAAAAGACTAAAACCTCATTTTACGTGTCAAGAAATGCGTACTTGTTTTTTTTACGAAATTGGACCTTAAATTTGGTCGCTGAGGACAAAAATGACTCCAAAAACCTTAATTACACAAAATTAGACAACCGCTAACCCTATTTAACCCCTAAACTAACGTTTTGTTTCACATAATGTTACAGTAGAGAATAAGTCCAAACTACGGTTAAACCATATAGAATACAAAAAAAAATTAGGTACCAAATGGAAGAGCCAAAAGTACGGTGTTACCAAGTGGAATTTCCTTCATTATTCTTGCTACCCATTAACTCATACAGTGACACTTTTAACTTATAAAGTGATCCTTTTAGGGAACAAAGTGAGGTGAAATTATACTAATTATATGGTAAGGCGGTCTTATATGAAACTTACTTGATTAAAACTCGCTTTCTCTCTCTAGTTTTAGTTTTAGTTTTTAGTGTTATTCATCTTCATTATTCTCTCGAGCTATCCTAGTTTTTCGTACTATTTATTAATTCATGAACTCCATTAGTTTAAATCATTGAAGTACTATTTCTCTCTCTTTTATTTATTTCTTTTAATTATGTTTTGTTTTATAAATCTAGTTTTTATTCTTTATTTTATGATAGAGTAGTTTCTTTTCTAGGGTTTAAGGGGATTCATGAATGTATGAAAGGGGTTGATTTGTTATGTTTCAATAATTGTTTGATTTTACATTTTCCTATTGTTCGTTATTATTGCTTGTTAATTCTGTCTGTCAGACTTGATTGATTAAGTTGTGCAATATTAGATTATGCATCGAGAGGTATACATCTAATGTTTAGGCTTACAACAACTTGTAGAACTATTTCTAATAAATTGCAGGAGCTAGCTAGATTAGTGTTCTAAGGGAGATTTTGATTCCAAAGAGCTTGTTTGCCCTAGATAGTTTTTAATTGTCGTCTAATTCATGTTTTTCAACCCTCACATGCATTTAGAGTGAACCATTGCCCTAGATTTTTTTTTTTGTTTTCCTTATATATTTAGTTTAAAACCTTTCACCTCATAATTATGACCTTATGTAGTTGCTCCATAATTTAAAAGTTCGATTAAAACAACCATCTCTATGTGGATTCAACCCTATTTACGCTACTACATTGTTAGGATTTTATTTTTGATATCAGGGTGCAAGGCTCAAGTAGAGAGATGAAAATGTTTAAAAATAAGGTATGTAGCATGTAAATTGAGGCAACTCAATATAAAAACCGTGGAAATAAATATGACTACAATTGAATTTTTTTAGATAGGACTACAACTGAGAAAATTACTTTAAAAATTAAATGTTTTCGATGTACTACAATTGATTTTTTTTTTGAATTTGGACTAAAATTTAAGCATTTGGTTTGGCCCACCCAATATATATACTTTGGGTCTGCTACTGTAAGTCTAGTTCCCAACTCACATGGCCTTACATTAATAGCGTTTTTTTATTATTTTTGAGATAGGCGCAAAGAGTGCAAGAATATTATCTAAGATATTCAATTGTGGGCCCTAAGCTAGAGGCCACATGTCCATGGTATATAAGGTTATTTACACTACGAGTTTATAAGGTAATTATATTGACAGGAATAAGTAATTATTATCGATGGTTGTTAAGTGCATTTCATTAGTATATTCAGAAAGTTGAGCTATTATATATAAACTTCATATATTATATTTGGTAAACTAATATTCTTAAGATTTTGATTTAGTTATGGATATTTGTATTTATTAATTTATATAATCAAATGTTACATCCAAACAAAAATAGATCATCTTCTTAAATATTATTTTCTTAGTTAAACTTGTGTCAAACACTATTTTCGTATAAAATTTATCACTTTATTTTTAGGATGTTAAAAAAATTACATTTCTTTTTCAAGCTAAAGTTTGCCTCTCTTTATTACATCAACACTCTTTTCTCTCCCTATCTCCGATACTTTTCTTTACAATATTTTATCTCTTTCTAAATCTCTCTTTATTACATCAACCCTCATTTCTCTCTCTCATCAAATACTTTGATTGACAATTATTTTTCTCTTTCCAGCTTTTACTATTAACCTTTTTTATTTTACTTTGAACTTTTTCTTTTCACTCTATTACTTTAAAAAGGTAAGTTAAATATGAAACGAGAGTAAAAATGACCCGTCTTGCTGGCGGGTTCATGAGGCACGACTCGTTCCATGCGCCACGTCACATCGGGTCTAAGTAACTTCTTCCCCGTCTCATGCTTTTGTCGGGTCATGGCCCGGTGCCGCGCCATGACCCCATAGTGTTCGTGTTCTAGTGCCATCTGATGCGATAAACTATCATATAGACAATTAGACATAGTATTAGAAATTTAGAATCGTCGTTATCTCAGACTCTCTCAATCATATAGAGGTAATGAATAAATCTGCATGAATGTAATTGATATACTGCTTCATAAATCAGAACCAATTTCTAACCGAATTTCTAACGACACCTATCCCCCTCCCCCACCCCCTCTCTCTCTACAGTACCCTGTACAACTCTCTCTTCAGCAGACCCTTCATTGACTTTGCTACGCATTGGGAAAAACACCCATTAACATTTTCTTGCTACCCATTTCTCTTTTTTCTGCAAGAAAAACACCCAAGAAACACAAAAACCAAAAAAAAAAAAAATTTCACAAGAAAATGGCGAAACCCAGATTGTGTTATGGAGTAATTTTGATTGTTCTCACTTTCTTTGGGTCCATAAGAGCACAACCACAAACGCGTAAGTCTTTTTTATTCTTTTTATTCCAGCATTTTTCTGGGTTTCTCTGTTTTTCCTCTGTTCATCATTTTCTCAATTAATTGCTCAATTCTTCCTACGATTTTCTGAGTTTTCGATTAAGGTTCGTCAGTTTTTCTTCTTTCCGTGTGATTTTTGTCAATGCATGTCATATATTTGCTGAAGAAATTCGTCCTGCTGAGTTCTTTTTGTATACCCAAGATTCTTGTTTTATGGTTATATATCTCGTTTATCTACTTTTCAGTGTGTGAGATGTTACTCAAATTAGCATCTTGTTTTCAGTAGTTTTCTTGTTTCAAAAGAGTGAGAAACTAACATCCTAAAGTCTGGAGCAATGAAACATGTTGGAGAAAATTTAGTTAAAATTTTGAGCAATGATTAGTTTTCAATGTTTCACAATTGTAGAACTTTTTATAAATAATTTTGCAATTTTCAATATCATCAATGGCAAAAAATATGTATGGCAGTGCTGAATGCTGATATGGAAACAGGGGTTACACTTTCTGTAATTTTGGCACCACTTTACATTAGTTCCTTTTGAAATTGACTTATAATACCAGGAATTTCTCAACTCTTCTGTATATTGGGGACAGTTTTGGGTAGTTCAGACTTAGAATACTAGCAGAAAAGGTTCACTGGCTAGCCCCATCCTAGTTTCTGATAACCTTCTCCCTTTGTTCGTTGATTTGAACAATAGTTCGCTGCTTAATTATGCCGTCTTTGATATTCGTTTTGTATCGTGGTTGCTTCATTAAAGTTCGTATTGATGGACCATTACTTTCAAATCCTTCATGATAAAATACGTGCTTTCGATTTTCGGTATACCGGGATCAGGAGGGTGGATTCATGGAGTGAATGAGAAAGTAGCCAGTATGAATAATGAATATACCAATTTATGTGGTCCCCCATTTGCTGGTAGACAACCTTTAGAACTTGGGGGGGGGATAATGCTGAAACTTCTCTATGCAGTCACATTCTTATGCACTTTTCATCAACTACCCCACTTTTTGTGCATATAAACATATCAGTAACTTGTACAGTTCTTGAATGGCTTCATTTCATATTCATAAGGTACATACAATATTATTTGATTTGTCATGCGATTCGGTCCCCATCCCAACTCTTCAACAAATCTGTTTGACATTTACAGAACAAATATTCGACGGGTTTGGATAATGTATTTGATTTTACTATTTAATTAGAGCATTGTGAAAGCTGTCTATGTTCGAAAAGCTATTCACAATTTGATTGCTCATTTACAAGCAGCAATAGATATGCACTAATCACTTGAGGTGGGGTATGTTAACTTTTCTGAGTGCTAAAATATTCGTAGTTCTTTCAATGTGAAGAACTTTTATGGTCTTCCAATATAATGCACAACTTTCTGATGCTTACTTAATGCATTCTGCAGCTCCTGCCTATCTTCAATTTACTGCAAATGCTACTGAATTCCCTATGGAAGACTATTATGATTATATAATTGTTGGAGGTGGAACTTCTGGATGTCCATTGGCGGCTACGTTGTCACAGAATTACAAGGTACTGTTGCTGGAACGAGGAGGAGTGCCATATGGGAACCCAAACTTGATGACCCAAGAGGGCTTCTTAAACACCCTTTTGCAGATTGATACATTTGATTCTCCTGCACAAGCATTTACTTCAGAGGAGGGTGTGCCCAATACTCGGGGTCGTGTTCTTGGTGGAAGCAGCGTTATAAATGCTGGGTTTTACAGCAGAGCTGATAAAGAGTTTTATGAGAAGTCTGGTCTTAGTTGGGATTTAAGAATGGTGAATCAGTCCTATGAGTGGGTGGAGAATGCTATTGTGTTTCGGCCTGAGTTAAGAAATTGGCAATCTGCTGTAAGAGATGGCCTGTTGGAAGCTGGGGTGAATCCATATAATGATTTCAGTTTGGAGCATGTTTTAGGAACAAAAATTGGTGGATCTACATTTGATAGCTCTGGTAGAAGGCATAGTGCTGCAGACCTTTTGAACTTTGCAACAGCTTCAAATATAAAGGTAGCTGTACATGCGAATGTACAAAGGATTATACTTGCCACATCTTCTGCATCGGGGAACTCGAAATTGTCCGCAATAGGAGTAGTGTATCGTGATACACTAGGGCATTATCATCACGCAATGGTGCGTGATCATGGTGAGGTCATTCTTTCAGCTGGTGCCATTGGAACTCCTCAGCTTCTCTTACTTAGTGGAATCGGTTCAAGGCCATACCTGTCGTCATGGGGTATTCCAGTTTCCCATCACTTGCCTTATGTGGGCCAGTTTCTTTATGACAACCCAAGAAATGGAATCTCAATTGTGCCGCCAATGCCTCTGGAACATTCACTTATTCAAGTTGTGGGCATCACTGATACAGGAGCTTACTTGGAAGCTGCATCAAATGTGATCCCATTTTCTGCCCTTTCGCACTCTGTTTTTACCCGGTCACCATCTTCACCAATTTATCTCACTGTGGCCACAATCATGGAGAAAATATCTGGTCCAGTTTCATCCGGCTCACTTCAGTTGGCTTCCACAGATGTGAGGCTCAACCCAAGCATCAGGTTCAACTACTTTACTGATCCACAAGATCTACAATTGTGTATAGTTGGCTTGCGTAAAATAGCAGAAATTCTAAGAAGCCGGGCCATGGAAGATTTCAAGTTTACATGGGCTGGAGTTAGAGATTTTAGATTTTTAGGACCTGGACTGCCCATTGACCTATCAGATGACGCGCTGATGGGTGAATATTGTCGCCGGACTGTGAGCACTATATGGCATTATCATGGTGGCTGCATCGTCGGAAAGGTTGTGGATCGTGATCTCCGGGTGATTGGTCTCGATGCTCTCAGAGTTGTCGATGGGTCAATATTAACTGTATCTCCAGGAACCAATCCTCAGGCCACAGTTCTAATGCTTGGCAGGTGGGTGTCTGTAAACTAATAATGTTCATATATAGCTCTTGTATTAATTAACAGAACTGTTAACGACTGTAGTGTTTTCTTGGTCAGATATATGGGACTGAAGCTGATGCAAGAACGAAGAGCATAAGATGTCACGTTTAATAGCCAAAACAACACTAGTAGATGCAACTTTTGTTCCCTTCAAATACATAGCAAAAGGCTGCTTTATGATCGATCCCGTTAAGCTGATTTCTTTCTTCGTTTTTTTATTTTTTTGTTCATAGTTGGTAGATGTATGAGATATTGTCTTGTTAGCTCTACTGAAAGTAGAGTATTGTAGAGGCTTACTGTACATGTCATAGGAGTGTAGAAAAATGCTCTTTAAAGAGTACCATTGTGCAATACATGTCATAGGAGTGTATGGCAATAGTATCCATGCATCTTAAGCCTAGATTTTGATCATACTCACAAACCCCTTCTCTATTTGGTTACTTCTCCATGCAATTTTCTTACATATCACTTGGTTTTGTTGGTTTATTGGGATTGAAAGCTGAGAATCTATAGCAGTCAGATGTGATCTGTCCGTGTCCGGCGTGATTTTCTGATCTTGTGTCAGCTTATCTTATTGAAAGCAATTTCGGCAGGACCATGTATTGCACAATAAAGAACTGACCCAGATGAATGGCTATTTCGGCACCCAAATAATGATAATATTCTCGAGTTCAGTTGTGCTCAATAAGGTTTATCGTGAGGCGTTTGCATTAGCTCGTCGACTATCGAATGCGTGTAATAAGGAGGTTTGCAGGACCATAAAGAACCATCTGAGACAGTAAACAGACAAGGTCCCAGACCTCCAAGTCCAACATCACCATCTTCTGTCCTCTAGTGGTCTTAGGAGTAAACAAAAACTTGAAGCGAGAACATAGTTGTTAGGTTCAAAGGCTAGAAGAAACTAAGATGGATATTGTAGACATCATATTGTATCTCCTCATTTTAGCAGCCGATGATTGAAATAAATCATCGTTCTAATTGGTCAGGACTAAACAAGAGCAGTTTAAAAGGCCTTATCCTAAACCTGCTAATGCCAAAAACAATGTTTTAACTCCTATTTAAGAATAGTACCCATTTTAACTTGGCCTATTAATTATTCTTGATAATTAATTAATTGATTTTCATTCATTTTTTAAATAAATAAATCATTAAAATAATTTCATAAGATCATATTTCATTATTTAAGATAATATAATCCCATATTTTAGTGATAATACTTCATCCGTTTCTAAATACTTGATACATTTCCCAAAAAAGGAATTCACAATACTTGCTACTGCTTACTACTTTGATACACTTAAAACTAGAAATTTAGCCTCATTTGTTCTCAAAATATGTGATGAGAAACTTTTTTTTACAAGGGAATTTAACCATACTTCTTATGGTCCTTTTTTTTATCTCTCTTTAACTTTATTTTAAAATTGTGCATTTTCTTTCTATAGCAAGTAAATAAAAACAGAGAATGTATTTGATAAAAGAGAAGATATAGGTGTTTTTACGCATAAATGGAAAATTGGTTGATGAAAGTTGGTTGCGCGGAACGCAAGCCCTTGCGCCAGATGTAGGCTCTTGCACGTTGCGCATTACTATGTAGTAGAGGTGATCATGGGCCGGGCCGCGCCAAAAAAAATTGCCCATTGGCCGGGCCGGGCCCAAATCCGGGCAAAAAAATTGTGCCCAAAGCCTGTTATTTCGGGCCGGGCCGAGCGGGCTTTTTGGGTCAAAATAGGGCCGGCCCAAAAATTAGACTAAGAAGTCTTTTTTGGCTTTCCCAAAGCCCGCCTAAAAAAAAACCGGGCCGGGCCGGGCTGGAGTTGATCAGGTATACTAGACGCGAAGAACAATGGATTGCTAGCCATGCCGCGCTGATGCATAGGCATGCGCATTGCGCAGAATGCTTGCCCGCTACGTAATTCCGAGCAACAGATGCAACGAATTCTTAAAATCCTAATCATGTGTTTCCCTATAAATAGCCTCGAATCTCCGGGTTTGGAAGATTTTTTTTAACATCTCTTTATACTCACATATTCTCTACTCTTTTTACTCTCAAACTTATAAATTCTCAAACACTTTCAAGATACAACGAATCTCCACCAAATTGAGTACTAAAAATAGTTACAAGACTTAAATTGTAATACCCCTCATGATTGCTTTAAAAAGATATAACAGGCTACTCCATTTTAACAAGATGCATCTTTATTTTAGGGGTAATATCCTTGGTTCTTTCCACAATAAAGCGTCTTGGTAGGGAGTAGTCCGAGGATGGGTGACCTCTTGGGAAGTTTTCTTAGGGTGCGCATGAGTGAGGACAAATGTCTTAGGAAGAACTTGTGTTGGCCATTGTGAGGACAATTGTTGGCGCGGATGCGCGTTGGTGACGATAGGCTCATTTCCGTATGGGTCGGGTGTTACATGAATAATTTCTTGCTTCGAAGTCCATAATTCATTAAGACATAGACAACAAAAGTATAATCTATGAGAGTCCCTTTCAATTCCCATTTATTTCTAACTAATTTTCTACTTTTCATGATGTATATCTACACCTGCAATCGTGCTTGTACAATTGTATTATGTTTTATATGTTTTTCAATGTGTATTTTCCATGATTATTTTTTAAAATTAATTGCAATTCCATAAGCACATAGTATTATTTTCTAAATAAGACCTGCAATATTAAATCACGTCTAATTAAATAAATTGGATAACCTGTTAGGTTGCTATTAGTTTGATTGTTAACAAAATTATCATCAAATTAGATCTTATATGTTAAATAACCGACCTTTAAATGTTGTTTGGTTCATCATAGGAAATATAATTATTTAGGAAGAAGTGTTTTCTGTGGTTATTAATACATGATTATGGCTTGAATGTCAGTTAAGAAGCTTAACAACTCATTAGAAGCAACCACATCAAGATGTTAAAGAAAGGTTACTCCACTTAATTGTTCAATTGCCTTGGATCTTGGCTAGTCGGGGGCCTAGAGGCACATGTTCAAGGCCCAAATATAAAGGGTTTTGCATCTTTTGAACCATAAAAAAATGTTGACATAGAAAATTAGAACTATTTTCGTATTTGTCAATGTCATACTCCCTCCGTCCCAAAAAGATGTTTTCATTTCTTCTTCTCACGTTTGTCAATATACATTTTATACCATTAATATCTTTAATTACATATCAGTAAAAATTATAAAAGTTTGATTTTCATAATGTATTCATTGAGACAAATCAAACAAGCGCCCTATATGCAATGACGGATCTTGGAACTTTTTTGCTATTGGGGGCCAATTACCTAATTTAGACCTTTAGTTGATATCTATATTACATGGATATACGGTATGAGTATCAGATACATGTACGAATCCTTATATCCAATACGTCAAATCAAAAAACTACATATACGAGGACACTGTCCTAAAGTTGGACACGAGTACATGGATACAACTTTTTTCTTAATAGATATATGATATTTATTTACTTTTTAAACAATTTTTACCTTAGCAAAAAGACGAAATAGAAAAGCCAAAAGTTCAAAACTTTAAATAGCATAAAAGTAAAACATGTATAAGAAAAATTGAATAAAGAAAAAAATCAATACTAATTAATGAAATATTAAGAAACCCCTTCAAAAAAAAGAAAAAAAAAAAGAAATGGGTCAGCTTTCAACACATGATTACAAATAGAAAAAAAAAGCATCAACATCACAATTCACATATGTATTCCACAACGTGTAGGTCCCCCTTTTCCCATTTCCTCTTTTCCCTTCTTAATACATGGCGGGTACGGGTATTTTGCCATGTCTTTGTACAATTTTGGGCTTTTTTTAGTGGGCTAAACAAAATAGCAAAGTTGTATTAGGCAAGACCCAATCTTGCCCTCAAAAGGTCTTGTCTCTGCATACGACTATGTTTTTCCGATATATTGGAAATAATTTAATTTATAACATTCTCTTTACTATCAATAGTGCCAAGATTGCAAACGGAAATATCGTTTTTATAGGGAGTAGAACGAAAGAAAAAAAATGATATTTTTGTGATGATTTGGGCTACGGACGTCAACCTCAACCTTGCATAGCGTTTCATGCATCCTTAGAGAGTCTAAGTTGCATCATTATATGCATTTTTATCCGAGGTTGTTTGCACCTATTTGCTAACATCTTCTCCTGTAGGATAAACGAATCGTTTTTAGTTATTGTCTTGTAGACTAACTTTATTTTGCAGAAAATGGCGATATATAGACCAGTTCTACATTGCATAACGTCTAGAATTGTTCTCCGTCCTGACACATGCTACTTTGACTTTCGGTTTCACGAACCTCAGTCAAAGTGGGGGATTCTGTAGGCACAAAATCGTGTCTTCCCATTTACCACCCAATTATAAAACACACTGTCGTCCTAATTGGTTCTGTCTAAAGGAAGAGTAATCAAACAAACTAAGCCCAAAATCGTGTCTTCCCATTTAGCACCCAATTATCACTCATATGTCATCATACTTCACATCCAACAAGCTCTTAAACATATAATCAAACATTTCAAACACATATTCAAACTCATTTAAACACATATTCAAACTCCATTCGAATTTCATATTTCAAACTTCAAGATTGCTCCGCCTGCGGATCTTTATACCAGGGCCGTCTCATGACATATGGAGGCCCTGTGCTATCCATCAAAATGGGGCCCTTAGAAAAATTGTAAAGAAGAAATTATAATTTTTTTATATTATTATTATTTGTCATCAATTGTTCCGTAAAATTTGATCATAAACCAAAAACTAAAAAAAAAAAGTAGGATCTTTTATTCAAACAAAGCCATCCTTCTAGCGTTCTTTGAGCAGCAGATTGCAAGAATGGTGGCTGTTGCTTAAGGCTAACAAAAGCTTTTTAAAAAAAAAATTATCTAGCCATTTCATTAATATTAGACATCAAGCTTGTGAAGAATTACATGGCAATTATGAATTTATGATACAACAACATTATATTGGTCTTTGCACTACATGAAACTATCTCAGTACACGTTACTCAAACGAAAACAAAACAACAAAGGCTAACAATAGCATTAATTTTATATCCCACTAGTACAGAATTGCAGTAGCTTTATCAAAATAAAATTAGGAAGTATCAATTATGTAGTATCATGGTTGACATTGTATCAATTGAATTAGGCAAAATTGTATCAATTAAAAAAATTGTAGAAAAACCAACTAAGCAGAGTTGCAAAATTGAAAAACAAAATCATGAAATCGAAAATCAAACAGGTAGCATTATTGCATCAGGCAGAATTGCAGAAAATCAAAATTATAAGAATTCTATATACATAAATTTTAATTTCAAGTTATAAATTTTCAGAATTACTTAAATCTCTACTAGAAAAATGGCATAAAAGAAAGTGAAATTACCTTAAAATTGAAGACTTTATAACAAATTAGCCCACTAATTCTTGCTTTTTCACCTCCCACAATCAAAATTAAAGACTTTGTTCTTCCTCTATTGTAACTTGTAAACCACCGGTTGAATCTTTTTTTTTTTGATGATAAAAGAAATCGATTTCCTTATGAGATGAGACAAGTTGAATCTGAATTGCAAACAAAATTTTAATCTTTGGAGTTCTTGAGGAGAATTGGATTTATGGAATGAGTAATAAGATTGAACTTTTTTTGACAAAATTTAAGATTGGAAATGGGATAATTTCCTTGAATAAAGAGAGTGATTACTCAATTAAATATGGGAAGTTATGATTTTTTGGGGATTTTTAGGTAAGAAGAGGAGAGAGAATTATGGAAGGAAAGAAGATGGGAAGTTGAAGAAGATGACTTGCACGGGATTTTCAGATTTTTTTTTCTCTTTTCCTTCCATTTGCCACCAAAATTGGGCCTCCAAATTTTTGGGGCCCTGTTTCACTGAACCGGTTTGACCGGTATTGAGCCGGGCCTGCTTTATACAAGACCCATACAATGAAGATATAATTCATGAGGGTGAATTCCAATTTAATTCTTATTTTACTAACAATCTACTTGTCATGATGTAGATCTTAAAGGAATTCATGCTTCTTGTATAATCTTCTCTAAATCTATAATCTTTTTTTTTTCTTTCAATGTTTATACATTAATATATTCATATCCATGCTTATATGCTTTAATGTTTTCATCACCACACATGTTTATTTTTGCTAATCAAGGACCTAAATAAATATTTAATGCTAAATTCAGATAACTTGGATAATTGGATTAGGTTCCCTGTAATTTGAATGCATAATAACATGTCACCAAAAAGTAGTTTTTTATGTGTTTAACGAACCAACATAGATTAACTTTTATATTGCATGGGCATGTTGCGTGGTTGTTTAATTGCATAATATAGACATGAATCGTATTAAGTAGAGGCTAACAATAATGGTCGAATTTGGTTCTGGTCATAATCGTAGCCTCGGCCTCGAACTCAATCTTTGGTTCATTGACCAAATATGAAGTCATAAGAAAAATCTACATTGGATAAGTCTCTAAGTTGTCCCTATGGTTTTCCAAAATCCAATTAGGTTTGTGAATCTTCCTTTAAAGACTTGTTGATGACTTCTTCTTTTTTAAAACGTATTTACAATGAGGTACTCAAATACGTGTTCATCCTGCATAGACAATAAAACACGCCTACAATTCGGTAACTCTACTAGGGAGGATTGAAACTTTAATTTTGATGAGTGAGTGAAACTTGAAAAATGCAATTCATACTATTTTTATGCCTTAAAATAACATAACAATTTTGCATATGCATGACTATTCTTCAGGACCATTATAAGTTATATGTCATTGCCTCATTAGCGCATGTTATATGCGTGAGGCCACCTCGGAAGGGTTTGCGCTCTATCCCTCCAAAAAGCTTCTTGAGCGATAGTGTTGGATCTTAGTCATAAGTAAACGTACCCAACCATCACATTGCTCTCTTGTTTGTGACGAGAGGCGGAGTATGTCCTACATGTGGCCATCTTTTTAAGCAAAGATACGAAGCGTGGGATCGATCTTTTAGTCATGAACCCTTTAAAGCCTTAACCTAATTAAGCCTGACCAGAGTATCAAATATAGATCTTGACTTTAGGTTGGAACTGCATACTTTTTGTTGCCTACTTGACATTTTAGATTGCGTGTTTGATGCGATGCTTTCCCCTTGTATTCCCCTCGAACTAGGCTAGATTATCGAACGATTAATAAACTGACAAAACGAAAAAATCGCTCCGCAAAAACGATGCGCCAAACGCACGAAACTTGCGTCACACACAAGCAGCGTGCGCCTGGCGCACCAGCTTGCGTTGCACGCAACCCAATTGCGTGTGGTGCAAGCTACACAAAGCTTATATGGTTCAATTTCGTCGGTTTATTTGTCGGTTTTCGTTCCATCTTTACATTATCGTTCTTGATAACTTTTAGGGCATCTTTTGAAACAAAACTCACCTAATCCGAAGATAAAAATCTATCTCTTCCGTGCATATCATATAAGATTGAGTCGATCCTAATTAAAAAGTGCATCTAGATAAGTGGTCATGATAGAGTTCGAGTCAGCATGCATCTCATACTATCCTATCTTATCCCTTTCATCCAACCTGTTGTTTTAATGGGAACAATACAAGAGGGGGGGTGAATTGTATTGTTGGGAACAATGAGCAATTTTTGCGGAATTTAAAGAACAACGAGAAAACTAAAGTAAAAAGACAAGAGATTAAACGAGGAAAACCTTCCTATACCTTATAGGAAGTAAAAACCTCGACCCCAAGGGATTTTAATCAGAACTCATCCACTAATAATAGGTCAACAACTCAGTACAACTTATTCCTCTAGAGTTCCTTCTCTCGTTGCACTAGGAACACTAATCCCACAGCAATCCCTCATTGTTGTTACTCTCACTCTTGACTTCACTCAAAGTCTTCTCTTCAATACGAGATTTCATTCAAAGTCCCAACCCCAAACTCAATTACAATAGATGAATAAACACTATGTGAAACTCACAACAAGACTAGGAACATTAACAAGTATGAGAATAGTTGTTGGCACTGACACTAGAAAAACGTCTGCTCTCTTATAATGTGTAGTCAGTGATGCATAGAATAATATGTCAATGAGTTATTTATAGATGAATGAGTTTACGCGAGTAAACCCTACTGATCACTAAGTAACTCATTACTTATCTTTTCCTAGAATAAAGTAACTTCTTTTTTCAAATACTAAAATCAGTTTTTATTTAAAACATCTTTTGGGAACTACAAGTCAAGCAACTACGTACAATCTAATTAATCCAATCCATTTGCATTCATGTAAGTCTCATGTCAAAATCTAGGCCCATTTGCATATCCATGTGAACCAAAGTCAATGTCAAGCCCATGTAGGCCCAATCTAGTCCCAGTACATTCCAAAGTCTAGTCTATGTGCTACTATAAACCCAAATATGCCCAAATCAAATCCTAGATCTAGTTTGCATGTCCATGTAAGCCCTAGTCTAGTATAATTCCAAACTTAAGTCCAGAAAGGCCCAATTCAAATCCTATGTCTAGTTTGCATCTCCATGTAGCCCTAGTCAAGCCTAATTCCAAAATTGAACCTATATAGGCCCAATTCAAATCCAAGGTTAGTTTGCATCTCCGTGTAAGCCCTAGTCAAGTCTAATTTCAAGCCCATGTAGGACTGTAGACACAAAATCTTTTCTCCTCATTGAGTACCCAAGATGAAACATACCGTCATCCTAATTGGTCTGGTCCAAAAGAAGAGGAATCAGACGAGCTAAGCCCAAAAGCGTTTTAAGAAACATAAAGTCTATTTATTAAATCCAAGTAAGCCCAATAGACGCGGTGCCTAATTAATATTCCTGATAATTATATGTATTTTAATATTAAATATTCTCGATAATTAATTTTTAAAGGATATTTCAAAAATCAAATTTTTATTCTTAACGATAGCTGATTTCGGATTTCAAAGGATAAATTTCGTTAAAGATAAAAAAGAATCTTAAAACGATCAAAATCCACGCCAGATCTGGGTTGCATCAAACGGACGCTGGTGCGTTGACGCAACGTCGATGCTGTATACAAATACAAAAAACGAGATGCACAAGCCGTGTACCTAGCGCATGGTTGTGTGCCTAGCACACAAGCTATGTGTCCAACGCACAAGCTTTGCTTATCCTCTTCGTGTCATTTTTGGTTTCCTTCGCCTATAAATTGTTTGGTTTCTTCGAACGTTTTTCCTACGGTTTTCACACGCTGTAATACTTTGACATACTCTTTTCCACGACTTCAACACTTAACAACTCACATAATCAAACGCTCATTCAAACACATTCAAACCACATTAAAACTCCATTGATTTGTATTTGAAGCTTCAAGATTGCTCCTCCTGCAGATCGTTACATAAGACCCAGGTGACAAAGGTATAATTCTTAATAGTCAATTCTAATTAATCTCTTGTTCTACTAACAATCTTGTTATGATGTAGATCATTAAAGGAATTAACGCTTTCTTGTATGTTCTTCTCTATTCTCTAATCTTTTTATTTATATATATCATTCATATTCATATGCATGCGTGTATGATTTAATTTTTTCATCACAGCACATATTTATTACTGTTAATCAAAGACCTATTTAAATGTTCCAACACTAAATTCAAATAATTTGGACAATTAGATTAGGTTCCCAGTAATTTGAATGCATAATAACACGTCACCAAAAATTAGTCTTTTGTGTGTTTAATGAACCGACATAGATTAATTTTACATTACATTAACATATTACGTGGTCATTAAATTGCATAAATATAGACATGAATCGATATTAAGTAGAGATCATCAATGGGCGAATTCGATTCCTGATCATATTTATACCCTCACCCCCGAACTCAATCTCTGATTCATTGACCATTCACGAAGTCATGACTGGGAAATTTACATTGGATAAGTCCCTAAGTTATCCGTACGATTTCCCAATATCCAATTAGGTTTATGAATGTCCTTTAAAGACTTGTTGTCGACTTCAAAAACGTTTCCAATAAAACCTTTACAACGAGGTAGCCAAATATGCGTTTATCCCGCGTAGGCAATAAAAACACCTACAATTTGGCGATTTCACTAGGGAGGATTTTAAAATCAATTTTTAATGAGTGGGTAAAACTCGAAAAGTACGATTCATACTTGTTTTCTGTCGTTAAATAACATTACACTTTTGCATATGCATGGCTATTTATCTGGGCCACTATAAGGAAATCCGTCCTTGCCTCGTTAACTCATGTTTTATGCGTAAGGCCACTCCCAGGGGGGTTTGCGCTTTGTCTCTCCAAAAAGCGTCCTAAGCGAAAGTGTTGGATCTTAGTCATAAGCAAACCTACCCAACCATGACATTGTTCTCTTATTCCTGGGTTAAGACTGGAGCTCGTCTTACATGTGGCCACCTATTTAAGCATAGGTACAAAGTGTGGGATAAATTTCTTAGTCATATACCCTTTCAAGCCTTGACAAAGCCCGACCATAGTATCAAATATAGATCTTAACTTTAGGTTGGAACCGCATACAATTCTTGCCTACTTGACATTATTGATTGCTTTTTTGTTATATTCAACATGCTTTCCCCTTCTATTTCCCCCTGAATTAGGCTAGAAATTACCGAAAAACGACCAATACATCGTCGAAACAAAAATCGCATCGCCAGACTAGTGTGCCAAGCGCAAGGAGCTTGCGTCTCACACAATAAGTAACTTGCGCTTGACGCAGCTAATTGCGTGGCGTGCAAGTAACTTGCGTCTAACGCAAGTTGCTAGTGTGGCATGGAATCTCATTGCGTGTGGCGCAAGCTGTCCAATTTCGTTGGTTTATTTGACGTATTTTGATATATCTTCGCATCATCGTTCATGATCACTTTTAATTAGGTCATCTTTTTCAAACAAAACTCACCTAATTCAAAGATAATAATCGATCTTTCCGTACATATAATCTAAGGTTGAGTTTATCCTAAAAAGTACATCTAGATAAGTGATCATGATAGAGTTCGAGTCGTCATGCATGTCTACCTCATCCCATATTGTCTTATCCCTTCTATCTAACTTATCTCTCCCAACAATATCTATCCTATCATGCATATCCACCCCTTTTAAAAAACATATCTTTTCCAAAATCTATCATCTCACACCCTATTCTATTCTATCTTTTTCGATAACACTTGCTTATCATCATCCTACCACACGTTAAAACAAATGTTTTTTAAAATTAATTCACCCTTAATCATCCATTATCTTTTCCAATAAAAGATAGAAATAATGGGGTCCTTTTCAAAAATAAATTTCGAAAATTCTACGCTGAGTCTAAACAACTCTTATCCAATCCATTCAATCAAATCAAAACAATCCTAATCCAATCAACCCAATCTCGAGTCCATGCATTCATTTTAGGCCCACTAGCATTAGAGTCCATCATAGGCCCATATAAGTCTAGTTTATATGAAAATATAAGTCCATTTACATCTTTATGTGAACCCTAGTCAAGTCCAACCTAAATTTTAGTTATATGTAGGCCCAATCCATATCTTAGGTCTAGTTTGCATCTCCATATAAACCCTAGTAAAGTCTAATCCGAAACTTAGGTCCATTTAGGCCAAATTTATACCCTAGGTCTAGTTTGGATCTCCATGTAATCCCTAGTTAAGTCTAATCTCAAACCTAAGCCCAATTTAGGTCCAACTCAAATCTTAGGTCAAGTTTGCATCTCTATATAAGCCGTACTCAATCCCAATTTCAAACCCATATGGGAAGAAGTCCAAACTCTAAAACCTATCAACATTTTGGTCTAGCCTGCTTATTCTAATTTCTAAATGTAAGTTCAAAGTTTAGCCCTCCTTAAGTCCATAATGGCCCAATCATCGAGTCTAGCCTGCTAATTCTAAATATAAGTTCAAAGTCTAGTCTCCCTTAGTGTCTAATCTGCTTATCCTCCATAAGTTCAAAGCCTAGTCACTTTCAAGTCTAGCCTGCTTACTCTACCGTAAGCTCAAACTCTAGTCATTCTTAAGTCTAGCCTTCTTATTCTAAATGTAAGTTCAAAGTCTAGACTTCCCTATTTGCCTAGCCTGCTTGCTCTCCTGTAAGTTCAAAGTCGAGTCTTCCTCATTATCTAGGCTACTTACTCTAAATGTAAGTTCAAAGTCTAGTCTTCCTAGTTTGTCTATTCCACTAGTCTTGCGTACTGCCTAGCCTGCTTACTCTCCCCTAAGTTCAAAGTCTAGTATTCCTTAAGTCCATGAAGTCAAATTTTACTTACTCTACCCGTAAGTGCAAACTCTAGTCTAACCCAAAGCCATCCATTGAGTCCAGTCTGCTTGCTAGTCCAGTCTGGTCCATGTCTGCATTTGCATATAGTTAGGCTCATATCTCCATCATGGTCAAACCCATCCTATTCCGTAACCCATATCATTTCCAAACCGTCCATCTCATTTCCATTTCACATTTTGGAATTCATTTATAAAATCTTACAAGTGAGGTCCACTTAACTTATGTCCAGAACCGGTCGGGAGATTACAACTTAGGAACGCCTAATGGAGAAATAAAAAAGGTGAGCCCACTTTAAGGCTCATCAACCGCACTATCACCACCCCGACTTCACTTAGAGTCATGAGATTACTTTTGACCACCTTCACAAAAGAGGCACGATCACTTCTATAGGGTCTACTACGTACCCTGCTCCTAAAAGAAATCCATAATGGTTCAACCTAAACCTGATGTATTTCCTTATGCAAGAAACACAAAGTTAGGCTCTTTAGATGTAGTTTAGTGGCTTTGTAGATTAAAGATGCAATCTTTATAGAAATTTGGTAACAAGAACCGAATTCTTGGATGAAGAACAACCAAAGAAATCCGAATAACACAAGGATATGGAGAATTATGACTAATCCAAGTCAAAATTCAACTAGGGTTTAGGATTCTCTCCTGAAAACGTTGGATTCACTCCAGAAAACTTTTAATTCACCAAGAATTAAACTTAAACATTCAACTCATTTTTATTATTGATAATAATCGAATATAAATACATTAGAAGAGTCCTAGCAAGGTTCAAATTCTAATGCTCCTAACAAACTAAAAGATAAGAACATAAACATCTATCACACGCCTAAAGATATGCAAATACTCGGCTGGTTGTTATCACAACTCACGCCTATCCTATCAACACTCCTACTAGTGTTCTAACTCTTAAAACAAAGCAAGGAAATTAAAACAAACTAGAGTTCTTAAGTAAATAAAATACATAGTTTCCTAACATAACTAGGGAACTATATAAAGAATCCTAACAGAACTAGGATTGTTAAATCTTGATGCTTCCCACGCATCATCCTCTCCCCCTTAAAAACCAACTTGTCTCAAGTTGCATCAAAACAAGGAATCAAGTCGCACGAGGGTAATGTAGCACAAATGCCATTGCCAAGCAGAACTTTGAATGTCTCATAGCCAACTTGATCAACAATTTCAAAGGGACCTTCATCTATGGGCTCATCATTCTTGTGGCTTAGATGAAGCTTTTGTGCCGTGAGAGATAACCATACACGATCACCAGGAGCCAGATTAGTACCACGTCTCAGATGCAGCAAATTGTCACGCCTAGCTTGCTTGGTTGGGGCGGAGTCGAGGACTTCTTTGTGACACGAAGTGAGGCACACATGCCCACGCACAGGTGCGGTACTAGGCGAAGCAAGGGAAGCATTTATCAACGAGTTGAGCGTAGGAGGAGGTGGGACAGCAGCAGCTTGGGAGGGCATTGACGAGGCTGTGCGAGGAGCAAGCGATTTGAGCAGCATTCGTTTGTCACCCACAAGCACCGAGTAATCATTGGTGCGCCCATTATGGAGGACATGACGATCACTTTGCCATGGACGTCCAAGCAACAAACTACACGCCGTCATTGGGACAACATCACACCAAAGTTGGTCCATGTAATCTCCCACACGAAAACCCACAAGAGCTTACTTACGAACCCAAACACCATCATCATTCAACCAACTTAGTTTATATGGATGAGGATGCTTGCGAGTTTGCAGGTTCAATGGTTCAATCAATGACAAAGCACACACGTTAGTGCAAGAGCCACTATCAATTATAAACGAACACAACTTTCCATTAATCAAGCACTTCGAATGGAAAATATTATGGCGTTGTGCATCTTCTCCTTCAACACGTTGGTGAGCCATTAAAGATCGACGCAAGAGCAAACTTTTAGGCTCAAATTCGGGTGTACAAACTTGTTGCTTCGTCCAAAAAGACTCATCATCCATAGCGCACTCGATCTTAGAGGGATAAGGTGGAGGTTGCTCGCTCGTTTCTTGAGCCAAGAATGCAAAATACTCGTCTCTTGTCACAAGAGAAACATTTGGACAGTGTTTGGCGACATGCCCTAAGCCTTGGCAACGAAAACAAATTGTTTTCTTTGTCCTATCACTCGAACCAAGGGACATAGGAGGGGAGACAACAGGTTCCTTGTCCTTGGCCTTGTCCACAATCGAAGCAGTAGACGAAGGAGGGGCAGTAGTCAAAGGACTAGCATCATGTTTTTGCCACGAAGCTTTCTTAAAACGAGAGTCTTGCTGTTGGCGTTCAACCTTGGAAGCGAGAAGACAAAGGTCATCAAAGGTTGCATATTGTTGGAGTTCAACCAGATTGGCGATGGAGGTTTTCAAACCAACGAGGAAACGAGCCATCTTTTGTTCGTCAGCCTCTTGGACATCACACGCCATGTGTAGGCGTTCAAACTCTTTAATGTATTGCTCAACACTCATGAAGGCTTGCTGCAAGTAATTGAGTTTGACGTAGAGTTCTTGCCTATAGGTGCGAGGAACAAATCGCTTACGCATCTTGGCCTTAAGAGAGGACCAACAATCAATGGAAGGCTTTTCTTCACGTTCACGGCGCTGCTTCATGGAGTCATACCACAAGGAGGCGTATTTGGTGAGCTTGAGGATGGCATATGAAAAATGTGATCCATCACTCAAACCTTTGTGATCAAAGAAGCGATCTAGCCTACGTTCCCATTCCAAATAAGACTCGGGATCTAGGTCACCATCAAAAGAAGGCAAATCAGCCAACTTTATTTCATCCTCACGCCTAGGGTGAGTTTGAGGGGGTTTATTAAAGTTTGCATCCCGTTCAAAGCTAGTAACTTTCGTGGACATAGCAGCCATCTGAGCAATGAGTTGTTGCACTTGTTCGTTGGTGGTTTGGATGGCTTGTTGCCAAGATTCGTGGTCAGCAGGCATGGTGGGAAGGGTTGAAAATAAACGGCAGATTTGGGGTGGAAGGAAGAGCAAACGAGTGGTGGAATTAGCAGCCACACCAAGATGATGTATTTCCTTATGCAAGAAACACAAAGTTAGGCTCTTTAGATGTAGTTTAGTGGCTTTGTAGATTAAAGATGCAATCTTTATAGAAATTTGGTAACAAGAACCGAATTCTTGGATGAAGAACAACCAAAGAAATCCGAATAACACAAGGATATGGAGAATTATGACTAATCCAAGTCAAAATTCAACTAGGGTTTAGGATTCTCTCCTGAAAACGTTGGATTCACTCCAGAAAACTTTTAATTCACCAAGAATTAAACTTAAACATTCAACTCATTTTTATTATTGATAATAATCGAATATAAATACATTAGAAGAGTCCTAGCAAGGTTCAAATTCTAATGCTCCTAACAAACTAAAAGATAAGAACATAAACATCTATCACACGCCTAAAGATATGCAAATACTCGGCTGGTTGTTATCACAACTCACGCCTATCCTATCATCACTCCTACTAGTGTTCTAACTCTTAAAACAAAGCAAGGAAATTAAAACAAACTAGAGTTCTTAAGCAAATAAAATACATAGTTTCCTAACATAACTAGGGAACTATATAAAGAATCCTAACAGAACTAGGATTGTTAAATCTTGATGCTTCCCACGCATCAAAACCCCTACTGCAAATACTGTCAATACACTGCAAAACATGGTTGACGACAATTGACTTCTAATGCCTCCTACGTACAACGAGAATCAGCATCATCAACAACCCCTTAGGCTGTATATTCCCAATTCAAAGGTTTAGTCTTTTATTTCTGGTTTCCTAGGTTGAGTCAGAGAGTCCTTACCCTAAGCCATTTCTGTCCTTTTTGCATCGAGTCTATGTCACTTAGGACTTCATCTATTAAAAATCTTTTCATTTTCATTTTATTTTATTTTTTATACTTATTTTCGTTGGCCTTTCATCATTATTTATGCTTCGAATTCGAGGATGAAACTCATATCAAATTGTCTCTAATGACCTCGATTAATAAGAAAAATAAAATAAAAAGGAAAAAGGAAAAATTGTCAAGGAGCAACCTTTGGCCGATCTTCTTAAAATAAGTTAGCCTTTTGATTATTTTTTAATAAGTCTAACTTTCATACCCCTCAATTTTAAACAAGTCAAATGACCGGTGACCGGTTCTAAAAGTTAGGGCATTATATTTTTTCGTACTTCGTATTTTTATATGTTATGTATTTTTGTATTGTTTTTGTATTTTTATATGTAGATTTTTTGTGTATTTGCATTTTGTTTGTATTTTGATATTTTAACATTTTTTACAAAAAATTTATTTTCTTTTTCTCCCCCTCCACCCCTCTCTCACTCCACCATCACTACACCACCTCCTCCACCCTTCTCTCACTAATCACTCCATTACCACCAGACCATTACAACCAAAAACCCAATATCCCAGCCACCTTCTCCACCCTTCTCTCACCAAATTCAAAAATCCAAAAATGTCATCCTTCATCACAACCCACAACCCCCATTTTCTCTCTCCTGAGACCAAAAATGTCATCCTCCCTAATCTACCAAATGTTCACCTCCACAGCTCCACCTCCCTCCTCTCCTTTACCAACTAATCTCCACCACCCCCAACTTCTTGAAATCCCCTCAATCTTTCTCCGCCAAACCCGTCCACAACGCCCAGCCCCCTCTCCCCCTCCAGGCCTCCACCTCCTCATCTCCCTCACCTTCGCCTCCATCTCCATCTCCTTCCTATCTCTCTCTCTCTCTCCTCCTCTCTGAGTCCACCTCCGTCTCCTTCCTCTACCTCTTCCTTGCCTCCTCCGCCTTGTTCCTCCTCTCCTCCTCCTCCTCCACGTGGGTCGTGCAATTACGCAGCCACCAAAGACGTAGCCACGCAAGGCGGTAGGGGACGCAGCACGCAGCAGATCCAACACGAGGGGGACGGCGTCATCCAATCACTTCTCAGCCACCACGTATGAGTGATATGACTCAACCAGGCACAGAAAGAGGAGGAGGAGAGAGAGAAAAAAAAAGAAGAGAAGAGCAGCAGTGGTGGTGACTGGTGAGAGGGAGGGGGAGGAAAGGGTTTTGTAAAAAAAATTAAATTAGATATTATAATAACCATCAAAAAAGAAAGAAAATAAGAAATTTTAATAACCAATAAAAGAGTTACATCGTGGCATGTCTAACCGGTTAAATAAGTTAACAACAGGTCATGACTTGTTAAAAACATATTAGTATTAAAGCTAGACTTATTCAGGATTAATCAAAAGGATAACTTATTTTTAGCAGACGGCTTAAATGTTGACTTATTTAATACAAATTTTCCAATAAAAAATGGACATACTTTGGATTAAGAGTTAGTTCCCTCTCTTTCTTCCATCATTTCGAAAAAGCCATCTTGATGCAACCAGAAACTAATAAAAAAAAATCCTTTAAACCATCATTTACATGATCCTTAGTCAAATAAACTTTCAAATAAGAACTCCACAAAAAGACCTTCAAATCTTCCGATACCCAAAACCACTAAAAAGTTGTGTGCAAGCCTCAATACAATAAAAAAAGATCAATCAATGGTAGGCAAAATAAAAAATAAGAAGTGAAAAATTTTAAGTGCGAAATAAAGAAGCAAAAGCAAAAGAAAATGCACAAAGCAAAATGCAAAAAGGAAAAAAGGCAAAAAAGTCAAGTTAGGGAGTTTGCACACAAGTTTTACCCTGTATTCCAATACCTTTCAATCCATCCAAAAAGCCTATATAATCCAAATCCATGATCCTTACCTTAGCCCACATCCAATTAAACCTTCATTTAAACCTCAAACCTTTCAACCCTCATATCAAATCCTAACTCCTTCTTCAAGGTATGTCCAACCCCGCTAGGTTGAAAACCCGAAAGGGCGGAACTAGGCAAAAGTTAGGGCACAAAAAAAATTTAGATCAAGAACTACAAATGGTCTGACTCCGCAAGGATATATAAGAATCCTAGAGGTGATCATGGGCCGGGTCGGGCTTGGACCAAAAAAAGTGGCCCATTTCGGGCCAAAGCTGCGGGCCTGGCCGGGCCAAGGTTCGGGCCAAAAAAACCGCGCCAAAGCCCGTTATTTCGGGCCGGGCCTAGCGGGCTTTTCGGGCCATTTTCAGGCCGGGTCGAAATTTGGCCTGTTTTTCCAAATCTAGGTTGCCCGTGGCCCGGAATTTTTACCCAAAAAATCGGACCGGGCAGGGTCAGGCCCGACCTCGAGCCGAAAAATTGTGCCCAAACCCGGCCCATTTTCGGGCCGGGCTCAACTTGATCACCTCTAAGGAATCCTCATCTCGAGGTCCGACCGCTTCAATACAAAAATTAATCAAAGTCTAATGATTTGACTTTCTAGAATTCAGAAGCATACTCTTTCTAGATCCCGATATAAACTCGAGTTTGATCCTAGCCACGTCAAAGCCTTTCCCACCTATATTTATTTAAGTCACAAAATTACACCTTTTATTTTTCAATCCAAACTCTCCTTGATCCTGAAGGACTTTTCAATAATTCCATAATCTCTGGCGATATCTGACTTTGCCTACATCAAATCCCAAGTTAAAAAACTTCAAATGTTCCTTCTAATGCTCCTATGAATGCTCAATACAAGACAAGTAACTTTTAATCTAGGCTCAGAGTGCCTAATTCAAGACAAGATTTCCCAAAGTGGGGGCTGCATATATGTGGTGGTTCCTCCAACTCAAACTCTCGAATAATTGTAATAATATGCGGATCTTGCTTGCGGACCCCCGATTCATTATCAAAACAATTTTCAAAAAATCATTCTATCTCTCTCTATCAATCTAGACCTTCTAACCATGCATAACCCTGACCTTGCATGGCATTCCATCTTTCTTAGCTTTGCATAACCTTGATCCTTGCATTGTGTCTCATGAATCCTTAGAGAGTCTAAATATGCATCACTGCATCATCTTGTGCATTATTATGTAAATTATTTACACCTATCTGCTAACATCTTCTCTTGCTGGTAATTAGATTACTTGTAGTTATCGTCTTGCAGACTAACTTTGTTTTGCAGAAACTGACGACATAAAGACCAGTTCTAAACTGCAGAGCATTTAGAATTGTTATCCGTCCCGACACAGGCTATTTTGACTTTCGGTTTCCTGAACCTCAGTTAAAGTGGGGGCTTCTCCCCATTGAGTACCTAATGATGAATGCCGTCGTACTAATTGGACATGTCCAATGGAAGGGAAATTAAATGAGCTAAGCCCAAAAGCATTTTAAGAAACATAAAGTTTATTTATTAATCCAAGCCTAATTCTAAAGCCCCAATTAATTATTCCTGATAATTACTTGTATTTTAATATTGATTATTCTCGATAATTAATTTTTCAAGGATATTTTAAAAATCAGATTTTTATTCCTAAAGATACCTGATTGTGGATTTCATAGGATAAAATTCGTCAAAGATAAAAACAATCCTAAAATGATCAAAATCCGCGCCAACTCTGCGTTGCGTCAAGTGCACACTGGTGCGTTGACGCCACGTCGATGCGGTATTCAAAAACAAAAAACGTGAAGCCAATGCGCGAGACACACAAGCCGTGCGCCTAGCACACAACTGTACAAGTTGTGGGTCCAGCGCACATGCTTTGCTTATCCTCTTCTCGTCATTTTCGGTTTCCTTTTTGCCTATAAATAGTTTGGTTTCTTTGAACGTTTTTCCTACGGTGTTCACACGCTTTAATATTTCAACATACTCTTTTCCTACGACTTCAACACTTAGCAACTCACATGATCAAACACTCAAACACGCATTCATCTACATTCAAACTCCATTGATTTGCATTGAAGCTTGAAGATTGCTCCTCCTGTAAATTATTACATAAGACCCAGGCGACAAAGGTATAATTCCTGAAGGTCAATTCCAATTAATCTCTTGTTTTATTAACAATATATTTTTCATGACGTAGATCATTAAAGGAATTAACGCTTTATTGTAAATTCTTCTCTAATCTCTAATCTTTTTATTTCTATAAATCATTCATATTCATATGCATGGCTGTATGATTTTATGTTTTCATTACCACACATGTTTATTATTGTTAATCAAAGACCTAATAAATTTTTTGACGATAAATTCAGATAATTTAGACAATTGGATTAGGTTCCCAATAATTTGATTGCATAAATGTCACTAAAAATTAGTCTTTTGTGTGTTTAATGAGCTGACATAGATTAATTTTACATTGCATTAACATATTACGTGGTTATTTAATTGCATAAATATATACATGAATCGATATTAAGTAGAGGCAATCAATGAGCGAATTTGATTCATGATCATATTTACACCCTCTCCTCCGAACTCAATCTCTAGTTCATTGACCATTTACGGAGTCATGACGGGGAAATCTATATTGGATAAGTCCCTAAATTGTCCCTACGATTTTCCAATATCCAATTAGGTTTATGAGTCTTCCTTAAATTAAAGACTTGTTGGTGACTTCAAAAACGTTTTCAATAAAACCTTTACAATGAGATAGTCAAATATGCATTCATCCCTCGTAGGCAATAAAAACGTGTCTGCAAGGACGAAATCTAAACTCTAAAACCTCTCAATATTTTTGTCTAGCCTACTTACTCTAAATGCAAGTTCAAAGTCTAGCCCTCCCTGTTGCTATAACGGCCCAAATTTCGAGTCAAATCTGCTTATTTTAAATGTAAGTTCAAAGTCTAGTCTGCCCAAGTGTCTAGTCTGCTTATCCTCCATAAGTTCAAATTTTAGTCACCCTTACTGTCTAGCTTGCTTACTCTAAATTTATGATCAAAGTCTAGTTGTTTATCCTGCTTACCCTAAATGTAAGTTCAAAGTCTAGCCACCCCTAAGCCTAGTCTGCTTTCTCTAAATGTAAGTTCAAAGTCTAGTTGCCTAGCCTGATTGCTTTAAATTAAGTTCAAAGTCTAGTCTCCCTTATTGTTTAGTCTTCCTTAGTGTCTAGCCTACTTACTCTAAGTGTAAGTGCAAAGTCTAGTTGTCTAGCCTGCTTACTCTAAGTGTAAGTTCAAAGTCTAGTTGCCTAGTCTACTTGCTTTAAATTAAGTTCAAAGTGTAGTCTCCCTTATTGTTCAATCTTCCTTTCTGTCTAGCCTACTTACTCTATATGTAAGTTCAAAGTGTAGTTGTCTAGCCTGCTTACTCTAAATGTAAGTTATAAGTCTAGTTGTCTACTCTACTTACCCTAAATGTAACTTCAAATTCTAGCCACCCTAAAGCCTAGCCTACTTACTCCAAATGTAAGTTCAAAGTCTAGTTGTCTAGCCTCTTTACTCTAAGTGTAAGTTCAAAGTCTAGTTGTCTAGCATACTTACCCTAAATGTAAGTTCAAAGTCTAGTCTCCCCTATTACCACCAAAGCCTAGTCATTGAGCGCAGTCTGTTGCATAGTCCAGTCCATGGTCTGTATTTGCATATAGTTAGGCTCATGTCTCCATCATGTCAAGCCTATCATGTTCCAAAAACCCATATAATTTTCAAACCATCAATCTCATTTCCATTTCTCATTTCAAAAGTAATTTCCAAAAACTTACAAGCGAGGTCCATTTGATTCTGTTCAAGATCGGTCAAGAGATTACAACTTAGGAACGTCTAATGGAGAAACAAAAAGGTGAGTCCACTCCCAGGTTCATCAAAATAACTATCACCACCCCGACTTCACTTAGAGTCATGATATTGCTTTTGATGGCCTTCACATACAATAGAGGCGTGAACACTTCTATAGGACCTATTGTGGACCTTGCTCCTAAAAGAAAATCTAATAGATGCAACCTAAACTTCTACTGCGAATTCTATCAAAGTAATTAATGAATATTGGACATCTAGTGTTGGATCCTAAAAATGCAATGTAAAACATGGTCGATGACAATAGACTTCTAATACTTCCTACAATAAGAGTCATATCACTAGTAAACCTTTAGGCAGTGTGTCCCCTGTTCAAAATGGCTTAGTATTTTATTTTCGGTTTTCTAGGTTGAGTTAGAGAGTCCTTATCCTAAGCCATTTATGTCTTTTTCCATCGAGTCTATGTCACTCAAGGAGTTTCATTCAATATAGCATTTTCATTTTTATGAATATCATTTTATTTTCTTTTATTTTTCAATGGCCTTCCATCATTTATGCTTCGAATTCGATGATGAAACCCTAATCAAGTTGTCTCTAATGACCTTTGATTAATAAAAAATGAAAAAAAAAACAAATGGACATGCTTTGGATTATGAGTCATTTCCCTCTCCCTCCATCATTTCAATTTTCAAACAAAATCAAATTCATAAACCATCTTTAAGCAACAAAAAAAAATTATAAACCATCATCTCCATGATCTTCATATCAAATAACCTTTCAACTCAAAGCTCCAAAAAAAAAACCCCTTCAAACCTTCCAACATTGAAAACCACAAAAACTTGTGTGCATACCTTAGTACACTAGTGGAAAAAGCCATATTGACCCGTCAATTTAGGCTGAACTGAACCGAAATTGGACCAGATCAGTTGGGCTTGGAGCGGTTGACGAATTACCATTTAGATTTTATATATTGCTAAAAGCTCGTGTTTAAACTGAGACATGTGAATTTTGCAAAATTCAAACTATTGAATTTATTTTAGGACATCAGGAATCTATAGTTTATTTTAAAATACATCTTTTATAAATTTTTTTGTGAGAATATATTTTATATGAGACTTTTTATTATTAAAATTTACCCCTTGTCAGAGTCCGACCAAGAAGTCAAAATTTGAGTTGATATTTTTTTTTATTAGGAAAGATAATTGAATCGAAGACCAACCCCTGTTAAGAATTTCTTAGAGCTTGCACACCACCAAATTTCAGGAGAGCGGTAAAAATCACCTCAGGAGACAATGAGCTAAAGCGCCCACCGCCACCATGAAGTGAAATCCCCAACATATTGTTGGTATGAGGATTCGAGCCCTAGGCAATGCCCTAGAGTTCGGGTGGTACTCCACTGAACTACCACCTCTCCTTCTAAAATTTGAGTTGATGACCCTCCCTTACTCCTCCTTGATGCATCATATTTTGGCTAAAAAAAATACACAAAAAGAGAAAAATAATGGAGGGTCAATGATCGGAAATTTGACTTTTTGTCTGAAATGCAACGACAATGTGTTATTTTCATGAAGGTGTCATATATATTGTTTTTTTTTTTTTAAAATTAAAAGAAATTTAATACAAAATTGTAAAATATAAAGCCACAAATTTCTATAAAATAATAATGGAAAAAAAACAAGGGAGTTCCATTTTTCTTTCCCACTAAGAGATTGTAGGGCTGAGACTGTCGTCTTGCAATAATGGTATTGCATTTGTAGGTGCCATAATGTGTTTTATGTTATGTTTTTATGTAGGCCCTAAGCTAATAAGCTTTGAGTACATGATAAGGAGGAAACATACTATGACCCCTTCCAAAAGTAAGTTCATGCTCTCCATACATGCTTATTGAAAATCACGGTTGCCTATTAAAATTTGCAAGTATGGACATAGATAAATTTCTTACATACTTGCGAATTCCAAGTAAATCAAAGCTCCCTCCTAAACAAAAAACCAAAAAAATCAAATTCGTTGTCCCCTAATTAATCCATTGTTTATATGCCCTTTTTATTGGTTTATTTATATAAAAAAAAATCAACCAAAATGAATGATTGGTCGATTATACTATAAAAATAAACGATTAAGTAAAAAATAAGATCTGAGTAGTACATAAATTGTAGGACATAACATATTATTGTTTTAGTCTATTAGAACTAGCTTCGTCATTAATAAGATTTTTTTTCTTCATTTAACTTTTTAGATCTGAATGTCCTTTTCCTTTTTAAATCTGAGTGTCCTTTTCGCTTTTGTCTTTTTATTTCCTTGGAGTGAATGGTCCAATGGCTTAATTTCGTCCCTTTATCTTTGCAAAAAGCATTTTCTTCTTAATTCCTTCGATTTATTTGATAGGTACAATTGCTTTTTCACTTAAGACCATTAAAATTATAATACTCCGTTAAGAATAATTTTGAATATAAAAACATGTATCCATAACCATTATAAGCTCATATTTATAGTTCAACAAATTTCACCTTAAAAGAACAAAACCTTCATATTACATCCGTTTATACATACATACAACATTGAAAATTTTGCACTATCTAATTTCTAAGTTTGACCGCATTTATAATCTAATATATAAATACAAATGATATCATATATTGTTGGATTAGTCTCAAAATCTAATTTCAAAATATCATTTTTTTATAAGTTTTACTAATTCATAATTACTGAAATTATTGGTCAAAGTAATGTATTAGGCTTTGTTCTCTTCAACTTATTTTTTCTTAACTTAATTTAACTTATCTTTTCTTAATTGAAGCTATTTTTATTGATCTTATTTTTGCTAAACTTAACTTATTTTTGCTGATCTTAACTTATTTTTGCTCAACTTAATTTTACTTAACTTATTTTTGCTAACTTAACTTATTTAATCTGAAATTTATAGTAGATTTTGTTGATCCTAACTTATTTTTGGTGAAACTAATTTATTTTTGTCGAACTTAGTTTTACTAAATTTATTTTTGTTGAACTTAACTTATTTTAACTGAACTTATTTTTAGTCAAATAAGTTGAAGAGAATAAAACCTCAATATGTGCGAAAGTCAACATGTTCCATATATTTAAAAACGAATCAAATATTAATTAAACATCATACAATTGCTCATCTAAACATATACTACCTAGCTTTCATTAAAAGTTTGAAGATTCCCTCTTTCTGGAGGTTTTAACCCACCACCATTCTTTAATCATCATCCCTGTGGACCCCACCACCCCCTTAAAAAAAATATCCCCAAATTAGATTTCCCAAAAGTTGGTGAATTAAGAAAGCTCAGCTCACCACCATTAACTCTTCATAGACGAGAGAGACTGCCTCCTTCCGCTTCCCTTATATTTCTCCTCCCACCACCACTTCTCTAGTCAAACATACATCACACAAACATACCAACCAACCCCCAAAAAAATTCTTTAAAAAAAAAACAAAAAAATGGCATCTGCTACCTCTGCAAAATCTTCATCAATCATCACATCTCTCAACAAATCCCAAAAAAACCCAAAAATCACATCCCCCAATAACCTCTTTTTCCTCAAAACCAAATCACCTGAACCCAAAAAAAAGCTTAGCATAACAAACAATGCCTTATCATCCCCTGTTTTGACTACCCTGGAGACTTATGCCCCCCGGAAAGTTGACAATGGGGCGGGTTCGCTTCGAACCCGCCCCTCAATCCTGGTCTCCGAAAAACTTGGAGAAGCAGGACTTGCGGTATTAAGGCAGTTTGCGGACGTAGAATGTCTGTACGATCTCTCCCCCGAGGAGCTTTGCGAGAAGATTGCGCAGTTTGACGCGCTGATCGTAAGGAGCGGGACTAAGGTTAATCGCGCGGTGTTTGAAGCCGCGAAAGGGCAGCTGAAAGTGGTGGGGCGCGCTGGTGTTGGGATTGATAACGTGGATCTGCAAGCGGCCACGGAGTTTGGTAGCCTTGTTGTCAATGCACCAACGGCTAATACCATTGCTGCTGCTGAGCATGGGATTGCGTTGCTTACGTCTATGGCTAGAAATGTTGCACAGGCTGATGCTTCCATGAAAGCTGGTAAGACATCATATTAAAATTAAGATTTAAGCCCCTCTTTTCTTTTTCTTTTTCGTGATTTCTTCCCTTTTTTGGTTTTGTCGTTTGGTATGTGTCCATTTGTGTATCTATTTCCCTAAACAGAATTGTTAAATAAGTGACTGCAGAAATTTGTTAAATACTTCATCCGTTCCATAATATAGCGCTGGTTTTATTTTTGGTGGATCAAACTTTAAAATCTTTGAGCAAATATTCTCATTAATATATATAAAAAAACATACTAATGTGGTGTCTTCTTAAATTCGTCTCAATGTGTATTTTCACAATATAAAGTTTTTATATTTTTTTATTAATAAGGAATTGAAAATATTGAAGGTCGAAGGTGCATTTTGGAGGCCAGGTGTAAAAAAGAAACAAACACTATTTTATGGTATGGAGGGAGTAGATGTTAAAAAAAAGGAAAGATATTAGTTAGATAAAATGAATTCAAATCTTTTTGTTATACATTTTATGTACCATTTGCATGTCACTTATTTTAATTGGTTGATCATAATGTGTTTTTAAATTTAAATTAAAAATTGGTGGACTATATAATGATATTATCAACTAATAAAATATAGTGTCACACAAAAAATAGAATATAAGTTTTTGATTCAAATTGAATACTTAAAATCACTTTAAAATGGAAAGAAGGATTCCTAAGATTAATTCGATTAAAGTTTGCTAGATCAACGTCAAAATAGAAAAGTAACTATCACAAAAAAAAATAAAGAATAATTTATTAATAGTATTTTATTCTAAGTGGTGGTAGGAATATTATTTTAGTTTTAAGGTTGAGCATTACATATATTTATTTAAAAAATGAACATTTTTCAGAATGAATGGCTGATCCGCTTAAGTTTTCTAGGAGAGTGTATTTTCCTAAGACTGAAGTATATACTCCTATAAAACCAACTGAAAAACAAATATCTAATTGTACTCTATCAAACCTAAAATAAATGCAACCGGTTGATTGATACATATGTCAATACACAATATAATATTAATACAGTATAAAAAGTTGGTATATTGAGATTATATAGAGATAAATTCTACAATATAATTTCAACCGTGAAACCTTAGTCAATTGAAAGATTATAAAATAACGAAAAAAAGGTGATTTCATGAAATAATAGTCTGTGTATAAATAAAATCAACCTTCGGTTTTCTACTATTGATTCTTATTAAAAAGTCAAACTCCTCATAAATAGTTACTTAGAATGACAAGCTTTTTCCGCATACGGAGCTAAGAAATGTTACGGGATGACATTAGTCAATTAGATACAATACTAAGTAAATTATTAACCAAGGTCAAGGCACTGAATTTTTGGAAGGCTTGTGGAAAAGTTTATGGGATCAATTGAAGAATGAAAGCAAGTGAAGTTCGACATTGCTACACCTATCCACTGGGTAGACAACCCACCACTAATAGATCATTAAAAAATTAAAAATTATGTTGAGTTGGATTCCATTACCACAACCTCAACAAGTCTTTATTAATGATGGGTAGACAAAGTTTTTTCCATAATACATCTACTGCTAAGTGCTGACTAGTCCATCCACTCGAGATTCGAGATGGACAATTGGAAAATTGTACTCCATTGTCGAATTGGATTCCTTGAAATTTCATGCATTAATGTCTATTTTTAACAGGTATTTGATCCATTGGGTAGATATAGTTTTTTTTTTTTCGTTAAATTTCTGTACATGAAAGTAAAATTTTGGGTTTGCAAACACCCTTGAGGGAATTCAGAATATATTTTTTTTTCCATACTAAAGGCTACAATTTACAAAAGTTAGATGACTTTTACGGACGTTTGGTTAACGGTTCTAAATGGTGGCAATGATAATGATTTCTAATGCAAATTTGTGAAGGCATTTCCATGTCAACATGCATAGTAATGCTACTTTATCCCAAAAAACTTATTTTCTTCCTAAAATTTCATTACCATCCATTGCCACTTGGAAAGGTGGTATTGAGTGCTAATGGAAATTTATGAAGGAAAATACATGTTTTGACATCAAGTTTCATTAAGATGGATGTTAGCTTGGTGATATTTTCACAAATTTACACTAAAAACATTACAATTCCACCATTTAATACCACTAACCAAAAGGCTGTTAAGAATTGGAGAGAATAATTTAGTTTTTAAGGTGAGCTAAGATAGGATAATTAATTAATTATATTATTTACCTGCCTAGCCTCCTCTTCCTCTCTTCTCTCCTAAACCCTAGCCTCCATTGTCAATTTCGAAGGGGCTTCCATCGGATCTTACCGGTGGAAAGCCCCAAATCTTTGTTTCTTGAAAGTTTTTTTTTGTTTCTTAGGTTATAATAATGTCTCCCTCGAAAGAAAGGGTTATTCTCCTTCGAAAGACAAGATTTTTTCGATCTCCTTCGAAAGACATGGTTTTTCGAACTCCTTCGAAAGACAAAGTTTTATTTGCGTTTAATAGGGTCTCTAGTTATGCGGGCTTACGATTGATGTTTATTGATCGGATTCGGATTACGAAATCAACACAAGAATTTTCTTCCTCACAAAATTATGAAGCATCGACGGATCCACTCAAAAAGTTGTATGAGACAACGAAACGAGAATATCTTAGAATTGTTATATCTATGTAATTTGGATTCTCAACCCTTCACCAATTAATTCTTGTTTTATTTTGTTCAATCTGTTTTCAATATCGTTAATTGTCGATTGTAGATCTTTGTATAGGCTTTAATTAATGAAATATAGTGTTCTTTGGGACTTCTTTAAAAAAAAAAAGATAGGATAATTAATTAATTATCATAAATATTTTTCAAAAACTTTTAAAATGAAATATATTTCAATATGTTTTTGAAGATGATCTTCTAAATAATTTTTTAGTATAAAAAGTACTTGTCACCAACTTGTCTTTTTCATTAAATGATCTTAGGAAGTTGTATTTTCTAAAACTATAATAAAAAATATGATACTTCCCTCAGTTCCATAATATAGTCTTTATTTTCATTTTTTACGAGAATTAAGGAAAGTGGAACATGAATGATAAACAATTAATGTTGTGGGAAAAAAAGCTGATTTTAGGAGAGAGAATGGTGTATAATGGGTGAAAGAAGCATTAAATATATGGTAATTCATTACTTTGGTTCATTAAACAAAGAAAAAAACTATTTCAGGAAGCAAATAAATGATGGTTGCGTGGTTTTTAGGCAAATCGATGGGAATTGTGGAATTAAAATATAGAAAGCAAAACAACATTTTGGGGCACCCAAAATGGAATCAAGCTTATTATATTATGGGACGGAGGGAGTAGTATACTTCTTTTGTGTCATTAAGAGAAGTTATTGGTCCCTTTCAACCTATCCCTAATTTTCAGAATGCGGAACTTTATTTTTTCTCAATCAAATAACTATAAAATATCTTCAAAAAAAATTATAAAATGTTTTTTCTTATGCAATTACCAACTATGATAGTTCTTCTCTTTCATGTCATCAGGTATAACATATAAGACATCAATTCTTAAAGAACAGAAAACGAAAGTGGACGACCAAAACTCTTTTATCTTTCCTACTACAATAGAGAAATGTTAAATAAAAAACATCAATTTTAGTGAAATAGTACCATATTCTTTTTGTTTTCCTTGTTATGCCAAAACTCAAAAGAGAGACCTACTAAATTCTCCTAACATTATTGTACTAACATGTTCCATAACAAACAAAGTAAGGGAGGAAAATCCACAACCACACTTTCATTTGATATATGAAGTTAAAGCTAAAAGGGTATTAAAAATGGAAAAATGTTTGGGTGAGCTCGAGGGTAAGATTCTCCCGCAGAAAGATAGAGAGAAACCTAATATTCAATTAATATTTTGGAGAGAAAATATCCCTACAACTATGTGTATTTATTATCTTTCTCTCTATCTCTCTCATGAGGAGAAAGCGAAATCCCTACCTGTAGGGTAACTTTATCCTTAAAAATGCATTTAATTACCAAAAATGTTAGGAATAAGGAATATTTGGACCATTTGCAAGGTGTAGTGGAAGAGTGATGGTTGGAATTTGCTTATACTCATTGAGTAGAATTTTTCAGTTTAAGTAACATACGTTTCTATAATTTTATCATGTGTATTTTTAATTTTGCCTTTTGGAGTCAAACGACTTCAATTCTAACACGCACAACCCAACTTGACAACTAAAGTTTTTATGGAAAAGAAAAAGGAACTTGACTAAAGTAAACTTAAAAAAGGTCATCCCAATTATTTAGAGAGACAATGACAGAGATCTGTGCACATTTTTTAAACTGCGTAACATGCTGAGCATTTACTTCAGTTAGCATGTTCACGAGTTACAACTCTGCTACTTCAATTTTTCTTGTTTTGCATTTAAAAACCATTTCTAATAAATCTTATTAATTTTTTATATTTATACTCCCAAAGCTAAATCTAAAGCGACTAAATGATCAGAATTTCCGATCTCTCCGTTCTAATTTTGTTTGACACTTTGGACTATAGATACAAAATTTAAGAAAAAATTAGGCTTTAAGTCACGAACGATTCCCGGGTTATTAACATTTTCATATTAAAAAAATATCATGTAATGTTGCATAACTTATTGATTAGAACTTTAGTATATTAACTTGAGGTCACGTGATCATGTAAATTATGATTACGTAATAATACTGATGATAAATTTTACAACACCGAAACTAGAAAGGTGAAGATGGAATTGGTAGAAAAAACACTTTTATCTAATTGTTACTCTCATTATTTTCTAACTTCTATAGTTCTAAATCTTTACTATTGAAGTTGCTTTTTTTTTTTGAAAATAACTATTGAAGTTGCTTGTCAAAGGCTTTAGTAGATAAAAGTGTATATCTTCATGATATCAATTTGTCTAAAAATATGTAATTAAAAGAAATAAATGTTCAAAGCTGTAAATTAAATACCATGTAAAATGCGAGATGAATGAATCGAAAAAGATAAAGGAGAATGTGTAACAACTTAGTAATGTTACTTATACACTTGTGACAAGGTACAAATCTACCCTTAATTTCTCTCTATTTGACTAAGGTGAAAAAGTAACTATTTGTAAACTATGTAATTTATATTGGATTTATGCACTACTTGCAAATATTAGTGGTATTTTTGTAAACTTAAGTTCCCAAAATTCCCCTAATTTTTCAGATAAGTATTCAAAACACCCTTCAATTTGTTGAAAATCACAAAAAAAAAAAGTATATCACTAATATATGCACTATATATATATATATATATATATATATATATATATATATATATATATATATATATATATATATATTTTTAGTTGATAAAGCTTCAAACGGAAGCTCAAAAGTCACAATAATGGGTCCATATGAAGCTTGAGAGTTACCGATGAGCACAAAGGCTCACACCTGACCTTAGTGGTCCATTCACTTCTGGTAGACGTTAAATTCATTGAATAAATGCAGTACTGAAGACTTTGATGTCTAAATTTGGTGGTTAGATCTTTGTTTTGAGACACGCCCAAACAAGATCTTGTCACTTTGTGATTATTGTATTCTGCATCTGGTTATTCGATCCCATCGCCGGACCCAATACTGTTTGTTTTCTCAATTACATCACCAAACTCAAACTCTACTTTTCTTTTTCTTAAAGCTATAATGCTCTTAAAGAAAAATAGAATAGATAATAGAGCTATAACATATTCTTGATTGTTATAAGTTATAATAACAGGGAATTTTAGAAATAAACTTGAGGGAAAATATATAGGGGAAATTTTGATGAGTGTAGAAAATGTAAGTGTTTATGTAAGTTATCTCTAATAACAATCATAATTTATGAGTTTCTCCAGATAATAATCAACATTTGTTACTCAATGAGCTAAATTAACACCAAGCCTTAATTAGGATGAATCTGTGAAGAGCATGATCTATATAGGCGAAAATCTAACACTTGAGCTTCTCCAGGGAAATGGCTAAGGAGCAAGTACGTAGGTGTGTCTTTGGTGGGGAAGACTTTGGTTGTGATGGGATTTGGGAAAGTGGGATCGGAAGTTGCAAGACGAGCAAAAGGGCTTGGCATGCACGTCATTGCCCATGATCCTTATGCTCCAGCAGACAGAGTACGTGCAGTTGGTGTTGAGTTGGTTTCTTTCGACCACGCCATCTCCACGGCTGACTTCATCTCTATCCATATGCCTCTCACTCAGACAACTAAGAAGGTCTTCAACGACACCACATTTTCTAAGATGAAGAAAGGTGTGCGCATTGTTAATGTTGCTAGAGGTGGTGTCATTGATGAAGATGCTTTGGTTAGAGCTCTTGACAATGGTGTAGTTGCTCAGGTAGAAATGATCATGTGTTGCTTTAAACTATGTTGCTCGGACTTGGATACCCATGTCCGATACGGGTACGTGTCCAAGTGTCCGACTCGGCTATTTTTTGGAACTTTTTCAATTTTTGGCCAAAGAAGTGTCGAATATGAAGTCCGAGCAACATAGGCTTTAAATATAGGACTTCTAGTACCTAGATTTTTAAATAAATCCATCGTTCCTGCTCTGCATTCTATCTTATTTGGAATCGTTAATTTACTTCAAGTACCCATGTCAGATGCTCGACACTCTAACATGGGTATGGACACTTAAGATTTTTGGGCCAAATTATGGAATTCTTTTACAAATAACCTAGTCAGAGTAACATAATCTGCAATCTGTTTGTGCTTTCACTAACTACAGTTGTTTTGGTATGGAGTAGGCGGCCCTGGATGTGTTCACAGAGGAACCCCCAGCAAAGGAGAGTAAATTGGTGCAGCATGAAAATGTGACCGTCACACCTCATCTTGGAGCCAGCACCAAAGAAGCTCAGGTTAGTCTGTCACAAGTATTGGTCAATATATTTTCAGTTTCTACACCTATATTCACCCTCTATTATATGTTCTACTGATTCACTCCCTGAAATTAATTAGGAAGGAGTGGCTATTGAAATAGCAGAAGCTGTTACTGGAGCATTGAGAGGGGAACTCTCTGCAACTGCAGTGAACGCGCCAATGGTTTCTGCTGAGGTAAATGATGTGCTTTAGAAAGTATTCATATATTGGTTGAAAGAGAAATAAGAGAGGTTAAAAAATCATCTTTAGATGAAGCATGTCTAAGGACGATTGGTTGGCAGGTTTTATCCGAACTAGCTCCTTATGTCCACTTAGCTGAGAAGCTAGGCAGACTAGCAGTACAGTTAGTGGCGGGAGGAAGTGGGATTCAGACAATCAAAGTATCTTACAGATCAGCAAGAGGCCAAGATGACCTTGATACCAGACTCCTCAGAGCAATGATCACCAAAGGTATCATTGAGCCAATCTCTGATATGCACATCAACCTTGTGAACGCAGACTTTACTGCCAAGCAAAAGGGTCTCCGTATAACTGAGGAGCGGGTTTCTGTGGACTCATCCCCTGAGAATCCAATTGACTCTATCCAAGTCCAAATCCCAAATGTCGAATCCAAATTTGAGAGTACCATGTCGGAAAAAGGAGATATAACCATTGAAGGAAAAGTGAAGGACGGAATTCCCCATTTAACTCGTGTTGGGTCATTCGGGGTGGATGTAAGTCTCGAAGGGAACATTATACTTTGCAGGCAAGTGGATCAACCAGGCATGATAGGAAAAGTTGGGAACATTCTTGCAGACCATAATGTGAATGTGAATTTTATGAGCGTTGGGAGAACAAGCAAGAAGCAGAAGGCTATAATGGCAATTGGTGTAGATGAACAACCTGAAGAGGATGCCCTGACAAAGATTGGTCAAGTTCCGGCAGTTGAAGAGTTTGTGTTCCTCAAACTCTAGGTAGCGTATAGGCAGATAAGATTATAGAATAAAGGCTGGCTTCTAGCATTCAGGAAGATAGGACACCCTTCTTCGCAATATAACCAAAGATTTCATTTCTCCCCGTATTTATCTGTGTTGGTATCAATATTTCAGGACTAGTGCTCTTCGCTGGGCTTATTATAAGTTTTAGTAAAATCCAGAAAAAAAAAGGGAGGGGAAAAGAGAACAGAAGAATTCTGTGTGTGTAATTGTGTTAAGTCGTTGTTATATGTGCTCAAGTGGATACTAGCTTCAAAGATTACATAAACATTAAGGTCCTTATTTTATTATAGTTCAAGTTTCAAGTGAGTTGGTATGAGGTGCAACATGTATCTACATTTACAAACTTACAATGCAAGGGAAATGGACAAATAAATATTAGGAAAGAACCAAACCAGGAAGTGCTTAAATATAATGTTTAATACAACGGATTTTATAATTTCACTCCACTAAACAAACAAGTATATTATATGGTTGTGGGTCCATCATTTCCAAGATATCACATATAAGACGGACAAGAGTTGTTATTTTTGTGTGTGCCAAAATCATACAGACAACTAAATCATCTCCTGTTTAAGAAAGGTGAATACCTAAAAGACTAATTAGTCATTGTGCATGCAATAAATAAAAGGAACAAGCGAGCGAGTCAGGCTATTTGGAGAACTGTCCTGATAAAGTTTTGAGAAAATATATTGGATGACTTGAACTGTGAAAGAACTTAATACAATACTTACACTATTTTTGTGCTAATAAACCTATTGAACAAAGACTTGTAGAGGTAGAAAATAAGCTAAGTAGTTTCCGAATCAAACAGAAATTTCACAACACTTTGAAATCTATCAGAAACCTAATATGGGTGTAATTCGTAATCCTAATAATTCTCCACCGAACATGTGAGGGAGCATTATGGTAACTCCACTTGCTAGTTGGTATTGGCTGACACCAAGTCATCCTCTTAGTTCAATGGAGAACAAGTTATTCATTTAGCCTTTTTTCAAGCAAAACAAGGAGAGTTAGAATCGAAAAACCTGAATAAAGCTAATAAGACGACTTCTTCCGCCTTGCAGTAGGATTTATGTCCTCTAACTGCTTCACAACATCTCTCATGGTCGGTCGTTTGCTTGGTTCCCTTTCAGTGCATCTCAGAGCTATAGAAAGTACACCAAATACTTGTTCCATGCCCTCTGAATCCAGAGATTCCTCAGGAAGGGTTTTGTCAATCAAAAGATGGATCTGTTCAGAACAGTTCAAAGCTGACCTCACCCATCCCACTATATCCATTTCGTCTGGAAATGATGCATCTACAGCCCTCTTTCTGGTTAACAGTTCAAGCATTACAACTCCGTAGCTATATACATCAGCCTCTTTACTCCTCATTGTTGCAAAGGCCATTTCTGCAGAATATATTCAGTGGAAAAATTATACTATTACAGCATAAAGAAAAAGAAAATCATCTAGAAATATAACATATGCGATTTCTCACTGTAGGTGGCTTGTAGTCACCCTTAGGCTTTAGGTGGATAAAACCAATTACCATTTCACCAAATCAAATGCAATTTCAGAAAAAGATGACTGACAAAGTTAAAGGATGGAAAATCAGAAGTGCAGACGCATTACCTGGTGCAATATAGCCAGTTGTTCCAGGAACTGCAAGTGATTGTATCAAAGTTGGTGATTGATCTAAAAGCTTAGCGATACCAAAGTCTGAGATGTGAGGCTCCATTTCAGAGTCCAAAAGTATGTTTTCAGGTTTAATATCACGGTGTATGATGGCAGGATGACAATCAAAATGGAGGTAAGCCAATCCTTGTGCGATTCCAAGAGCTATCTTGTATCGTACATCCCACGACAACAAAAGAGGATCTATTTGCTGGAGAGCATCACGGAGACTTCCATTTTCCATGTAATCATACAATATTAGACCGTGACCCTTCCTCAACCAAAACGCATCCAATTTGACTAAATTACGATGCCTGATTTTCCCAAGTGTCTGCACTTCTCTAATCATACTCTCATTTGCACCTGTCTGCCCACCAAAATCAAGCTTCTTGACAGCGTAGATTTTTTCTGAACCAAGGAGGCTTTGTATACAGTTCCATGAGCTCCTCTTCCAACGATGTATATTTCATCGAAATTTTCAGTAGCCTCGATTATTTTGTTGAGCAGGAAAGACGTACCTTCCTGTTTTGACATTTCAATGTCTTCCTTTTGTCTTCCTCGATATCTGACACAGATACAACAAACAAAAAGGGCTAGAAGCACAACAAATAGCCATGATCCAAGAGCTGTAATTGCAATGTGGATACTGTCAAACCCACTCTTCGGATTGTTTCTCTGTGGTGTATCACATGGCCTGATGTATCTTGTTGCTGTGCAATTAGAATAAGTGACTTGGGAGCAGTCAACACAAAGTGCAGGATTTCCCAAGAATGATGATGGTGACCTGTTCAGCGTCTTCATCAGAGTGACCGGTATTGGACCAGAAAATAGATTATATGAGACATTAATCTCCACCAAAGAAGGAAGAGTTCCCAAAGATCCTGATAGATTGTTGTAAGACACATCCAACCCCTCTAAATTGGTCAATTTTCCAATAGTAGAAGGTAATTCACCGGTTAGATTATTGCTGCTAAGATTCAAAGCATATTTCAAATTTGTCAACAAACCGATAGAAGAAGGAATTTGTCCTCCGAATGAATTGCCACCAAGTTGAAGCTCTGCTAACATTTGGAGTTCAGATAGGAAAGGTGGAATCCCTCCAGTAAGCTTGTTCTCTCGTAAATTCAAGACAGATAAGGCTGTCCAGCTTCTTAGAGTCGACGGAATTGACCCGTTGAAGAAATTGAAAGCCACATCAAACAGAAGCAACTTATTCCACATCCCAAGCTGAGGTGGCAATGATCCTCCCAAATAATTGTAAGACAAATTCACTGCTCGAAGATTTGCCAAGTTTCCAAGCTCCGGTGATAGAAATCCAGTAAGCTTATTCGACGACAAATTTATTGTGGTGAGATTACCACAATTCTCAAGTCTTGATGGCACTTTCCCGTGAATATTATTTTCACTCAAATCCATGAAGTAGAGGCTGTGGTTCTCAGTAAATTCAGGAAGCACCCCTGTCAGCTTATTTTGTTCAAGCCTCAACCTAGTCAAAGTTGAGCAACTTCCAATATCAGGAGGTATGCTACCACTAAGCATGTTGTGACCCATGTTAAGAACCTTCAGCTGTTCACCAAAGCAAAGATGAGGAGGAATTTCACCACTAAATCTGTTGTTTGTGAATTCAACCTGCACCAGTTTACTACTGATCCCCAAACCTCGCGGAATGATCCCAGAAAACTGGTTCTCATGTAAAGAGATGTTCTTAAGGTTCTTCAACTCTGTCATTTCCTGAGGCAGCTCTCCTGATAAATTGTTACTATAAACAATAACGTGCTCAAGGGTCTTAATTTTCCATATACTGAGTGGAATTTCCCCCGTCAGGCGATTTTCAAACAATTCAAGGCGACGTAGTTCATTTAGAAACCCTAATTCATTTGGAATCTCACCCTCAATCATGTTCTCTTTAAGCTGTAAATCAATCAAGGCCTCGCAGTCCCCAAGCTCCGGTGGTATCTTCCCTGACAAAGAGTTCTCTGAAAGATAAAGAGCTGAAAGCTTGGATAGCCGACCTAATGAAGACGGGATACTTCCTGTTAAGTGGTTATTTATTGCGGCAAACTTAACCATGTTGCTGCAGTTACCCAATCCTTCAGGAATGACTCCACGAAATTTATTAAAAGATAAAACCAGTTCCTGCAAATTCTCACAACTACCAGACCCTAAAGAAATGACACCTTCCAAACTGTTTGAGCTTACATCTAGATATACCAAACCATCAAGTTTATTTAGACTCTCAGGCAATACACCCACCAGTTTGTTATCATTGAGATAGACTTCTTCTAGTACAGAACAATTCCCAAGGGAAGAAGGAATAAACCCAGATCACTGATTGTCATAAAGATAAAGATAAACAAGTTCACTAGCATTCCCTACATTAGAAGGAATAGAGCCATTCAATCTGTTAGTATTCAGAAAGAGAGACTGTATATGTGGAATCTGAAACAAAGATTCCGGAATCGGGGATGTCAGTACATTGTTAAACAAGTTTAGATACTGTAAATTGTGCAGATTACCAAAAGATTCAGGAATTTCACCACTCAAATTGTAGGATGAAAGGTCTATATACTCAAGAAGACTACAGCTGGAAATTTCAGCAGGAATAGCGCCAGAAATGGAGTTTAAACTAAGATCAACAGAACTCAAATAAGATAATTGACCAATTTCTGGGCCTAAAAAACCAGAAATGCCAAAATTTGACATATTGAGAGAAATTACATTATGGGTTTTGTCACATTGAACACCTACCCAAGAACAAGGGTTGAAATGGGTGTTTTTCACTGAATTAGGAATAACCCAGTTAGCTAAAAGAGATGTTAGAGCTTTTTCATCTGAGCTCAAAGCAAATGCAGTTTTAAACAAAATAGAAATGCAAAATAACAAGAAAATGGTGTAACTGCAGTTTTTAGCTTCTGCCATTAAATATAATCAAGGAGAGAAGTGAAGAAAAATGTACCAAATTTGCAGAATGAAATGGTTGGAGGTTATTTCATATGGAGCATGAAAGAGGAAACCAAACCCATCAAAAAAATTTACACATTTTCTACAATTTACTAAAACAGGTAAATAACACAGAAAGAGATTACTGACCAGTGAAGAAAGCTAGGAGAGACGAGGATTTTGGAGTATCCTTTAATTTAGTCGTAGCAATTCCACGCGGTTTCAATATTAAATGATCACTGTCTCTTCTTATCAGGATTTGTTCTTTGTGTTCGTTTATTCAACCAACCAAAGTTAATGTGAACAGATATGAACACTATACGAGTTCATTCATCGTACTGGGAGACTGAATTTTGCTCATTTAGAACTCTTCTTTCTTTTCTTAATACTTCCTCCGGTTCATAATAAGTGAAAACACTTACTTATTTTAGAACGTTTAAAATAAGTGAAAGCATCCTTAAATGGAAAAAAGAAAGTGACAAAATAATGAGATAGCATCACAAGCTTGTGTGGTTTCTTTCTCTCTCTCTTTTTGATAATGAAAAGGGTATTTTATGATTTTTGGGCTTTTGAAAGTGATGTTTATTAAATCTTTGTCTTACGTCGCATGTTTCATTTTTATTATGGAACGGAGGAAGTATATACTTCCTCCGTTCCATAATAAGTGAAACACTTACTATTTTAGACGTTTTTAAAATAAGTGAAAGCATACCTTAAATGGAAAAAAGAAAGTGACAAAATGACAAGAATCACCCATCACAAACTTGTGTGGTTTCTTTTCTCTCTCTCCTTTTGATAATGAAAAGGGTGATTCTATGACTTTTTGGCTTTTGAAAGTGATGTTTATTAAATCTTGTGCCTACGTCGCTATGTTTCACTTATTATGAAACGGAGGAAGTATTACTCTTTGAATAATTTTAAATTTTAAATGAACAATGAAGCAAAAAATTAGGCTTTTAAGTGTGTACCATGTTCACGATTCACTAGGTGTATAATAAAATTTTATAGCGGCTTTTTGAAAAAAAAAAAGGCTACCGTAATGATTTAATATGAGACACACATTGCTCAACATCAGCAGTAGGTATATATATACAATATATGACGTTAAAAACAGCATCTTTCTTATTTTTTGTATTTGCATTTTAGGCAGTTTATGTTATAAGAAAAATTTATGGATAACTTCTAAAATTATATTTATTAAATTGAAATTATATAATGTATTTGGTACTCCTACGTATTTTTTTAATCTTTTATCACTTGTAATCTTAACACCATTCACACTTAGAGAGAATCTTTTTAATTTTTCTCAATATATAAGAAAAAATATAATCATGTAGGGTCTTGTTTGATTCGTCTCAATGAGTATTTTATTAATATTCAATTATTATAATTTTTACTAATATATAGTGAAAGATATTTAAGGTAGAATAAGTGCATTGACAAACGTGCAAATTCAATGTAGGAAAGACAAAAAAATACAGAGGGAGTATTTATGATTTATGAACTTATAAATTACAATACACGACATTATACTGATATATGCTTTTTTCACGTTATAAATAACAAAATTAAGCCTTAATATATAAAAAAAATAGGCTTTATAATATATGAAATTATACCTTATGATAATATATGAAATTATAACTTATGATATACAAACTTGACACATATTTATTTAACTCCATTAACGTCTTTTTCAATATTGCCAAATTTATTTTAAGGAATATACGCCAACTTTTTATAAAGTATCTATATAAAGAGTAATTTCGTATATTATAAAGTACAACTTTTGTATAATATGCAATATACTTTCGTGTATTATATTGTATAAGTTCTTAAATCACAAATGCAAATACAGAAAACAAATTAAGAATTTAATATATCTTTCCTAAGTCCAAGGAAAGATGCGAACAACACTTGGGACACGTATTTTAAGGTGATAAGTTGTAGTGTGGTTATCAAATGTTATTTTATTAAAAAAGTAGATGTGATAGGAGTTGGTAGGGTATTTTTTGTTAGAGGAGGGAGAAAGTTGGGTAACTTTTTGTTGATAAAAGGTGGAGTGTGGGCCAAATGAGTATAAAAGAAATAATACATTAATAGTAGGACCATGCCAAAAATGGAAGTGTTCAAACTAATTTGGGACAAATATAAAAGGAAAGTGTTCAGACTATTCTGGGACGGAGGGAGTATAATTTTTCCATAACTGACTATAAACTGCCAAAAATATATATATAAAAAATGAGGAAGATTTATCTATAAGTATATTAACATAAATACACTACTGCTGATGTGGAGGAATTAGTGGCTGTTATTTCCTTTTTTACGGTAGCTTTTTTTGAAGAAAGATATTATGTATGAAATCACCCAAATGAGCAAAATTTATGTATGATGAATGAACTCACACTCTGCTGCCCAAAAAAAATAATATGAACACTCTCAATTTTTGTTTGACCTTTTATACAGTCATCAACTTTCTTTTGTAAGCTCTGTTTATACTCATGTGTCGGGTACCCGTATTAACTAAAGTATAAATTAAATTGCCATAATCCTGCATACAAACCAATCAATCAAAAAATAGAAAAATAATAACAAAACACGTGCAAGTGAATTTAAGACTGACACGCAAATGAACATTTGATTTAATAAAAGGAACATTTAGTAGTAATCAATATATATAAATAAAGGAGGAACTTTTCGGGAGCATAGGGAGTTCCTCAAGATTTCAAAGCCATAGAGCGCGCCACGTAGGATTGTCACGTCATCAAATTTTATTTTTATCTTTTATAAAAATAGAGTTCTACATATATTTAAATACATAAAGGGAGTTTTGGATAGGGAGTAATTAGAGTTTCGTTTTAAATAAACAACCTAAATTATTATATTATGTAAATTGAATATAACTTTTGCTACCTAATTCAAAACATTATAATTATTTACCATTGAAGATTGCTTGAAATATGCTTCAAAATAAGATTCATTTACGATATAGTTTTATAACTCATGAAAATATATTTAATTAGATGAATGGTAACGCATTATTTAGTCTTTCTTTTAGATAGATAAAATAATAGTTATAAGTACAATGTACTATATGTGATTATAGCATTTTATCATAGGTCTGATTTACAGGATTAAATTTATTATCTTTCAAAACCTCAACTTTACTCAAATGAACCAAAACAATTTAGTATTGAAAAAAAATTATTAAGGAAACTTTATTATTACAACAAAAACTAAAATCTATGGCTATAAAGTTACATATATATTAGAATTTTAGATGATGAAAAAATTAGAGTTTGATTTTAAAAAATAACCTTAGAAATCAGGATATTATAGAGAGCTCCATCTAAGCATGGCATCTCATTCTTTTTAATTTTTTTTTCCAAAAAATAGTGTCCAACATATATATAAATACATATAAGGTGTTTTGGATAAGTGAAGATTACGGGTCGATTTTAGATAAACAACCTAAATTATTATAATATGTAAATTGAATATAACTTTTGCTATAAATTCGCAATATTATACTTTTTTTTACCATTGGAGAGTGCTCGAAATATGGTTTGAAATTAGTTCCATATACAATATAGTTTTACAACTTATGAAAAATTATTTATTTAGATGAACAATAACATATTATTTATTATTTATTTTAAATACATATAAAAATAGCTATAAAAATAAATAGCGTATCATATGTGATAATAGCAATTATATCTTTCAAAATCATACTTTTAAAAATCGAGTTATATAAAGATAAAAAATACATATCTATAACTTTGAACTGTAGCATACCATGGTGGCATTACATGAAGAATAAAATGAAAGTTTGTCAACAACATTACGGAGATATTATGTAATTGTCTAATTATTTTATTCCTATATTATTTAGTAAAAAACTTATACGGACTTGGTCCACACTAAGTTAGTGTGGACTCTAATGCTAATTCATGTGATTTATGAAAAAAAGGATCACTATATAAAAAAAATATATAAAAGATGAATAGATATAAATGATGAAGTTTGACTATGAAAAAAAAGGTTACTATGTCACAAAGTGAAAATTTCATCATGATAAACTAATGTGAGAAAGAGTTACTATATTAAAAAATACGAGTCACTATGGTAGATAGTAAGCTGTATAGTGTAACTTAAAATTTGAAAAGGTTACTATATGGACCCAAAGGGTCATTATGTTAAAAAAGTGGTTTTGGTCCACAATAATATTATTGTGGACTGGGTCTATGCAAGACTAACTCTATTATTTATCGTATACATAATAATTTATGTTTGTCTTTTCCATATATCTATATGTCAGATCTTATTATTTTCTTCATGAACTTAATTCTACTAAAACTAATTAGGAAGTCAAGATCCGCGTTTCTAGACTATTTGAGGTCACGGATCATAAAAAATGAGAAAGTTTGATATGATCATGATGGATGAAGAGGTATTTTTTTCTCTTAAATAGTATTTTTGATTATTAGTAGAGATTAGTTTTACATTTAATTAATTTTATTCATAATACCATCATTATGGTCTTTTTTTTTATAGTGCTTATGTGCCATTAAAAGTTAAAGTTGTGAGTGACACTCATGTTTTACTCTATTTTTTTTTTCATGCATCTATTAATTAAGTACCCTACTTTCGTCAAGTATCATTTGGGTATTCTTCATGTTAAAATTGTGTTAGCTATTGTTAGTCATACCAATTATAGGGATACCATTTAATAATAGACTTGGCTACAATATTCAGTTGAATATTAAAAATTATATAATTTATATATCGCAATAACAAATTTAAAAATTAGAATATAATGACAAATTATATCTTCGCTATTTTTCTCTTTGCAACAATGGGGTTTAGCATGGTTTTTAAGGAAATGAAAAAAATGGGTAGTTTAGCATAGATGTACCCCTTTAATTAACAAAAGCAAGGGATAAGTAAATCCTTAATAAAGTAAAACGCAACTTTATGAGGTAATTTGAGTAATTAATGATGGTTTCATTAACATAAAGTAAAGACAATATTGTCAAATATAGTTGCTTATTTTGCGAAAAGTGGTGTGGTCCCAATAGATGAAACTACCCAAAGTGGTGATTATTGCAATAGAAAAAGAATGGAGAAAGTATGTAAATAAAATGGTGTTGAAAAATCTCATTTCATAGCAACACAAAATCAAGAATGTTAACAAAAAATTAGCAAAAATAATATAAAAAACAACCCGTGCAACGCACGGGCTTCAAAACTAGTAATAATAAAAAAGAGAACATATTTGTTTAAATAAGGGGATCATCCAACTATAAATTGTTCTTTTATATAAAACATAATGTTATTGCATAAGACACAATGTTCGAAAATAAGATCGAATGTGCATTTATAATTTAATACTACTTCCTCCGTTTATTTTTACTTGCAACGGTTTGACTTTTACACTACTTACTAACTCTACTTAGTTTATCTTTGGTGATTTATAGTTAAGGAAAAAACATATTCATGTGGGATCTTGTTAGATTCGTTTCAAGGTATATTTTATTAATATCTACTTTTCATAATTTAAAATTCTCAATAATTAAAGATATTAATGGTTGAAGTTATGTATTGGCAAACGTGAAAGTCAAATGGTTGCAAGTAAAAAGAAACAGAGGAAGTATAATAATTAGTGTTGCATTATACACAATATTAATGTTTAAAAACTAAGACCAAAGGTACATTTAGATGAACTTGACGTTCTTTTGCTTTGTCCTACTTTACCGATGTGTTATTTTTTTATTATAGAACTCAAATTTAATATTTTAATTTATTTAAGTCCTCAAAATGTTCATTTGCATAAGAAATAATGTTCAAGATTAGGATGAAATGTAAATTTAAAGGGAAATTATCTCAAATGACCATGAAAATTAATTAGCCCATTCTCCCAAATAACCTTGGCATTTTTACCACTATCGTGGATAACCCAAACTTGTAAAACTTCATTAAACTCGACGAAAAACTGAACGATGTTCTTCATCCTCTATCTTGTTCTTTACCCCTGTTATGTCTTCTACTCTTCTTCCATCAAATAAGCTCCAAAACAAATGTCAAATACCCAAAAATTTAAATTATAAACCCGAAAATTTAAGTTTCCAAAAAGATGGAAAGAAAATTGTTGTGACATGATTTTTCTGTCATTAGATTTTGTCATCAGGTTTTGTCGTGAAAGGATGTCGTCACAATACAATTACTATAATTACATAAAGCATAGATGCATTTTAAATGAGGCACATTTACAGTTGCAAGGAGAGGCATGCTCAGAAGTTGTTCCTAATATCAAGGAGGGATTATTGCCATCACTTAACCAGCTAGAGAAAGGGAGCGAACGTATCTCAACAAAGCTCCTAAAGTCAAGGAGAGGTGCTACTTAAGATCCGTTGAGCATATGGGTATAATAGGGAGGAAGGCAAGAGAGAGAAGGACACGAAGCATTCATCCAAATGCCAATTCATTTATTCTTAAGCAATTCCTACTACTAGAGAAAATTTACAAGTGTATTTAGAATACAAGTTCTTCTATTTAATCTCTACTGCACATTCGTGATTGTATTTGGCAACAAAAAATTAATTAATGGAATGATGGACTCATTGCCACCCCGTGGTTTTTACCCACCTTCATTGGAGTTTTCCGCGTTACCATCCCTTGTGTCTTCTTTGTTTCCTTGCTTTTATTTGCTCCATAATCATTTGCATAACCATAATCGATCTCTAGTTTAGTCATTAATGTCTTAAGTCAATTAACGTCGTCAGACTAAAATTGACATAAAAAATTTTGAGCCCACCGTAGAGCAACGATTAAATTCCTTTCATTAAAAAAGCTCATTTGGTTATCAAGCACTATTCAACAAATGGCCTCATATGATTCTGGAAATGCTGCACAATTCTCTGTCAAAGAAATGAAGGATGCCCTTGATAAGTTGAACTCTGAAGTGGTCGACATCCGCCAAGAGAGTGAGTGTCTCGGTCAGCAGAACATTATTATGTCAAAAGAATATGTGACATCACATCACGCCCTAGAAGATCTAAGGCAAGAGTTGGAGTTGACGAAGGCCTCATGCCGTATGCCTCAGTGGAATATGCGAGATGTGCTGGTTATGATGGATCTTAATGGTAAATTTTGGCCGACACTACAACTATCACCACTGAACAAGTCTAGATCTGGATGTCCTTCGCGACTTCATGAAGTAGAAGCTGAAGGTTTACCATGTACTCAAGAGCGGGCGTGAATTGTGTACTTAGGAGAATTGGTGCTAAATTCAAATTCTTTCGATTTAAGGGGAAACCCATTGAGTTGGTTCCTGGCAGTGGAAACAACAGAATTCAAAAGCAGTAAAGAACATACCAAATTTAACGAGGTTCAGCCAAACAAGGGCCTACGTCCTCCTACGCTAGTTTTCTCATTAATCAACTCTGAAAAGCAAGAATACTCTCGCACTCTCCTGAAACCCTTACTCCAGGGAAACAACACACCCCACACTAAATCTAATGTGCTACTTCGCACTTGAACACACAAGTACTCGCGAATGAACTCACAAACGCTACCCAACCTCTAACCCCTCTGTTAGAGATTCAATGCAATCAGTTTCTCTTAAATCACGCTTTCTGACAAAGCAAACAAAGAGTAATGTAATGCTCTATGAAATGCGTACTATATTTTAGGAAATTGTTCAGCTGTTATTTATGTGAAAGCTCTCGAAATTACTCGATTAAATCCGGGAGAGCATCAAGGGTGATGTAGAATCATTATTCAATACTTATAGACCAAGGCTAACCTTTGAGAGTGCCCTAACTCAAGAAATCAAAGATATGATTTTTCTTAAGTTCGGAAAATATATTTTGAACAATATCTTTCTCGATGGAAAGATATTATCCAAGATATACACACATTTAAGGCAAGAAAATATTGAATTATGATTCTAAAGGCTGGCAACCTTTTTATTGGAAAGTATTTACAAAAATATTTTTCCGAAAATATTTTCTAAAATAGCCGGCTCAATCACCCTACAAAGTCACTGGTACCTACACCTGTTACCCTGCTTAGTATTGTTCTGAATATGTAACCAACTGGTTCCCATATTCAAAACCCTACTGTTACACGCAAATATTACATGAAGACCTAAGATGAATCAATTGAAAGATCCTATACTATCTTCATGCACTTCAATTCTTGAAGCTTCCCTTGAATCAACAATGCAATAGTTTGTCTTTTCCTCGAACATTTTCGAGAGGGCCTCCTAACTTCAAGTCTTGGAATAAACGTGTTTGCTACACAAGAAACATCATAGCATAGCAAATAGTCTTTGATTTGTTTTCGGGATACGATCCACGAACATCTAGTTTCTTAGCAGTTTCCTAACAGCACACAAAAACCTGTAAAGAACAATTGTTCCCTGCAGATGTTTGTCATCATTCAAAACCTAAGGGACTCAGCAAATCCCCCTTTTTTGATGATGACAAACTCTTTGAAGTTTCTTGCAACCAACAAGTTAGTATATACAAATAACTTCAACCAAAGCTCAAATACTCATTAAAAGAGCCTACTTGACACAATACTCAGAAGGTGAAGTTAACTAATTCAACTGTTTCCTAAGAAAAACTTAACCTCTTTTTTTTTTTGAACTACAACTAAAACGATACTAGGACTGACTCAATCTATACTAGACTTAGACGTTTCAACTTCAAACTATTTTCCCCCTTTTGGCATCATTAAAAAGTACCCAATGAAAGAATCATTGCACATAAGTTATCGCTTCATCCAAGAATAGTGGCATTAACTACCAATCAAATCATCATCTTTGCAAGAAATCGGGTTAGGCATGCATGCAACTCGGGAATCCATAAACCAAACACAAATTATCCAAATTTAGTAGTGAATGAATTATCTTTGTTTGTATCTTCGGTGGCCCTCTCGCTTGATATACTTAGGGATGGGTTTGATAAGTATCTTTGGGGATGGTTGGCCTACTATTGTTGGGGTAACAAGCGAGGAGATTTATAAGTTTTTGTTTGTTGTTCCATACTCGAAAGAAGGCTAGTTGTCAATTTGCTAATTTGCGTGAACCTATTATGATGGTCCTCCACTCCATCTGCAATAAAGTGTTAATTCATAAGGCTCAAGGCAAGGAAACAGTTCGCATCATGGATATGGTCTTGATTTACCTAATGATGAAAAGATCAAGATCAATCTCCCGCTCTCTTCATTGATCATATAATGAAGCTGTTTCTCCTCCTCTTACCATGCCCTAGCCTATGGATCAATTATCACCGTCCTACTTCAAAAGCAAAAGATGCCTCCCAATGGGGAAATAATTCCCATTCGGTTCTTCACAAAGAAGATATTTGGGCAAAAAGGGTTGGGAGGTTCAAGGCGTTTGGAGTACCAAGCGAGAAGAAAAAGCCGGAGAAAAAGAAGAGAAAGATAGGGGGAACCGGTTTTGATAGTCTTTGTAATTGAGAGGTTGGACAACCGGGAGAAAACATTCGATAAAATGTATAAGTTGATTGAGGGTATGTCCAAATCCTACAAGTCTAAGGTCATTAAGCTTGAGAAGAAGGCGGCGAGGCGGGATTCTTTGGATCTCTCCATTCCGGGGTAAAGGCTCAACTTCCTATAACTTAGGGTGCTTCTTGGTTTTATTTGAACGTCGTCTTCCGGTGATCTTATGGAAGAGGATCAAGATGATGATGAGGAGATGAAGAAGGTGATGGTTCCTCTCACTGCTCCTCCAACATAATGATGATGATGATGCCTCAGAAGGAGAGGATGATGAGCATGACGAGGAGTGATTGCTTTTTCCAGCTATTTCTCCCATCCCATTCTGATAATTGTTTACGCATTCTTGTTATCCCCCCTTATTACAAAACAATTTCTTATATAATTTGGGTTCTTGTTTGACTATGCCGGTTTGTATTCACAGATGAACCCAAAGACATATCCGGCAATTGTTTCAAATTAACATTGATTTCCCTAACATCATCCACAAAGGCATTATTAAACCCTTTAAACAAAGGCATCCCAACCTTGAAATTCCAACAATTGATGCACTTTAGATAAAGCATGTAAATCAAAATAACCATCCTCAGTGGAATATCCAAACAACACACTTCTTTCAATAATAGGAGTATAACCAGTAGAAACAGGAGTTTCAACATATTTACCATTTTCAGCGTGGGGAGGTCTAGCTAGTACCCCTTTCCTCTTGGTTCCCCTAGCAGAACTAGCATGCTGTTCCTCAGAAACTTCTTCAGTTTCCCTCTTCATAGCAAATCTGGTGACTCTCCTTCCCTTTGCCTTAGTAGAGGCAGATAGAAACCCTTCCTTGTGACCAGTAACAACAAAATCTTCTTCCTCCTTTTGGTCGTTCCCAAAAGGAAGCTCAATAGACAAATCTTCTAAAACCCTTTCAACAGTACCAGTAACAGAATCCTTCTGATGTTCCCCATCAGGAACAACTTCACCCTTCTTAGTGAAAATTAGGTTATGGGAAACAACAGAAGCGGTTTGATTTTCGGTTGAGGAGATGTTTGGAGGTTTGGCGGTTGAGAGAGTGAGATTAGGTTCATGAGTGGGAGGATGAGTAGGAGATGAAGTGACAGAAGGAGGTGGTTGAGGTGGTGGAGGGTGATTTTGTGGTGGAGGAGGTTGATTTTGTGGTGAGGTGGTGATTTGAGTTAGAGTGGTAGATGAAGGATTTTCGAAGACAGCGGTGGAGGAAGATGGATTTTCAACTTGAGTGACAGATGGAGTTTTCTTTGGAGAGGGAGGCATTTTAGATGAGCTTCTTGATTTTCCTCCTTTCTTTCTTGCACTAACCGATGATTTCTTCCTCATTAATGAAGAAACTAAAAACCTTGGAGGAACCGCTTTAGAGAGAGAAATAAAGAGAGAGAGAGAGAGAGATTTTTCGAGTGTGACTTTGAAGTGATTGTAGAAGAGGGTATATATATGTATATATAATACATACATATATACATATACATACATATACATATATATACATATATATATATATATATACATATACATATATATACATATACATACTATAACAGCCTGAATTTTTAAGCAGGTTCAATTATTTTGTTAGCTATATTAAGTTTTCATCAGGTTTTGGTCCTTTAAGTAGATTATAATTCTCTCCGACGTCATACTAGGACAAAAGTGGATAAGAACTATCATTCTTAGTGGTTAAGAATGCTAAAAGTGGATAAGAACTATCATTATTAGTGGTTAAGAAAGCTAAAAGTGGATAAGAACTATCATTATTAGTGGTTAAGAAAGCTAAAAGTGGATAAGAACTATCATTCTTAGTGGTTAAGACATAATTCCACAGTGTTTCAAGCTTTTGGTTTAGTTTTTAAGCCTTGGAAAGTTGTAGAAAACTCCATAAAAACATCAAGCAAACTGACGTAAGTACAGCTTTGCATCTCTCTTTTACTTAGCTTAGTTATTCATGTTCTAAAACTTGTGTAAACTAATCCTTAGCACTTTACATACTCAAGGAAGCTGTAGGAAGGATAAACCACTTGGACTAAGGAGTTTAAGTTGCATTAAGCAGCCTAAGTGAAGGTACACACTTAGTTTGGATTGTAACCTAGAGATTTTCCTACCTATGGTTAGATGATTGTTTCTTTCTATTGTGAAGCATGATTATGAAATGAAATTTCTTCTGATATGTATATTAGTATGTGTGCTTTGAGTATATAACATGAATTTGGCATGCTATGGTTCACTTGAGATGTTTTACTTATCCTAAGCTAGGCTTAAACACTAAATTACCATGTTTATGCTTTTAAATGGAAATTGTTAAGTATATGGAATTGTATAGTAATGAAACACTAAATGTCTTGGATTTTAATCACGGAAGTGAGGCGTGAGCATACACCCGGGTTAGGGCGGGTAGTCCTTAACTGTTACCCAACCAGGAGGGGAAAATCCTGGCGGAGTAGGACATGTCCGAGTTATGTCTTGCAAGTAGAAAAGTAAAAGGTGGGGTGACGAATATATATATATATACATATATATATGTACATATATATATATATATATATATGCATGAGAGAATAACTAATGGAAGTGAATCAGTTGTGTTTCAAAAAGCAATTCAAAAATATGAAAGTAACATAACTTCCCATAAATACCTCAACTGACGAAAATAAAGGCGTGTACAAGAGATGTACATTAGGCGTGCCTTTTTATAGGAAAGATAACTGCAACATAATATCTCAACCTGCAGAAGTTAAGACACTCGCTTAGTTTTTTCGGAAAGAATCAACTTCCCAAGAAAACAAATCTGTGCAATATTGTTGTTCTCCTTAGTTGTTTCGTACAAGAAAAACCTGGATCTGGTTCATGCAACTTAGCATGATTTCACTTTTATTCAAGCAACGATTCCTTCTAATCTTAGGAGATATAGAAAGCATCTACATAACAACCTGAAGGATTAAGCAAAAATATATGTATGCAATTTCACGTCAAAGTGTACTAAACTAACCATCGGGGATACAGCTGAAGCCAAAATACCTAAACCTATTAACTCCTAATAAGACACTTACTTAAACTTAATTCAACCTAATAGGACTCTTAACTCACAAAAAGACTCTCAACACAAAGATTTTGTGAAGTTATCAGCAATTTGATCTTCACTCTTGCAAAACAATAACTCAGCTAAACCTTTCTCAACATTTTCCTTAAGAAAATGATGTCTGATCACAATGTGCTTGGTTTTAGAGTCTTTGAATGATTTTTTGAAATATTGATAGCACTAGTGTTGTCACACATGATAGAACACTTTCATAGACTAACACCAAAATCTTTTCAGTGGTTACGTATCCCACAACGACTAGGAACATCAAGCAATTGATGCAACGTAGCCCGATTCTCTTGTGGATAAGGCCCTTTGAATTTTTGTTTTTTGATCCCTTTGAGATCATACATGAGTCTAAGAAGTGAGCCATACCTGATATGCTTTTCCTATCAACAAGGAAACCAGCATAACCCACATCTGTGTACCGTACTAGCTTAATTGAGGTGCCTTTGGGGTACCACAAGTATAAGTAATTTGTTTCTACCAAATACCTGAGTATTCTTCTAACAGCCTTTAGATGAGACTCCTTGGGATTGCTTTGAAATCTTGTACAAATTCTACAGAGAATATAATATCAGGTGTACTTGTTGTTAGGTACAAGAGGGAACCAATCATCCCTCTATACAATGAAGCTTCCACATTTTTCCCTTTTGAATTAGCATCAAGCTTTGTGGAAGTGGGAACGGGAGTGTCATAAGCTTTCTTTGTTCTCCGGACCATACTTCTTTAAAAGTTCTCTAAGGTACTTCTGCTGGTGGATCATGATTCCATCAGCTGTTTGCCTAATCTGTAAGCCAAGGAAGAAGCCAAGTTCTCCATGAGCATTATGCTCATTTCAAACTCACTCTGCATAAGATTAGAAAACTCATCACTTAACAACTAATTAGTAGCTCCAAAAATGATATCAACATAAATTTGGACTACTCGCAAGTGTATTTCCCATGGTTTTGATAGACAAAGTTTTGTCAACTGTTGCCTTCTTGTATTCATTTTCCATCAAAAACTTTGACAATCTCTCATACCAAGCTCTTGGAGCTTGTTTGAGACTGTACAAAGCTTTATCAAGTTTGAATACATAGTGGGGAAATATTTGATAAGCAAAACCAGATGGTTGTTCCACATATACCTCCTCCTTCTAATAGTCATTCAAAAACGCTATTTTCACGTCCATCTGAAATAATTGACAATGCCTATAATCTAGTACCAGGTGCAAAGGTCTCATCATAGCTAATGCCTTCTTGTTGATTGTAGCCTTGCACAACAAGCCTTGGTTTATTTCGGGCTATTATACCAAGATTATCCAATTTGTTTCTGAATACCCATCTAGTACCAATGACTGACCTATCCAGTGGTCTTAGCTCAAGACACCATGCATGGTTCCTTTCAAATTGATTCAATTCATCTTGCATAGCCAACACCCAATCTGGATCATTTAAAGCATCTTATAATCAGCTGGTTCTATGCTAGACAAGAAAGAAAAGAAAGCATAAAAGTTTTCATAAATAACTATTCTTGTTTGAATTCCCTTATTGATATCACTAATGGTTTGATCAGAGGGATGAGAAGATTGATATCTAAAACTTTTTGAAACTAGATCATTATGTACTCTTAATTTTATATATTTGGAACCGGCTTGCACTCCGGCCACCATCTAAGTTAGATCTTTCAAATGTCTTTGAGATGCAAAGTGGATCCTTGCTCATTACTTACCCGTCCCTCATTAGGGTTACCACCGGCTTGCATAGTGGTTCCCCATGAGGTATTTACTTGTTGTTCTCCGTGGGAACCATCAGCATCTGGGATCCCCCTCAGACAAATCCTCATTTTTCTCTTCTTATCCTAGACCAGGTTCTCCACCATCATCATTTGGTGGATCAGTAGGTAGACCTGTATCCTCTTATGGATCCTGAGAGGAACCAGCTGTCTGTTTCCTATTAAACTCAAGCAGTCCAATAACATCTCCTTGCTCAACCTGTGCAATCTCAGAAGACATGTTAAACTCATTAAAAATCACATGAACACTTTCCTCAACACACAAGGTCCTCATATTAAACACCTTTTATGCTTTACTATGAGAAACATTTCCAAGAAAGATTGCCTCATCACTCCTAGGGTCGAACTTATCAAGCTGGTTCTTCCCATTATTATGCACAAAACACTTACATCCAAAGATATGAAAGTGTGCAATATCGGGCTTTCTTCCCTTTAGGACTTCATATGGGGTCTTATTCAATTTAGATCTAATGAAGGCCCGATTCAAGATATAGCATGCAATGTTCACAACTTCTCCCCAAAAACTCTGGAAAAAACCACTGTTAAGACCAGAAGTATTGCACTGAAGGTAGAAGAGTCTAATGAGGAAGATGAAATAAGCCTCATTGCAAAAAGATTTGAAAAGTACCTAGGGACTTAGTCCAAAGGAAACTTTACAAGAGGTCAAAAAAAATTCTAACTCTTCTAATAAAGTTACTACTAACTCTGGGTGTTTCAAATGTGGTGATCTCACACTACTACAGAATTCACGATTTGCGTCTGACTATTTGCGTCGCACGAAAGAGCAACTGATGCAAATGATATATGTGCGTCGGATCCTACAAAAATCCAACTCAAATAGCCTAGCGGGGATTATACGAGCTGTTTTGCGTCCTTTGTGTGCGTCGCATTAAGATTTCATGTGACCTGCAAATAAGTCATCTGCGTCGGACCATAGGCCCATCCGACTGAGATGACGTTTCGTATCTGACCCAAAAGTCCCGGCTTTGTACTTAGTCATCCGCGTCGGACCATAGGCCCATCCGAGCCGCGAGATGTTTTGTATCCCCCCGAGTATTTTATTATTTAGTCATCTACGTCGGACCATAGGCCCATCCAGCCTTGAGATGACGTTTCGCTATCTAAGCCCAAAATCCCGGCTTGCCTTTTAAGAGTACTTGGTCATCTGCGTCGGACCATTGGCCCATCCGGCCTTGAGATGACTTGTATCCCGCCCGAATTTTATTATTTAGCCATGCGTCGGACCATACGACCATCCGACGCGAGATGACTCTTATTTCATGTTTTATTTTTTCGTATCCCGCCCATCGGTTGCCAATATTCACAAACACTACTCGCACTTCTCTCTCTCTCATGCGAATTCCCACAAACACTCGCCGGCTGCCGAAGGACATCTCCCCAGTCGCGTCGCCGCCTTGCTCCGGCATCACCTCTCGCCAGGCGCTCCTCCTCCTCTTTCTCTCACTCACTCTCTCTCTCTCTCTTGCACTCCTCTTTCTCTGACTCACTCACTCTCACTCACCCGTCACCGCGCGCACGTCGCACCGCGCTCCCCCGTCACGCCGCGCTCCCCCGCTGCTCGCCGTCGCTCGCTGTCGGGCCTGAGTTGCTTTCCGTCTCCCCGTCTCCGGCAATGTAAGTCTTTTTTTTTATTTTTTTCAATTTTCTATCTCAATTTATGTCTTTTTTTTTTTTACCAATTTCTGTCTTTTTTTTTTGGAATTTTTTCCTTATTTTTGCTAGATCTTAATCAAGGAGTTTGTGATTGTATTAGTAGAGTGATTGTAGTTTGTAGTTTAAGATTGAATTTTAATTTTGAATTTAGGATGTTTGTAGTTTAATTTGTAGTTTGTAGTTTAAGATTTTAAGATTATATTTAGGATGTTTATAGTTTGTAGTGCTCATGAATTTATATAGTTTGTAGTGCTCTAAAATACTTCCTTTCTACTATATAATTATATTCACAAGTCATTCTTGTTTTTTACCATTGATCTTAATAATTCTACTTTAATCTTAATGTTGTTTCTTAATTTCTAATTTGTTAATGTCTTAATATTAGATAGTTGATGTTTATGAGTTATGACTTAATCACTATTTAATTTGTGGGTTGGTTAATGCCCTAATGCAGTTGCCACATTCCATCTTCTACTTGTCATTTGGTGCTCCAAGCTCACCTCGTTGTGCTTGTCTTATTTGCTCCTTGAGAGCAAAGGTATATATATTATAGCTTTTGCTTTATGTTTATTTGTTTTATTTGTCCCTATAATGTGATTGAGAAAGTATATGTGAATTGTTTGGTTATGTGATTGGGAAAGCATATGTTGAATTATGACCAAACTTATATGGACATACCTTAATGCGGTGGGGAGGGAAATCTAAGGAATGGATTGGTTTTTGCTGTTTAATTGCAATGTGTGCATCATTGGCCTAGTTCCACTACCTACTCCATACATCGTGAAACTCAGTCAAGCCGAGGGTGCATTCATAGAATGGCCGAAAGAGTTGGTATTTTTAGTCTCAGATAATCAGGTAACTTATGTTTAATATTTTGATTTATATACTAAGAAATGTAAATATATATACTAAGAAATATTGATTTATATATGCTAAGTAATCTTGATTTATATATGAAATAATCTTATTTTACAAAATATTTACATATATAATATGAATTAAAAAGAAGTCGAATTGAATTAGGAACATATACCTAAAGAAGGTGCGATGAAGAAGAAAAAGAAGAAGAAAAAAATAGTTGGTAGTGATCCTTGCACCGATGAGTCTGCACATAGGCACGTAGATCCTTTTATTGACTTGACACTGGATGATATGGATGATAATATCAAGGAGATGCACCGAATATTTTGCGACAAACCCTCAGATGAGCCTTTTCAATTGCAAGTTCAGAAGGGTACCGTCTTCAACTTTGATAGAGATCATATGATCATTCTCTCACGACAAGATGTTTTTCAACTTCTCACGGGAGCATGGATTAATGTATCCATTTTGCAAGTATTTATGATGTGAGATTTCTCAAACTCTAAACTAATTAACATTGCTATTTATTTTTATTGTTTCTCCTAACTATAAGTGTTTGGATCTTAGGTACTTGGCGGAAGCGATCGAGGAGCATGGAGATAATAATATTGGTTTCATGTGTCCAAGTATGATTTCCGCGACCATGATACGCAATCACTTAGATGCCGTGATCAACTACATGGCAAGTTCAATGAAAGTGAATCAATATATGCGTTACATCCTATGTCCGTATTTTGAAAAGTATGTTAGTTAAACTAATCTTTACTTTGTTTTATATTTATGAACTTGTGGTTATATATATAAAACATCACATTTTGCTTCATGCCTTAGGGATCATTGGATTCTTCTTGTCATTTGTCTATCTAAGAGAACGGTATATATATTTGATTCGATGAAGAAAGATAGATCCTTAGCTATCAAGATACCGTTGAATACGTAAGTTCATAGTTGTTATACATGTTAATAAGTTTACATGCATTTTATGATATTTTAAATAATTTATAAATGTTTATAGTAATTAATTGTTACAAAATCTCTATATTTAGTGCATATACAAAATACACGCGGCTTGAAGGATCAAATAAAGGAACTAAATTGTCTTGGACATATATGCGGGTAAAACTTTTATGGTTTTGTATTTGATACTTTATAATTTTATTTAGGATTTTTTTTCCGATTCTAATATATATCTTAAATTTGGTGTAGTGTGCTCAACAATCGGGAGGAGTGGAATGCGGCTATTTCGTGATGAGATACATGTTTCTAATCATCCGCTTATACTATGAAGCAGAGAATTTGTATGAGGTATATGTATGTTGTAAATTCATTATTTATACTTATAAAATTTTAAAGTATATTAACTAGTTTAATATATTTCTAGGCTTTTTCGTCAAGTCTTGAGCCATACTCCATATATGAGATCAACGACCTCAAAGAACTTTTTGCGGAATACGTTGTACGGGTCGTTAACGGCGGGACTAAGTTTGATGGTTAGTGTATGTATTTGTAGGTTAGAATAATATTTTGTTACTTGAACCTTGTTGGTTGATTGATTGCAACATTGGTTGCTTGAACCTTGTTGGTTGATTGATTGCAACATTGGTTGCTTGATTGAGATGTACTGAAACAGGTTTTGGTTATATATATGCAAAAATTTCCCAACGAATTCTTGGGTTGTCCAAATTACAAAGGAGACTCTGCCGAATTTTCTGCTCATAATTATTAACATAATGATTGCTTAGTTTTGAAAATAAAAAAAAATAGCTGAAAACAAAAACAAAAAAAAGCTGAAAAAAAAACAAAAAAATATAGCATCTGCGTCGCATGCAGTGCAATATGCGACGCAAATATAGCATCTGCGTCGCATATGGTACTCGCATGCGACGAGATGGGTGTGCGTGTAGCGCCGGCCCGGCAGCCAGGCGGCCTCATCTGCGTCGCATGCGGTGCCATATGCGACTGAGATGAAGCACCATTTGCGTCGCATATTGCACTTGCATGCGATGCGGATGAGGTTTACTGGCTGCTTGTGGATGCATGGAGGGGATGGGCATGTGCGTCGCATGCTTGTTGTGTCCGACGCAAATATTTGATTAATTGCGTCGTGTCTTATCCGACGCAGATGGATGTCTTCCATCTGCGACGAGACCTGTGCCGTCGGACCAAGGTCCGACGCAAATGGAGGTCCCAGGACTGACGTAAATTGTCATTTCTCTACTAGTGTTAGTCACGGTATTAAGGGATGTCTGGCTGGAAGAAGGAAAAATCAAAGTCAGGATATTCTGGAGAGAAGAAGGTGTTCAAAAAGGCTATGCTAGCCTTTGTGTGGGGTGACTCTGATTCAGAAGATGAAGAAGAGTCAGAAGAAGCAAACTTGGTTTTAACCGCGCTTATAGGAGAAGAAGGAAACTAGTCCTAGATCAGTGCTTGCAAGCAGATTGTTTTGGGTCAAATGCGCTGGTAGTAGCAGTTCGTCTGACGACTCAAAGGTAAGCTTTGATAAAGTCAAGGATGACATGTATTTCTTTGAAAGGGATGAACTGCTTGATTGTTTGAAATTACTATTGATCAATGTATGGAAGTTGGAGCTGCTTATAGAGAGTCAAAAAGGCAGGTTAAGTCATTGAAACAAAATCTTGTCACAAGTGAAAAGAGAAGTACTGAGCTATAACAAATGTGTACTGAATTGAAAGAAAAACTTTCAAAAATGGAAGTTAAACTTGAAAGTACTCAAATTGAACTTGAGTTGATAAAATCAGAGAATCTTGATGAAAATGAAAACACTTTTGATGTTAAAAACAGGTGCTTTATAAACTTAAACAACTCTGACACTTAGGAGATTGATTTTCATTCAATTAAAGAGATTGTAAGAACACTGTCCAGATCAGATTTGCTAGCTTGTTTCAAAATGCTTGCGGATGATAGCAAAGATATGTACAGAGAATTTATTGCTCTAAAAGCCTTTACTGCAACCAGTTCCCCTAGTGTGCCTCCTGTCAAAACTAAGGAAATTCACAATGAATATGACGGTATTTTATGTGATCTTCACTCAGAGTTGCATCTTTTAAAATCAAAAGTGATGTGATTTTTGTTGGCTTTTCGAACTCTTTTTGTGTTTTTATGATTGATTGACGAACTAACTAAGAAAACTAAGGGATATTACTCTTAAGTCGCGGTTAAGAGCATGGACAAACAAGTCGCGGTTTTTTGTTTTGGTTTACTACTCGGAAACTAATTTGTTAGCTTACGCTCAACATATGCAAACATGCACGTTCTTTAACTCAACAAATCTGATTTTATTAATGAATATGAAAAGCCTTATATAGGCGTGTAAAACAAAAGCAAACAAAACAAAACCCTAGTTATACTAGAACTAGGAAACTAAAACAAGATAACAAGGAAATAAACACACTCCTAATCCAAGTAGAACAAGCTCAACTCGGCGCCTACTAACTAGACTCCTATTACTATTATAACTCTATTCCAATTAGAATCCTAATCCAACTAGGATTTGGATTTCTAACTCAACTAGAATTACAACCAAACTAAAACTGTAAGACTCCTAACAGAACTAGAAGTTCTAATCCTACTAGGATTAGGATTTCAAGAGTCCTATTCCTACTAGAATCAGGAAAATAAACAAATCCTAACAGAACTAGGACTTGTTCTAGGGATGCCATCCATTTCCACATCAAAAAGAAAGTGAGACCACTCGAAGAACTGATGCATACTTCATTTCAACTCTTCAAGACGAATCAAACAAAGTCAAGTTGGACTTAACCATTTCTGTTGAGCACAACTTGATTCAATTGAAGAAGCTTGAAACTAAGGAAGAGGATTTGTCAAACTGTATGAGGAATTTGAACAGGTTACTTAATGCTCAGAATACCTTGAACCACCTCACATCTCAAACTAGAAACCCTCAGAGGTTTGTTTTAGGGTACTCAGGTGAGTCTTCATCACAAAGGATAGCCTTAGGCAGAGACAATACTTGGATAACTGGATTCAAGAAGAGTAAGTATGATACTGCTCAAGATATGCATGTGTGCAACTGGTGTGGTAAAGATGGTCACAAGGTAGAAAATTGTTGGACCAAGAATAAACATGATAAAAAGAATATAGCACATGTAAATAAAGTTTGGGTTCCTAAGACCATAGTGTCATTTGGTCGTACTACAAAAAATGGAGTAAGAAATGACCCTATTCCGAAGAAAAGGGGATTCAAGCAAGTCTCGGTTCCTAAAACCCATATGGTATCTGGTTCAGCAACCAGAAATGTTCTGAAAGTTAATTCTGTTGCTAAGAATAAGGGACCCAAGCAAGTATGGATTCCTAAACTTAAACATTAATTACTTTTTATAGGCTATGATGAAAGGAAGAAATTTCTGGTATTTGGACAGTGGTTGCTCAAGACACATGTCTAGAGATAAAAGTCAATTTCTTTCACTAACAACCTTTGAAGGAGGGAATGTGACCTTTAGAAATAATAGCAAAGGACTTATCAAAGGGATAGGTAAGGTAGGTAAGTCACTCTCTGAAGCAATTTGATCATGTTTATTATGTTGATGGGTTAAAGCATAATATCTTGAGTATTTCACAAGCTTGTGTGACAAAGGAAATCGGGTTAAACTCAAATCAAATCTTTATCTTATAGTGAACTCTTAGATAAGGGAACTGGTTTATCAGGGAACTAGACACAATAATGTTTATATAACATATTTGAGTCAAATTCCTAAACGTAATGCAACTTGTCTTAGTGTTGTTGAGGATGATCAGTAGCTTTGACATAAGAGACTTGTACATGTAAGTTTATCATTGTTGAATAAATTGAGGTCTCAAGACTTGGTTATTAGCTTGCCAAATATCAAGTTTGAAGTAGACCAGTAGATCTGCGATGGATGTGCTAAGTGTAAGCATGTCAGGTCTTCATTTAAGCCAAAGAATGTGGTAAGTACTTCTAGACCCTTTGAACTAATCCACATGGACTTGTGTGGACCTATGCGTGTACAAAGCAGAAGTGGTTACTATTATGTATTTATTATAGTTAATGATTATTCTCGGTTTACTTGGACTGTTTTTCTCAAGTTTGTAAATGAAACTTTTGATGAATTTGAAGCTTTGGTGAAACAGGTCCAAAATAAGAATAATCTTCAACTAGCAACAATACGATATGATCATGGGTCTGAATTTGATAATGCTAGCTTCATAGAGTATTGCAGGGATCATGGAGTGTCTCATAACTTTTTAGCCCCCATAACTCCACAACAAAATGGAGTTGTAGAGAGGAAGAACTTGACATTGGAAGAAATGGCAAGGACTATGTTACTAGAAAGTGGTTAACCAAGAAATTTTTGGGCTGAAGCTGTGAGTACGACGTGCTACATACTCAACAGATTTATGTTAAGACCACTACTGAAAAGAAACCTTAGTGCTTCTCAGAGGAAGGAAGTCAAACATTGTGCATTTGAAAATCTTTGGGTGCAAATGTTATGTGCACAATAATGGAACGAATGATCTTGACAAATTTAATCCTAGAAGTTATGAAGTTGTGTTTATTGGATACTCCACTCATGATAAAGCATATAGAGTCTTCAACAAGAGGACTTTATGTGTTGAAGAGAGTATCCACGTGTTGTTTGATAAACTAACATGATTGACAAGAGTGTGCAGGTTGATGATGAAAAATTTGAGATTAGTATGATGAAGTTCACTGGAGCCATTGCTGAGAGACCGAAGGGGGAACCAGAGCCAAATCAACCTGTGCAAGTAGTTGAAAATGAAAATCAGGGAAGTAATATGCCCCAGAATAACTCCTCTACTAGTCAACAAACCAATGATGTCTCAGTTAAGGAAGTTGTTCAATCTGCTTCTCCTAGAAATTAGTCTATCAACTCAGGGGAACCAACACTGAAAGTGGTTCAAATGTATAAGAGATCGAGCACAAAATAAATTTAACTTATAACACATCCTTCAAGTACAAATCATCTCATCCCACTCATTTAATAATAAGTGACATTTCCAAGGGTGTTCAAACAAGGAAATCTTTAAAAAACTGTTGTGCTTTTTATTCTTTATTGTCTGATATTGAACCAACTGACGATAAAGTTGCCTTGACTGATCCTGATTAGATGCTAGCTATGCTAGATGGATTGAATCAGTTTGAGAGAAATTAAGTTTGGCACCTTGAACCTAGAACCAAAGATAGATCAGTCATTGGAACTAAATGGGTTTTCAAAAACAAGTTGGATGACTCAGGAATTATAGTCAGAAATAAAGCCAGGCTAGTGGTCCAAGGGTTTAATGAACAAGAAGGAATTGATTATGAAGAAACCTTTGCACCAGTAGCCATACTTGAAGCAATTAGGATCTTGATTGCTTTTGCTGCGCATTGTAATATGAAACTCTTTCAAATGGATATCAAGACGACCTTTCTTAATGGCTATTTTAAAGAGGACTAGTCTTATATGCACGCTATGCATGCAAAAGCATATAAAATTCTTCATATATAATAGATATAGAGGAACAATTATCTTAGTTTTTTTTTTGTTTAATTAAAGAAGGTAGTTAACTTTCTTTTTTTTCTTTTTCTTTTTTTGGTGTCCCCCATGTGTTGCCTTATATAATTGAGATGTATATGTAGAGTAGCCTCCTGGTTTTGAGAACATAAAATTTCCAAATCATGTTTACAAATTGGACAAAGCTCTTTATGGCTTGAAACAAGTACCCAGAGCTTGGTATGAGATACTTTCAAGTTTTCTCATTAGCAATGGGTACAAGAGAGCTTCTGTTGATATAACTGTTCTTGAAAACCAGGAAAACATATATGTTAGTGGTCCAAGTATATGTTGGTGCTACTAACTATGTCTAACGTGAGGAATTTAAAGATCTTATGAAGAGCGAATTTGAGATGAGCATGATGAGAGAACTTGGGTTTTTCTTAGGTTTGCAAATAAAGCAAGCTAATGATGGAATAATGATTCATCAGCAAAAGTACCTCAAGGAACTGATTAAGAGGTATGGTCGGCAAGATAGCAAATCATATGACACACCCGTTCCTACTTCAGTAAAGTTGAGTCTAGATGAAAAAGGAAAGGAGGTAAAGGGTATGTTGTTCCGAGGAATGATTGGTTCATTGCTATATTTAACAACCAACAGACCAAATATAGTGGTCTCTGTTGGGTTGTATGCTAGATTTCAAAGCAATCCTAAAGAATCATATCTTAAGGTTGTAAAGAGAATTTTCAGATATCTCAATGGGACAAATGACTTGTGCCTATGGTGTCCAAAAGGTGAGAAATTCTGTTTGATTGGTTTCACTTATGCTGATTTTTCAGGTTTTATTATGGACAGAATGCGCACATCTGGCATGGCTCATTTCTTAGGCCCCTGTTTGATTTCATGGGGGTCAAAAAAAATATTTGTTGCACTTTCTACTGTTGAGTCTGAATATATTGCTGCTGCATTATGTTGTGCACAATTGTTGTGGATAAAGACTAAGCTGAAGGATTTTGAAATTGAATTCAGCAGTGTTCCCATTCTTTGTGATAATACAAGTGCAATTAACATCTCTAAAAATCCTGTTCAGCATTCAAGGACCAAACATATTGAGATAAGACATCACTTTCTCAGAGAAATTGTGGAGAAAGGTAATGTTGTTGAATTAGAATTTTGCAAATCATAGCATCAATTTGCTGACATTTTTACAAAACCCTTGTCCCGGGAGGTGTTTGTCAGACTTCGTACTCTCTTAGGCTTATTTAAGATTGGATAACTATCTAAATATTCATCTTTCCCTCATGATTAGAAAATTGATCATGTATTGTGTATATAACTGTGTGAATATCTAGCATCTCAAATTCTATGTTAAGGACTCGCAAAGTTCTTATTAGATGTTGTTCTGATTGTTGATTCTCTAAGTTGCCAAGTTATAATAACCAAATTGATATTTTTGCTCAGACCATTATCAAACCACCTGTAGACCAGTTTTTTGAGGCAATTATTTTTCAAAATTTGAAATTTCCGGACATATTTTATTTTTGCAAAATATCTCATAAGGCTGCTTTCCAATTATGTGATTTGACAGTTGTAGAAGTAATTATGGCAACTCAAAAGAGACAGTTCTTTACTTGCCATAATGACGGTTATTCACTTCCATCTTCCATAATCTTAAATTGCCTTATTTGTAACCGTTACAAGGTGGTTTTATATTGTCCTAGAAGATTTCTGATCATTTCGTTTTCTTATATGATAAAACCATCGAAACTCTCTCTCTCTCCTCTCTTTCATTCACTTTCGGTTTTTCTTCTTCTTCGGAATTATCTCTCTAACTCTCATACTCCTTGTGCTCTTGATAATTGTTCATAGAGAAGAATTCGTTCTCATTGTCTCTCATCTGTTTGAAAAATGTCTAAAAGAAGAAGCACTTGTTTTCATAAGGAGTTGGGTGAAGAATCTCCTGTGAATAGTTCTCCATCTCTGGAGAAGAAGAAGAAAACAAAAGAAATTGCCGAAGAAGAAAGTGATGTTCCTCAAAAGAAAACTCCTGCACCTAAAACTCATGAATCCACCACAAAAACCACCGCACAAAAGAAAAACCCAAAGAGCCTACTCCTTCCCCTCAAAATTTCACCTTCTCGCTCTCGTTCTAAAGAGGAGTATGAACCTGAGAAGTCTGAACCAGTTTCCTCCCATCATACTGAGAGGAATAAAATGTTCATGAGAAGAAACTTCCACTTGCAATTGAGGCACCAAAACCCTCCCTTCCAATGGAGAAGAAAGTGAAGGAAAAAGCTAAGAAGGATGTGCAGTCTGAAACCTCAACTGACGTAAACCTAGAAATTTCCAGAATTGCAAAGGAAGTCGTTCAGAAGTCCACTACAGGAAAATCAGGTAAAACCAAAACCTAAAATCATTGTTCCCACTCCTAAACCAAAGAAGAATGCACCGACTGAAAAATCGGTTGAAGAAGAAACTATGATGAGGAGCCTTTGGAGGAGGATAAGGAGAAAAAGGACAAAAAGAGGAAGATGTTGGTTGATGTAACTCCTTCTGATTTGGAGAAAGCCAAGAAAGGTAAATCTATTGCTACTTCTTCTCATGAACCTCTATATGATTTGAGTGAGCGTATCATACTTTATGGGTTTAGATGTCCTAGTGGTTTGTTGAATCAAGGAATTATGTTTGAACTGAAAGAGATGTTAGGTTTTCAGAAGTGGTTGGGCCTTATGAATCTGTTGTGGCTGAGTTTTATGAGAGTTTACTTGCTAAAGCTGATGGTTCTGTGAAAATTGTAATTGATGGTTCTGTGTTTGTATTATCTGAATCTAATCTGGCTAAGGCACTAGGAGTGCCTATAGAAGGAATAATGTTTGTCTATTCAAAGGACAACTAACCAGTCATTAGAGGAATTAGTGCTCAAGATATCCAAAAGCGATTGTTTACTGGTACCCCTAATGACAAGGATGGCTATCTTATTAGTCAGTTTAAGGATCCCATGCTTAGGGTATTGCATAATGTGACTTCTAAGATTGTGTTGCATAGGGGTCAGGGTAGAATTCGTTGTACGAATATGGACTCTATTGTCATGTAGTGCCTACGGGAGGGAATTTAAATTAACCTCCTTGCACTGTGTTGGCTCACATGGTTGGCTGTTTGGAGAAGGCTAATCATGGATTGCCTTATAGAGGCTGACCTTGGTTTTTATGAAAAAGCAGATAAAATTATCTGGAGAATTTAGGAAGATGTTCTCCTTCTCAAATCAGATGTTAGGTCAAAAGGGAATGACCTTTGCTGATGGTGTGTTGATGATGAAAGATGGGAAAGAGACGGTGGCAAAACTAGTGCTGAGACTAGTACTTGCGAGTCTTGAAGCCACTTTGTCTTTGGTAAAGCAGATCTGTGAACAAAATGCAATGATGCATCAGATGCTTAGTTATGTCACTCAGTTGTGTATTGTCTTAAGTGAGCAGCAAAAGAGATTGCATGATCGTGTGTCCAAGACTAAAAAGAAGCTGAATACTGCTACTGCTACTCAAGCATCTTCGTTAAAGTCTACTTCGAGGACATAACTTCTATAGACTAGTCTGATCAGGAGGAGGCAAGTGAGCAAGATGATGATGATGAGGATCAAGGCAATGAGACTGAGGATAACCCTGCTGAATGATAATTTGCTTCCCTTTTCCAATATTTTTATAACTGTGTTCTAATATTAAACTCCTTATGGTTTCCCTCTCCCAAATTACAAAACATTGTTTCCTATGTAATTTGGTTTGTGACTGGTCTTTAATATTTTCGATAATTAGGGTTTGGATTGTGATCTGGATGGAACAATGGTAGTCACAACATCTCTAGAATGTTGTTTGAGCTACTTAACTAGATGTCTTAATGCTTAACTTAGTAGTTTACTACTGGTTTCTATGGATCCTCTGGTTATATTATTTTGCATGCATATTTTATTTTTGATGATGTCAAAAGGGGGAAAAGAAAGGAGGTGTGAAGTTGTCTAACTCCTTGACAAAGAGGGAAGATTCTTCTGATAAGCAGTTATATCTAGACAAAGTCTAGAGAGTGGTTAGAGTTTCTGAAACCAGTTTGTCAGCTTGAACATATTCTTTGCTTTTGACAGATTCTCTAAGTATATGATGTTTGCAGGTTCTTTGTTCCTTGTGAAAAGGAATGTATGTTGAGATATAAAAAAATGGCAAGTGTTGATAAGTTCCTTGTGATAAGGACTTTCTAAAAGTTTTTTTCTCTAACCAGTTGTTGTGGTTGGTTAGTGAGAAACTTCAGTGTTTGTCATCATCATCAAAAAGGAAGAATTTGTTGAGTTCCGAAGCTTGTGTTTTCAATGATGACGAATTAATCCTTTGATGTGTTCTATATGATATATACATGTGTGTGTCTAACCATGTTTTTACAGCAAATGGAGTGTGAAAGGCTCAAGTTCAAGAATGCTCCCAAGACAATCAAGTGAAGACATTGGAGCAAGAGTCTTTTGAAGATATCATGAAGATTGTAATACTTAGTGATTAGGTCTTTATCATGTAATGCATGTGTGAATATTAAACTAGTTTTAGGTGTATTATAAGGTGTACAAAGAAGTTTATGGAATGTAGTGTTATGAGATCAGTTGCAAACTTGATCTCAGAACATACGTTTGCATGTAGTCAATAAACTGCTCTGGGATCATTATTAGACCAGTTCACTGCACTGTTCTGAATTTCAAAGTCCTGTTATATTTTTGGAAAGATTATATCAAGATACTTTCCTAAACTTTATTTTCAAAGACGGACTTTGCGCGTATGTATTGCCGGTTAAGTATTAATCCTATAAATCGAAATAAAGTCAAGGGAAATATATTTTCCAAAAATTGTGAATAACAATTTAGGCAAATATATTTCCACATAAGGGCAATTCTTATTTTACAACTCAAGGCGTACTTAAGCGAAGATACTACGAGAAATTCAGTGAGCTTTTCCGAGAAAAATTCTAAGTAATTTGAAAAGTTTCTTGCACTTCTAACAAACCCTAAAACACAGATGAGATAAGCACAACAGTTGAGAACAAAAATATTCTCCATTAAAGCTTGTTGAAGCATAGTTTCAGGGGGAGCTTTATTGTATTGAACTACCTGCTAGTTTGGGGAAGTGGTTTGTGGAATCACTTCATCAAACAGATATAGCTAATTGTTGGGGAATCATTGTCTTCATAGGTGACCTTGATTGAGTGTAATCATTTTATTTATCTGGGTTGATTAATAAGAGTGATTAAAGTAGTGGAGGACGTAGGCTTGAGTTGAGCCAAACCTTGTTAAATACGTTGTGTTAATTATTTATTCTGTTGCCACAGATGAGTTCTCTTACTCGTTTTGTTTTCATTAATACATCAAATCAAAAAAGTGACAATCTATTATAATACTCAATTCACCCCCCTTCCTCTTGAGTATAATCTGGGCCTTCAATAACTCTAATATTAAACTAACTAAATCAGATAAAAATGATTTGGTTTGCTAAACTAATTGCAGGTAATCAAATCACAAATATCAGATTAGGGAAAGACTAGGGAAACGGTTCACTATGTATGCAATTTAGGATCTCAAGAATGATAGGAGAAACGCGATGAATCAATCTGACTAGGGCACATGTAATTTCACTTAAACATTATACTAGAGGAAAAAAGCTCAAGGGCTGCAGTAAAGGGGCTGCGGTTTTAACATAAATGCAACCCTTAATCTACCCGCAAAAAAAAAGCTAAGCTGGGAACTAAAGGGCTGTAGTTAGCCCAAAAACCGCAGCCCTTTAGACTAAGGGTTGCGGTTTTTGGGCTAACCGCATCCCTTGAGAGGCCCAAATATGAAATAAACTCCCTTCAATCTATCCACACGCACAAAGCCACTAACCTAAATTCCTCAATTTTCTCTCACAGTCTCAGCTCTCTCTCTCTCTAACCTCTCTCTCACTCGCAGCCGCCGAATTCCTCTTTCCTCTTTGGCACCAAAAGCGTTCTTCCCCAGTGACGCTCAACGACGACAGTCACTCTCTCCAACTCCGGTGGTGCCTGCAAAGATTTCCCTCACTCTTCTCTCTCCTCTGCCACGCCTCCTTCCTTCACTCTTCCCCTCCTTTCGTTTTCGTCGTGTGACCACCGGTGCTGCAGTGGTTGTATGGCGGCTTGAAAGCAGCTTCTCCTCATCACTATTCTCAATCTTCTCTTCCGGCGCCATTCATGGATGTGTCCCCTCTCCAGCTTCGCTTCTCTACTTCTCCCTCCTCCAAGTCCGGTATTTCTCTCTTTCTCCCTTATTCTTCTTCTTTAATTTGTTTGATTTTTTAGGGTTTTCATCAATTGCTTTGTTAATTTATTGGTTAATTATTGTTGTTAGTCTGATATTCTGAGCGTTTGGACGGATTTAGGGTTGGAATTTGGAACTCGACTACTTAGATAAAGAGAGCCTGAACCAAATGTGGCCACAAATTTGTTTGATTTGCTTGGTTTTCATCAAATGCGGCTTCGCTTGTTTCGGCTTCCATTGAGCGTCTTGATGACGCTAAACAGCCCGTTCGCGATGTTGCCAGGCGACTCTTTCTCACTCTTATGGAGGTTTTTTCTTTTCGATTCGAGTTTGCGATTATAAATGATTGTTTTCAATGCTCTCTGCTTGCTGTTGTGTGATTTTTTTTTAATTTATTAAGTTGATTGTTTTTTGGATGTTTTGAAGATTAGACTTGTTTTTGACTAATTCTAAGGTATTTAATTATTTAGTAATGGGATTTCGTATACTTTTAGTCGCCATTTAAATTTGCTTATCCTCTTGTATGTTTTTAGTGCTCTCTACTTGCTGTTATTTGTGATTTTTTAACTTATGAATTTGATTGTTTTTGGATGTTTTGAAGATTAGACTTGTTTTTTACTAATTCAAAGGTATTGAATTAGTAATTTAGTAATGTGATTTCGTAATTTCTAGTACTCCTATATAGTAAACATATGAATGTTTTTAGTATAGAGTACTGCGATTTCAGAACATATGGATGTTTTGAAGATTAGACTTGTTTTCAATGGATTATAAGGTATTGGAGTAGTTAATTTGTAATGCGATTTCGTGTACTTTTTCCACTAGTGTATGAGATATGCTTATGATCTTTTTCATGCAATTTGTACTCTTGGTAAACATAGGTTGTTTTCTACTCTTAGAAATGATTTTAGAAAAGATGAGGGAAATTGTGGCGACGAATGATTGTTCATAGTGATATATAGCTGATTATGTGTATGTTGATGGATTTTAAGCAATTGTATGAAGGCCTTCTGATTCTTTAAGGTTTTCACTGTACTTTCTATTATTGATGGTGGTCCATAAGGTTGGGTGGTGTAAAGGGAAATCTTACTTTCGTCTCAATTTGGAATGTTGTTGTGATAGATAGGGCCTAGCCCAATTATAGTCTCAGCTTTGTAGCCCAATTATAGTCTTTGTGTCCTTAGCTTTATTGTTTTTCCTAGTTGTAGTTTAGTCTGTTAGTAGGAGAATGTAATGCTGGCCAGGTGGCCAGGTGTCCTAGGGATTGGTGACCTAAGGGTCACTACAAAAAGGCTGTTGTTAGTTGGAGCGCCGCATTCAAAAAGAATCAACATAGAAGGGCACAAAAGTTATTGTGACCTATGGCTAAAATCTCTGGTTCATTCACTCTTGCTTTCAACCTTTCCTTAGAAAATATTGAGTGTTAAAGCTCATCATGGTATCAGAGCTGCGTTGAGTTAAAGGCAAGAATTAATCCAAGTGAATGAACTCATTTGCATTGCAAAAATCCCATCTTTGATATCTCAAAACCCCTTCAGCATCTTTGTTCCTTCTGCTTCTAAAACCCCTGTCAAAATGTCGAAAGAAAAAATCAGTTTAGCTGACATTCAAAACCCACTCTATCTTCACCCTTCAGATGGTCCAAACTCTCTAGCTGTTCAGAAACTTCAAGGAGCACAAGACTACAGACCATGGCGCAGATCCATGGAGATAAGCTTGGCATCCAAGAGGAAGCTTGGTTTTGTAACTAGAAGTGTGAAGAAAGATAAGGACGATGAAGCAAAAGCAGAACAGTGGGAAACGTGCAACAACATGGTGATAGCATGGATTCATGCATCCATCTCTGAATCAATCAAAAATTCAGTCTTCTATGTAAGCACAGCAAAAGAAGTGTGGAAACAGTTGGAGATCAGGTTCCATGTGATAAATGGTTCACATATATACAAGCTGAACAAGGAGGTGTATGAGACACAACATAATGGAATGAGTGTAAATGAATATTACACTAAAATGAAAGGAGTGTGGGAAGAACAAGATTCCTTGAACCTCCTCCCTGCAATCACTGAGATGACAATTGAGATAAATGCATTTATGGAGGCCCTGAACCTTCAGAAGGAGGAACTAAGGTTGTTCCAGTTCTTGAATGGTGTGGATGAAGACTACACTGCTCATAGAAGCCAACTCCTAATGCAAAGTCCTCTTCCTACAGTGGAAAGTGTATGTGCTGCTCTTCAACAAGAAGAAAGCCAAAGAGACATACTAAACCTATCAAAGCTGAATCTGGAGCCTGATGTCATGTACAGTAAAGGAGGAAACAATGAAGGGTGCTCTGTGTGTGGTCTCAAAGGACACACCAGGGACAAATGTTGGCATGTGATAGGTTTTCCTAAGAAACAATCCAAGTATAAGGGGCAGCAGAGAGTGCAAGGAAAAGGAGGAGAGGGCTATGGAGGAGTGAAGAAATGGAATGCAAATAGAGGGCAAGGACAAAGAATGGCTGCAAATGTTCATGGGCAGGAAGATGATGGAGGTCAACCGCTCACAAGCCGCCAGATTGAGCAACTATTGAAGGCCGTTACCAAACACATCTAAAATAATCAAGTCGGGATCCGAGCGAGGAGGAGATAGATGGAAGTTTTGCAAGTATGGTAACTTGCTACTCGCCTCATTTAATCTTTGTGATTGGATTGTTGACTCTGGAGCATCATAACACATGACATGTGATGCTGATGGATTGATAAATCTAGTTGAAACTAGAAATAATCCTAAACTGAATCTGCCAAATGGGAAGACAGCAGTGATAACACATGTAGGAGATAAGAAATTGCGAGAACAATTTGATGCGAAAAATGTGTTGCTTGTACCCGAATTCAAGCACAATCTACTATCTCGTAAACAGATTGGTACAAAGTGATAAGTGTTTGGTGACTTTCTATCCTGAATTGTGTGTAATTCGGGACTCGGCCATCTCGGACATTAAAGGAATAGGGATGGCTCGAGTGGACTCTACCACCTGGTGAATGCACCTATTGATGAGATCATGAAGAACATGAAGACCAAACATCAACCCTTAGCGAGAGAAGATGAAGAATTTAAGTTGTAATGTTAGTGAACCTTGTGTTAATTATGTAGCTAAGAAGAACAGTTTTGTGCTTTGGCATAACAGATTAGGCCATGCTCCATTAAGTAGAATTAAACATATTGAGTGTATCTCAGATTTAACTCAATGTGATGATGTTTGTTTGACATGCCCAATTGCAAAGTTCACAAAGTTACCCTACAAGTTGAGTACTTCTCATGCTTCTATGCCCTTTGAGCTCATCCATATAGATATATGGGGACCATACTACTGTGTGTACTAATGGAAAATACAGGTATTTTTTGACAATTGTTGATGATTACTCAAGAGCAACTTGGGTACACTTGCTTAAAGTCAAATGCGAGTCTCTAGAGATTGTACGGATGTTTTGTAACTTTGCTCCGAATTAGTTTGGGAAGCAAGTGAAGATCATAAGATCTGATAATGCACTAGAGTTTGATGACTCTAAGTGTAAGAAATTCTTTGGGAAACAAGGAATAGTTCACCAAACATCTTGTGTGGATAGACCACAGCAAAATGGAAGGGTAGAAAGAAAACACAGGAACATACTTGAAATGTCTAGGAGTCTAAGACTTCAAGCAGGTCTTCCATTGAAGTATTGGGGGGATTGTGTATTAACTATTGTGCATATCACAAATAGACTCCCTACTGAAACTTTGAAAAATTGTACTCCTTATGAAAAATTATTTGAAAAGAAACCTACTTACTCTAAAATGAAAGCATTTGGGTGTCTGGCATTTGCTAGTAACCCAAGTAGGAAGAAAGACAAGTTCTCTATGAGAGGGGTACCTTGTATCTTCCTAGGATATCCTTACAACAAGAAAGGATATAAACTCTTGAACATTGCAAATCAACAATGCTTTGTGTCAAGGGATGTGATATTCCATGAAACTATTTTTCCATGTAACAAAGCTTGTAAAGCTAAATACATGCAACCTCAGCCTGTGATAATGCCAAGTGATGACTTGGAAAAGAGAGTGACAGAGGCAGTGTATGTGGAAGGTGAGTTGAACCTTGAAAATGATGATGAAAACGATGAGAATGATGAAGTGAATACAAGAGAAGAAGCTGCGAGAAAATGAAGAAAGCAGACACAACGAAGCACAAAGTGACCAAGAATCACCTGTTAATGCGGAACCCGGTGTTAAGAAGATCCACTTAGACAACACGAGGGAACCAGAATGGATGAAGGATTTTGTCACTCAGCACAAAAGAGATGGAAGGTCTGACCAGGCTGTTGCAGCCAGCAATATTGCTCACACTCAAGTTTCACATGCCTTCAACACATTTGTGAATCAATTAATAATGACAGCTGACCCACAACACTTTAGAGTAGCAGTGAAGGATGAATTGTGGGTCAAAGCAATGAATGAGGAGCTGCAAGCTTTGGAAGAGAACAATACATGGAATATAACTGAGTTACCACAAGGAAAGAAAGCAATTGGTTGTAAATGGTTGTATAAAACCAAGTACAACCCAGATGGCTCAGTAGAGAGAAAAAAGGCTAGATTGGTAGTTTTGGGGAATAGACAAAAGAAAGGAATAGACAGTAAGGTCTCTCTTAGCAGTTGCAGCACTGAAAGGTTGGATTTTACATCAGATGGATGTAAAAAATGCATTCCTTCATGGAGAATTATTGGAAGGTGTGTATATGCAACTCCCTGAAGGATATGTTGGCCCTAACAAGAAGATGATTGTGGGGCAGGGGGGCAGATTTACAAGAATCATCATCCAAAAAGAGTGTGCAAATTGATGAAATCCCTCTATGGCTTGAAACAGGCACCAAGGCAATGGTTTGCCAAATTCTCATGTGCATTGAAAGAATATGGATTTCAACAATCCAAAACTGATTATTCCTTATTCATCAAGGGAGAAGGAGATGATTTTGTGGTAGTGTTGGTATATGTAGATGATTTACTTGTTGCTGGAAATCATCAAGTTAGTGTTGATCAAGTGAAAAAATTCTTGGCATCTCACTTTCACATGAAAGATTTGGGACACTTGAGATACTTCCTTAGTATTGAGGTTGACAGAAGTCCTCAAGGAATATTTATCTCTCAAAGAAAATACACCCTTGATATTCTTAAAGAATATAATGTTCACAAGGGAAGGGTGTTGAAACTTCCTATGGATCCTCACTTGAAACTCACTGCTACCACAGGAGAACCTCTTCCTACTCCAAGTGACTATCGGCATACGGTTGGAAATCGATATACCTCACTATAACCCAGGCCAGACATTACATTTGTTGTTCATGTCCTGAGCCAATTCATGCACAACCCCACAAGTGTTCATATGCAGGCAGCAAGAAGAGTCCTCAGATATCTACTTGGTACATCTAACTAGGGAGTGTTTCTAGCATCTTCATTTGGAGCTGTCCTAACTGCCTACACTGACAGTGATTGGGCAGGGTGCCCAATATCTAGAAAGTCCACAACAGGATTTTGTTGCCTTTTAGGAGATTCTCTCCTGTCATGGAAGACAAAGAAACAGAAGGTGGTGGCCAGGTCATCTGCAGAGTGGCTCTCACAACTACTCAAAGAGCTTGGATTGTCTTCCCTTCAACCTGTGTCCATGAAGTGTGACAATCAAGCAGCTATCTCAATGGCAGCAAACCCAGTACACCATGAACGGACTAAACATGTTGAAGTGGATTGCCACTTCATAAGAGACAAGGTAGCACAGAAGATTATTCAACCTGAGTACATCTCAACTCATCATCAACTTGCAGACATCCTAACTAAAAGTCTACCTGTTGACAAGCATCAGATGCTCTTACACAAGATGGGAGCTCACAGCAAGCCTCCACTCTCATCTTGAGGGGGAGTGTTGTGATAGATAGGGCCTAGCCCAATTATAGTCTCAGCTTTGTAGCCCAATTATAGTCTTTGTGTCCTTAGCTTTATTATTTTTCCTAGCTGTAGTTTTGTCTGTTAGTAGGAGAATGTAATGCTGGCCAGGTGGCCAGGTGTCCTAGGGATTGGTGACCTAAGGGTCACTACAAAAAGGCTGTTGTTAGTTGGAGCACCGCATTAAAAAAGAATCAACATAGAAGGGCACAAAAGTTATTGTGACCTATGGCTAAAATCTCTGGTTCATTCACTCTTGCTTTCAACCTTTCCTTAAAAAATATTGAGTGTTAAAGCTCATTAAATGTATATGTGACAATGGATGTCACTGTATATAGTACATTTAATCTTCACTCACTGAATAGACTAATGTGTTGGTTTCATTGGCTATGTGATGTTTGGTGGCATCTTCTGATCACCGTCTATAGAACGAATATCATATTGATGTTGTTTGCAGGTTTCTTCTCCTACAATTATTGTGGAAAGAGCAGGTTCCTATGCTTGGGAGCACAAAAGCAGGAGAGTTCGGGAAGAATTTGCGCGCTGAGTCACTTCAGTAATCAATTTGTTTGCATCTACGGAGCTTCCATTACAAAGGGCCATCCTTCCTCCTGTAAGATTGTTGATTTTTGCCTTTTAAGTTGACTATAATGTGTTAATATCTTTCACAGATTATGACTGGTCTCCTTTTTTTGTGAGTAGGTTAGAAGATGTCCAAATACAGCGGTGCTGAAGCACTTGCCAGCATATCTTCCATTTTCTTTGTCATATCTTGGATTCTGCTTCGCCTTATTTACTACCCTTTTTCGATCCTCTAGAGTACAAGGTTAGTAATTTGACACATTTTTGTTTCTTCTAATTACGGATTTTGAGAACTTCTTGAGTTATAATTTTGGTTAAATTCCAATGGTGTTGATGTTTCATTTGGAGAAGAAGCTGAGTCATCCCCTTTCTATAATTCTCGTTCTTTCTATTGGCTCTTGTCCTGAAAATCCTATGCTCTTGTGGTCTGGATCCCAAATTCCCTTTTGTGAGTTATAACTTGTACAAATTTTTTATTGAGCATTGATTTGTGACTGAAGTCAGGACTACATTCGCGTCTCTACTACTTTTATATTCTCTTAAAGTATCGTGTCTCAAAGGCTTCAGAGAGTTGTCGTCTATATTGTGTTTAAAGCCTGCATGTCTCGACTCTTAACCTCCCGAACTCTTATCATTTGGTTGTTGTTGCTATTCTTTTTATTAATGTAGTTTCTCTAGCTGCTTCCGTATAAATTCTCCTGATGCTTAGTTTTCTTTGATAGAAATTTTTCCTTCGTGTAGTGATTTTCTCACCAAGTTCCATCATGCCCTCCTTGAGATTCACCTCGAAGAACGCGCCCTTAGCTAGGGGGTGCTTATCGCACGAGCCGAGTCGAACTGTACTGGGCTCGGCTCGTTTATCGTTTAGCTCGGCTCGGCTCGTGAGCTCGACGAGCTCGAAAAGTGAAGCTCGGCTTGAGCTCGTGAGCTTCTCTCAAAGCTCGAACTTGGCTTGGGAGCTCGGCTCGAGCTCAAGCACGATTTCAGACAAATTAAGAATAAGCCAAACAACATTAAACCAAACAGAAAATTCATATTCGACATTTAAAAAAATTGTTGACAGATCTTGTAGAATTATAGACTAAATTCAAAAGGTACCACGAATAAACATATTTTATTTCATTTTTACATGCTAACCAAATGAATTATTTACAAATATATATATAAATTGACAAACTAGATCTAAAAGGATACAAAAAGAAAAAACATGAATTGTTCAATGTAAAAAATTGTATAAAATGATACGTATAATAAATTTTTAAAGTGTTTTAGCATATAATAACTTTTTAAAGGCTTTAAGTTATATCAATTTTTTTTATAAAATTCACGAGCTTTTCGAGCCGAGCTTGGCCTAGTTCGGATTGGCTCGTTAAGGTCTCGAGCCAAGTCCGAATCCGAGCCGAGCTACCACGATCCGAACTTTAACCGAGCTTTGACCGAGCCGAGCTCGAACTGTTCGCGGACATGTCGAGCTCATTATCGCCCCTAACCCTTAGTTACTGAGCATTCTTCTACTTAACAGAGGGGCTAATGAGCTGAGAACTTAGCTACTGACCAAACAAATTGGAAGAGAACCGTAGTCCGAATGAGATGATGATAAATGATAATCTATGGATTTGGTTAAACGTTTGTGCAATGCTTTTCTTTCTGTCTATTTTTGACACAAAACTGTAATTGTGTCATATTTTCCTTTTATAGATATAAATAAGATAATTTGCAATGAATATGATACTTTTTATGTATAAATAATGTTTGGGGATCATTTAGGACTAAAAAATGCAAAAAAATTTGGGTCACAAGGGCTGCGGTTTTTGCAAAAATCGCAGCCCTTAATCGATAAAGAGCTGCGACTTTTAGCAAAAACTGCAGCCCTTTATCGATTAAGGGTTGCGGTCAATAACCGCAACCCTTCAAAAATGTTAAGGGCTGCTAGGCCAAGGGCTGCGGTCGAAAAACGCAGCCCTTAAGCCAATTTTGACCGCATCCCTTGGCCTTTTTTCTCTAGTGTTACCTCCCTCGAATTTTACTAATCCGCTCTCACATGGTCATAGATTGTTAAGCATAATATTGAGAGCCTATACAAAATCCTACCTCTTGGTTTATAACTTTGTAATGCAATAATAATTAGATAAATTTGGCCGAACTTCGAGATTAACATAAATAACTCAATAGTAAGAATCAAATGAATTCACAAGCAAACAATTATTCAATCAATCCTTCATGCATACATAGATCCCCAAATCCCTAGAAATTAAACTAATACTCACTCATAATTAGGGAAAGCATAATCATAATTAATTAAGCAACCATCATGAACGAGTAATGAAGAATAGACAAGAGAAGAGAAAAATATCAATTGAAGAACTACAATTACTTCTATTAAGAGCTTCAATGTACTTGAGAATGAAAATAAGTTTGAAAACTAAAACTAGGGTTCTTGAGAGAATAAATTAAAGTACTTAGCAAACTAATCAATTGAATAATAGTGTAAAAACGTGGTTTTTTCGACTTAAAGGAAGAGTATTTATATTAAAACAAGAAACTACGCAATATGCGCATTAAAACGATACAAACTTCGACTCGCCCCGGATTGGTGGAACGAAATTTAGGTCATTTTCCGTAGAAGTGCAACAACGACCCTCCCGACCGGGAAAGATCCACCAGGCTTGGCCCGCGACAAAGCATCAAAACTCTTCATCTTCTAAATGTCATAACTTTCTCTTCTCTCATCAAAACGTGGCGTGTGAACAGTCGTTGGAAAGCTCTCCAAGTCTAATTTTAAACTCAATTGGAATCACTCCCTTATCGTTTGGAAATCAAAATTTATGAGCAAAAGAGTGGACAAGAATCTGTTTTGGCACTTGTTTCAGTAACGCTTTGCTACATTCTAGCCCAAATTCGTCCGGAGAGATGCTTTGAGATCCTCGGGCAATCTACCTTCTGTATTCATGTTTATGATACTCAAGCTTAGCCAACTGCAGTCTATTTGCATTGAAATCACCTAAAATTCATCAAAACAAGCAAATGAAGAGCAGTCTAGCAGAACTTGAGTAAATCATGCAAATATGCACCTAAATGCTCTAGAATGAACTAGAAATGCAACCTAAATATACCTAAAAACTATGTACAAATATGACTTATCAATAAGATCTAGGGCCATGGCTCAAATAAGGCTCGAAGATGACCTCGTCGCCAGAGGAAAACTCTCCAATAACAAAAATAGCAACAATAGGAGACCCTTCACTCCCCGACGACATAACAACAACTGGCGACAGTAGCCTTACAGTCACCTAGATCAAGTACAAGATGTTAATAATGAGCAGGAACCAGAGTATGACTACTGGGAAAATGATACCAGTGTATCGCCCTTCATCGAAGAATATGGGTTCAACATCGATGTAGGTAGTTTCGCCCATGCACTCAGTAACCTTGGGCCTGTAGTGATGTGGCCACGGAAGAGTGATAAACCAACGTTACAAAAAGACCATACCAGGTGATGTGACTCCTACCAAGATCATGGACATAGGACCAACGAATGTGTCGCCCTAAGGAAAGAAGTCATAAACCTCCTAAAAGAGGGACACCTGATTCCTTAGCGAAAGATAAAACGAAGTCGCACGCAAGGACGACAAAAATCAACAACCTCTCGAGCCCCCGGCACATGTAAAGGTAATCAATGTAAATTCTGGTGGTTCAGGTATTTGTTGACTAACATATTATGTAGCGAAGGGAATAGCTCGAATAGGTCCAAAACAGCAGTCCAACAGAAGCTCGTGATGTAAGACGCTGGAGAGCATGTCGATAACCTTCGACGATAGTGACTTCAGAGAATAGTACTACCAACTTCACGACGGCCTAGTAATATCAACGACCATCAGGAACTGTATAATGAAGAAAGTCCTGATCGACAATGAAAATACCATCAATGTCCAATTCAAGAACGATTTAAAAGACATGGGACTCGATGACGAGAGCATAGTAAAAAGGTCGACTATTCTTGTCGGATTCAATGGTGAAGCACTACACACCATAGGTGAAATCAACATGTTGACATTCGTGCAAGGAGTGAATATATATGCGGACCAAATGCAACGGTGTAGACTGCCCGTCAACATATAATGTCATCCTTGGCCGACCATGGATACATGCCATGAAAGCTATTCCCTCGATATATTACCAAATGATCAAATTCCCGATAAAATAGGGAGTTCAGGAGATCAAGGAGAGTACAAAGCGGCAAAGAATGTTACAAGACGATATTGAAGCCATCTAAACTGGGGGCATAACAATTACAACACGATCTAACTCCCAACGAGCCAGATAATCAACAAAAAGATAAAGTGGTCTTAGACCCCACTAAGCCATCCCAGACAATGAGAATTGGATCGTCGCTGAACGACGACATCAGAGAATAAGTAATACAAGGACTTAAGTTCAATGGTGATTGTTTTTGCTTGGTCCCATGATGACATGACATGTGTAGATTCCAATTTCATTACACATAAATTAAATTTGGATTCAAGTCATATATCAATCAAACAAAAGTGAAGGAAGTTTGCACCGGGAGAGAAACTAGATAATAAATGACGAAATCGATAAAGCTGTTGAAGTCGGGTAAAATAAAAGAAGTTAAATACATTGACTGGCTTGCCACTCATCGTCGTCAGCAAAAAGAATGGTCAGTGTAGAGTTTGCATAACCTTCACTGATCTAAACAAAGCTTGTCCAAAAGACTCCTTGCCACTACTGCATATCAATGCGATGGTCGACGCAAATGCTGGGAATGAACTGCTGACATTCATGGACACCTACTCCCGCTACAATCAGATTCTTATACATCCAGAGGATAAAAAAAATACAACTTTCATGACTGATCAAGGTATATATTGTTATAAAGTTATGCCTTTTGGACTAAAGAATACAGGGTCCACATATTAGACTTGTCAACAAGATGTTCAAAAGCCAACTTGGTAACACTATGGAATTCTACATTGATGACATGCTTGTGAAATCAAAACGAGCAACAAATCATGTCAACCATCTCCAACAAGCCTTCGACGCACTATGCGAATGCGGTTTGAAACTAAACCCAACAAAATGCTCGGTGTGTCGTCGGAAAGTTCCTTGGTTACATAGTCAAAAAAAAAAAAGAGGGATCGAAGCCTTTTTTCATTAGGTCAGAGCTATCATAAATATCCAGTCACCAAGGGAATGTCAAAGAAGTTAAGAAATTGACAGGAAGAGTGGCGGCATTAAATCGCTTTATTTCACAATCACCAAACAAGTGTCATCTGTTTTATAATGTCCTAAGCCGAAACAAAGGTTTCGACTGGACTGACGACCATGAATAAGCGTTGCAAAGTTTAAAGCAGTAGCGATGTCGCAATAAGTGCTGACCTGATACGAGAAGCCGATGATAAGCAATCGACAGTTTACTTTTAAAAAAGCTACGACACTACTTTGAGACATATATTATCATTGTCATGACTAACTATCCTATTAATTCTGTTTTGAAAAAGCCATAACTACTGCAGATGAACGTTGTCGACGACAATTTGTGGACAATTTTTTTTCAAGACAGGTCATCAAACTTCAAAGGAGCGGACTAGGAGTTATACTAAAGTCGGCATAAAGGGATGATTGTGTGATCCATATGTTGTGAATTTAAAGCAACTAACAATGAAGCAGAGTATGAGGCATATTGCAGGACTAAGGCTTGCAAAGGACTTGAAGGTTACGAGTTTTAACATCCTCAACGATTCATTGCTCATTATCAGTCAAATAAGTTGAAACTATGCAGCAATGGACATGAAGATAATGACATACCTCGACGTTGCCCCCAAACTGACGAAAGAATTGCATCCTTCAACATACAACAGATCCCAAGAGATAAGAACATGGAAGCAGATGCTTTGGCAAACCTAGGCTCAGCAATGAGGACATCGCCATTTGACAACATCCCCTTGGTGCATTTGCAGGAACCAGGCATACAACTAACAAAGGTGTTGACAACTATTCATGACGTAATGACGACTTCATCAGGAAACAATTGGTTCACAACCAACATGAAGTATCTAATAGATGACGTATTACCACCGGATAAGAATGAAACCAAAAAGGTATAAGATCTCAATTAGCAATGTGCATTATATTAGATAACGTCCTCTTTCGAAAATGCGTGGCAGGTCGACACCTAAGGTGCCTGAATAAAGATGAATGTCAACAACTACTTCAAGACCTCCATGACGGAGAATGCAACAATCACACTGGAGGAAGAATCCTCGCTAACATAACACTCAGAATGGGATACTACTGGCCGATGTTAATAGATGACGCCAATAAATATGTCCAAAGATGCGACAGTTGTAAACAACATACATGGACATCATATAAGCTCATTTGAAACACTTTGCGATCCACCGTAACTCCATGGCATTTCATGAAGTGGGGGATGGATATTGTAGGAAAAATGTCACCAACCCTTGGCCAAAATATATATATGTCAGCATTCACTGACTACTTCTCCAAGTGGATAGAAGTGGATGCCTTCATAGAGGTAAGAGAGCAAGAAGTCATCACTTTCCTATGGACTAACACTATTTGCAGGTTTGGAATCCCATCTGAAATTGTCTGCGACAACGGTTCCCAATTCTTATTGGCGACAAGACAACAAGTTTCTGCAGAAAGTGGAATATCCAATTAAATCCTTCAACGCCAAGATATCCACAAGCTAATGGACAAGCTGAATCTAGTAATAAGACCATCATTGACAACCTTAAAAAGAAGCTAAAGAAAAAGAAAGGTAATTGGGCAGAAGAACTGCCGGCAGTGCTATGAGCCAACAGGATAACACTAAGACTGCAACTCGGCTTCTCTCTAGTCTACGGATGTGAAGCATTAATTGCACCATAAGTCAAAATCCCAACAGCAATACGGATTGCTAACACTTGAACATAATGACGTCATTATGTGCCATGAGTTTGACACCATCGACGAATTAAGGACCTAACAACAATAAGAATGGCAGCTCAACAACAAATAGTAGAAAAAAGCTTGAACAAAAATGTCAAGGCTAGAGTATTCAAAGAAGGTGATTGGGTGTTGAGAAAAGTATTCCAAAATACCGAGGAAGCTAAAGCAGGTAAGTTAGCCCCATCTTGGGAAGGAATGTACCTCGTTGATAAAGTAGTAGGCAATGGAGCCTATCAACTTCAAGATATGAAGGTAAAGTTAATTCCAAGAAGTTGGAATACTACCCATATGAAAAGTTATCATTTCTAAAGTGTCGACAAGTATTTTCATCATTTTTCAAAAAAAAAAACATATGGCTATCACCTTTTAAAAGTTCTCATGCTTCTTAAGTTTTAAAAGTTAGTTTAAAGTTTTAGCATAAGTTTTGTTTGTAATTTTTGCAAATAAAGAAGAGCCATGTTTGCTACCATAGGCCATTGCATTATGTTTACTTTTGTAGATCAAGCAAAGCGATGAAGTCATGAACTGGCGATAAGGCGATCAAGACATCACCTTACTACGTCATTCTAACATCTACTTTGGACCCTACATTTTGACAATACAAGTTATGGTCGATAATGTCCAGCTAGTAAACTAAACCTCTGGTCACCATACTAAGACATACATAAAGGTACCTCAAAAATCACAAAACAAATACAAGCATGCATAAAATACAGCGACAACTAAACACGCAAACACACTTCACATTTAAAGTAAGGTAATTCTATATGGTGCCTATATGTTTTTTGACTTTTCTATGTAGTACCTTCGCATATTTTAGTATTTTAATGGTACCCATCAATTATTGACTTTTCTATATGGTACCTCTTGAAAGGATAATACTTCCTCCCACATTCTTAATAACCCGTTAATTACCCTCCACAAGTCCTCCCTACTATTATCGCCATCAACCAGACTCAATAACCCCTTTTCACATCCCTTAGCCCTTTCTTAATAGTGATGTTAATTTTTACATGATACCATCAGAATGAGTAAAAAAAAATTGAAGAAGAAACGTGACGGGTCTAGGTGGTGGAAATAGTTAATGTGAAACTTGTAGGAAGGTATTGGTGGGTTATTAAGATGGCGGAAGATTCATTAATTTTTATGGTGGTACCATATAGAAATGTCAATAATAGAACGGTATCATGTATAATTTTAAATTCTGAAGGGTATCAAATATAAAGGTCAAAAACAAGGGAGCACCTTATTAAACATCACTCTAAAGTAAAAACAGTTATATGATCACTCCCATGAGTGATCCAAAACAAAAACAAAAATATCCAAGGAACTTAAATATCCAAAATATTCAACAAAAACTACGATTATGTTGTTAATTTTTAGAACATAAGTGAACAAAGAAATTCAAACAAAGTCGCCAGGAGCGTCAACAGATGGCTTGACGACATAATCTGTTGTCAACTGGCCTGCCTCTTGGTCACCAGTCATTGCCACCTTCGACAGCAAATCAGCCAAATTGCCAACCTCTAAATCAGCGACTCAGCGTCCACCTCCTTCTGCGAATCCCAAATTGACAACTTGCCCATTGAAAACTCGTGCATCAGCTTGGCCCTAGTCCTCACAATGAAGAGCGCCTTTGAATCTTTCACCTTCTCAGTCAACAAGTACACCTGGTCCTTGAGTTGTTCATTCTATTCATCTTTCTTCTTAGAGGCATTAACTTCCTCTTTCAGCTTCAGCTCCATGGACAGAGCATTGTCGTTAGGAGTTGCAGGGGAGGCTTGACAGCAGCACAATAGAGGGCAGGTCGTGGTAGAAAGAGAAAGAGTGGTGTTGAGGAGGGGTTGTCCACACAGGCGAAGAATGAAGGTGGCAACCAAAAAAGGGGACAAAACCCAAGAAGGCTAAATACTCAGCTGCAAGCTCTTCACACCCCACTTAAGTGTGTTATTAGTGTAATTTTTTGGATTTGTCATTGAACAATTAGGATTTTGTTTTTGGATGATGAAGTTTTTCTAAGTATCAATTTAGGGCAATTTTTTTGGATATAATCAATGTTGTGTAAGTAACAGTAATCTTATTTTTTGGATGAAGTAGATGATGTATTTGGATGATTTGGTGTGAAAATGGAATGAAGTTCACTTTTTGAAGATTTCAAATTGTTAGATTAGGCTTTTTTGCAAAAAAATAATTGCTTCTTTCATTGAAACCTTTTTCATACAATATCTTCGCAAAATTACATAAGAAAAATAACAAACCAACTCTTACATCTTAATTAGTACAATAACAATGATAATAAACACCCCCAAACCCATTAACCTAATGAAAAAAAGTCATCTAATCAAATATTCTTCTGCCATTTTTTTAACCCCCTTCAGATGCTTTGTCTTTACCACAATCACCCAATTTCTCCAGCAATTTTGTTGAATCCCCTTAAGATACTTTTGGTGTAACCCAAAAGTAGTGGTTGTCGCAAGGTACACACTTGTACAATTTGTTAGGGTTGTCTCTGGATTCATAAACACAAAGTTCAATCTTCTTCCTGCAATTGCTGCATTTCCTTGCCTCGTAGGAGATTCCAGAATTTTTGCAACAATTTGAGAAGGGGAGGAAGACATTTTAAGGTTCAAAAATTTTACAGGAATAGAGCAATGAGATGTTCGAGGAACTGAGAGACATAGATAGAGAGAGCGTTGGGGAAATTATAACGTTAGTTTAGGTTTAAATTTGTTTAAGAGAGTACAAAAATTTTGGGGCCCACCTAATCAGCTGCAACGGGTATAAAAGTTCGAAAATTGCTAACCACCTAACTTTGGTTACTATTCCGTCATTAGTAAGGGTATTCTGAGCCCAAACAAAAAGTTAGGGGTATTTGAGGAATTTCCCAAATGTGAGGGGTAATTTGAGAATTACGTCAAATTTCAAGGGTACCTGACGAAATTTCCCAAAAATAAATAATAATTTTAACAAGTAAAAAGAGCGATTGAGCTATTTTGATGATAACTTATTGTCTTAAAGGGGTCACTTATGATAGAAGTGATCCTTTTTAGGGCGTAAGGTAACCCATTATCTAAAAGTTACTCATTTAACTTACAAACTGACCCTTTTTTAATATAAAGTGAGGTGATCTTTCAATAATTTTATTGTGAAGTATATGCGGACTTACTATTATGGCTTAATTTGTCCGTTTATATTGTCTATAATACTCCTTAAACTGCATGTCAAACTTCGTTCCAAGTATTATGAAACATCCAGAACATGAATAGAGAGATAACAAAACCTCCTAACCTCCTCTTTTTATCTTTTTAAACTATGGAATGGAGTCTTACATAATACAAAACTAAAGAAAACAGACCTTACAAAAACATGAGTCACATGAACTAAACAAGGTGGAGTTTGCTTGCGTATTTAAAAACATAGAATCAACACAAGTACAAGCAGAGGAAGCCTTTGCTTCTCATAAAGTCTTAAACTAACCAATTGGGGTGCCTCCATATAATTATATTCTGGAGCAGTAACTAAAACTATGAATATACACAGCGGAATAGATTGAACCACGCTCAATACTTCCATCATCAGGTTGAGTGTAACTGATTCAATGAATGAACACCCTTTCTTCTTTAAACATGCTACAAACTTTAAAATTTGATAGAATTTGAGACTTGACTTGAGAATCCTACTTGGTTTCTTCTTCTTCAGAAACTTCCATCATTTTGACTCCCGAGGTAATTGCAAGCACCTGTCTCCGACACCAGAAATAAAGCTAGAATGTGAAGTAGGCTTACTCTCACCTGAAAGTCCACTTTGCCTTGTACGATCCTCTCTTCTAGAGTTTCTTCTTTTTTTGCCGTATGAAGAGTTAGTCTTATTGCAAATGCAAAATCATGATGCGTCATTTTGTTGAAAATACAACATGACAATGCAATTATGCTTATTAAATGGGATGTCTTTGAACCTAATAAACTAGCACGTTTATATACATGCAGCAAAATCTTTTGCATGGATATTGTATCACATTTCTCACATATATTAATATAGAATTTATAGAATTGTTGTGTCCTGTGAAAATCCTTCTTGCAAGGTGATTGTAACTACACTTGATAAGCATGTAATTGACCGTCCAACATTTGTTAGCTTATAAAAGCTGAATTCTGGCTTCGTGGCCATCAAGATCATGAGTCCAAGATCAAGATTTCAGCACATTGTAATTCAGTCGAATATCAAAACATGTCACACGAAAGTCACAAGCATGTTATCACAAGTAGAAGCTCAACATGGAGCTTCCTTTTCCCAATAAAGGTAAGCCAGATGAAAAGTTGGCAACCTTACAATTATGCCCTCACACACTGACGTACATGCACCCTGCCGAGGCCTGCACCCCCACCACCACCCGTAGCACAAACACAGCATATAACAAGTTAAGGCGCCCATCTACCTTTCCATACACCAAAATGGAAATAGTTGTTCAAGAGGTAGACAAATATAGCACCCAATCCTCAATTAGCCTCTCCCAACAAAAAACAGCTTGCTTACGAAGTCCAAAGTACAACTATTGATCCCAAACCAACAGCATAAAAGAGGCTCCCAAGACATTATGAATCTCTGAACTCCTTAAACAATATGATTACTAGCATAATCCCTCGACCAAAGGAAAATTAAAGTAAACTATACCATCCAGAAAAAATCCAAAAATGCTCTGCGTTAGTACGGCTGATTACCTGAAAAAAGAGTTGCAACAACGATTCGAACATGAAGCAATGAGACCACTAGTCACTGTCTGATATAGCCTGCATGATAATAAGAGCAGAGTACATTTTCTCATATTTTCCAGTATATATGCTTTGATGGAAGAACCTAAACTCTGAATAAATGGTAATCCTCTGTTTGAACCAGTAGAGATGATGGATTGATTGGTTGATGATGAATGAATCATGGTGCCAATGACAATGGCAATGGATTGCAAAAGCAATCATGAGCAGTGACGTGAGCGCCTATATCTCTTATATTACAAAATTTCATGCCCATGAAATGAAACTCAAAAGTTTTAAGTTCCAACAGTGTTGACTTGGCAGTCCATCAAAATTATATTATATTATGTTAATTAACAGCATGGCTAATATTAACATTAAACACACTTCCACAACACTAAAGCAGAAATGCACCAGTCCCACAAACATGTGCATGTAATCTCTATGATGTCATCAGAGCACTTAAGGGAATGCTTTGTCAAATGCAAAATGTCAAGGCAAAACATGGCCCAAAGATACATTCATGATGTCATTATGTGCATTCATTGGCATGAAAAGAAATGCTAATGCTGATGAAATGGATGCATGCAACTGCTGCATGATGCATCCTATCACGTAGTTGCAGTTCGGATCATTAAGAGCAGAATACATCCCCTTCAGACTACTGGTAGTTCATAGGCGGGGCAGCTCCATTCATGGCAATTGTAGGGGCAGCTACGGCAGCAGCAGGAGAATGATTGGAGTCCTTTCTCTTACCAAAGGGATTCTTCGAATACGTTCCAAAGTCAAGGAAAATCGCTGGGATTTCATGAAGTAGGCAGACTGATGAACTGAAAATACTACATGGAAAAGTTAATCTAATTCAAACATTTCATAATTGGTGTCAATATGAAGAAAATTTTGAGAACTTAACATAAAAATATTTTTAAAAAATTAACATTACTCAAGCACCAAAAACTTGAATCCACAATATTGCAGTGTACTAATGCCTTTAAACAGAATGATATGAAATCAACTACCCGGCCCCAGAGCAAAAAAGTTAAGTTGCCACAACCGAGCTAGCAAAGAAATTAAAATTCAAATATCATGGGTCTGAAAAATCAAGACCCTTCCTCAGATCCAACCAGTCTAGCCCGTCTCGGGTCCAAAATGGGTCTTAAGCTTAGTACTTGTTTAAGTTGTTTTCAGTAGTTTTTCACTGTTTTTACGCCGACATCGATTGGTTATTAAAATGATGAAAGACAAAAATAATAGCCTAGTCCTCAACAACAATTGGCATGAATTCAAATATAATGGTGAAGACACAATTGAATTGTGCAAAACAAGTGTGAAGAATGCCAAATTATAAGAGCTGAATAAGCATGATCAACAAAGGAAAGGATATTGTATCCGCATGCCAACAGAACCAGAACTGGGAATAACAGCCCCTTGCAGATTATGATGGACAAGAGAAGCACTATTTAAATCCTGCAGAAAGGAGATAAAACGAATACTATTTCAAGTAGTGAAACAGAAGGAAAATGATAAACAATGAACCAGCCAATGTTTGCATTAAGCACTCACTTCAAACTCAATAAAGCAAACAGTGTGTCTTTCCTGTCTCAGAACCTTCATCTGCTTAAAACCTGGTTGTCTGTATCATACGAACTATGATTATAACAGAGTATTTAAAACCACAAGCCCATTTTCAGTTGACGTCAATATTTAAACAATCTTCAACACCATACTTTGAAGTTTGAACACATACAATTGATCTTAAAAGAAAATGACATAATTTACATTAAACTTTGAAGCAACACAATATTCTCAGCAAACAAGGAAAACCATAACAAATAAACAAATGTACATAGCATCACATTTGCATGTTATAATAAAAAAACTCTGATTCTCACACTCCCTGGGCCCGGACCCCATTATCACTCAATCTGTACTGGCAGATGACATTTGCACCATGTGAAGAGTGTAACTGATGGTAGATAACCTCATGGTGTCGGGAATTGATGAGTTAATGGGATTGAGCACAACCAGAAGCCCAATGATTTTGGTCAGGGAACATAGAACCCTTTCCTTTTGTTCACTTAATTTACTATAAATTGATACGCATGTCAAGCATGTCTACATGCATGATCAAGAAATGCAAATGCACAATTCAAACTCCACTCTCCTATATACAGAACTTCAACAGCAAAAAAAAAAAACTTCTAACCCATACAATAATTAGAATTGCTAAAGCCAGCACCCTGAGAAACTTTTTATTTAAAGCCAGCACCCTGAGGGATAAACCAGTACACCCTGAGAGACCTTCAAAGTAACGAAATATAATTGAAAAAAAAGAAGAGGGGATGGGCAGGTCTAAATTATTGAACATCCAGATGGGGAAGGAGAGATGACAGGCAAAAAAGAACGGGCAGATGCCACATTAAGGAGGTGTTAAGAAAATGGATGTGATAAAAGTTTATTGCTAGATGCAGATTGTGGAAGCAATTAAAGAATTCCATTACAGCATAGAATTGAGGTAAACCATTGGGTTTGATTTCATGTTTGAGATGAAACTCCGCAATTAAAAAGGAAATTTACACTCCTCTCAGCTATGGCAACAATATGGAATCGCTTATTGCTCCCACACCCAAAAGAAGCACAGCACTGTATGACTCACATACACACACACACACACAAACACACAGAATATTAACTTGGTTTTCTATAGTTGTATGGTAACCAGTGGCCCACTAGTCCTGCCCTGTTGACTTTAGACTTCCACTTCCATATAATAATATCACAAAGAGAATGCACACCTGAAGAAAAAGAAAAATGAAAAAAGAGCTTATTTATGTTTATATTTCATGACAGCATGAGTATGTAGATTGTATCTACCCCTGTACCAAAACCTTCATAGGCATAACAGATATCATCAAGACTCAAGAGTATCAAGCTAAGAGAAGAGAGAAATAATATGTGGATCTGACCCAACGTAAATGCTCTTATGAGCCCAACCATGAATCATAACTACAAGGGTAAAAACACACAAACAAACAAAAAAAACAAAGCCAAACCAGATAGGAAAGGAAAGAAGAAATATCATTTTATTCAATTAGTTTGGAAACCTTTCTTTTCCTCAGCGCAACAAAAATCTGCCGAGTCATCATTTCTTTAGGTCATCAAATGTGGATTCAAGCGCCTTGCATAACTCAGTAAAACCAAACATACTCCCTTCGCCATAGAAAGGGGGAAACATTAAATAGCATTCGAGCAATGGAAGAGACATGCTTACATGGTAAATACACCCCTCAGCTCATCTTCGTTTATGTTTTCCCCAAGGTTGCCAATAAATAGAGTATTACAAGGAGGGTTATCTTTAGTGTTCTGCGTAGCAACAAAATGGAACAGTGATCAGAACGAAAGTGATGAGCTTCAGCACTGAGCTTACCAAGGCAAAATAAAAAGAAAACGAAAATCTTTAATTCATGTTTCCATGATAGATTAAAAAGGCCATAAAGTTCTAAGGAAATTAACAGACATTCAGAAACCAGAAACCAGAAACATGCTCCAGAAGTAAAAAAAAAATAATAAACACACAAAAATAAATGCAAAGAGCAGCATTTTGTATAACGTCAAAATGACCAAACATCAAATTAATGATTCTTTGGAGCCAATAGTCAGATTATGACTACGCAGAGAATAGAATCTCAAATGACGCACATAAAGTTGTATTTATTTTCATCTATAAATCTGTAATAACATAAAGTCCATGAACGATGGGTCTCCATTGACCTAAATATGTCCAAGATTGTAAACGACCGCACAGGGTGCTGTATTTTCAAAATAGTCACCAATCAGCATAAGAGAAAGAATCTCGTAAAGATTACATCAACAATCAGCAATGAGACAGATCAACAAATTTAAAATTTCAACTTCAGTATTCTAATAATGTAATTTTACATGTTCTTTTTTACGTTAGGGAGACCACTCATCAACACTTCTCATATTTTACTTGAAACAAAACTAAACATTTGTAAAGGCTATTATATCAGCTATTGGGACAGGGTGAGACACTTTTCGACAACACCCCAAGTAATTTATTAGGAAACAAGAAGTCTAAACATCCACACCAAGGCCGATATTAGCCAAAAATAAAATTCCTATGCCAAGTTCAGTACTATTGGTAAGCATGGGGTTCTTAATTACGCAAAGTCATAAACAGATGTTGTGTTACCATTTTCGAAACCACACAATGCAGAGGCAATTACAAACTGAAAATAATTGATGGCCATCACTATTCAGTTTCATGCATGAGATGGAGGTACCTGCACAGGAACATAACTGCTTGGTGCAGGTACAGGAGCAGGAGCAGGTGCAGGCATCGGCACTGGAGGTACAGGATATCCTCCATATGCATCATAAGAAGGAGGAGGAAGAGGAGCCATATACCTAAGACATAGAAAATAATTTTTAAATAAGAACTAATACTTTCCAGTCTCCATTCAAGAAGAAAACTTTCAGCTTAATTGATAACTGGCTCACTAGCCCGTGCTCAAAATGAGAATCAGAATTGAACTTAGAAACAATACCCATGTGGTCCCCAAACAGGTGCTGGAGGAGGGTGATATGGAGATGGACTTGCATAACCAGTATGAGTATAGTCACCAGTCCGTAGACGCTTACTTTGGTCATAAGCATTTGCGTCTGCTACAATACCTATAACAAGTAGACAAAAACAAACATGGAAATCATTGTTTATGGAACAATGAAACCACAATAACCACAATAGAAGTCCTCGCTCAAATAGGAAGAAAGATAAGTGCACGTATAAGGCAAGCAATTAACGACTATACTCTACGTTCTTTTTTGATGATTACACTTTCTATTAATGCCCATTCCTTTCTGATTGTTATACTTTTACTTTCTCTCTTTGTGGCGAACTGGCGATGTTCTATTATTATTTTACTTTAACCTACCCCATCTCATATCACCTTCCCCTTTCTTTTTCATTAAATAAAGATGCCACTATCTACTTTTCTTCGCTTTATCCATACAACACGACCTCCCTCTTCCAGTTTTGCTTATTTTACCCCACACAACACTACTTCTTACCTCCTTGCCTTGATATGTGTGTCTAAGGTTATTGTAACCATCAAATAAGAATGCAGGGAGTATTACAAGCATAGTAAATCATAAAAAGGATAATGATTGACACAACTACCAGCCACACTATTCTAATATGTACAACTCAGATTGTTAAGCAAAATAAAAAGCAAGTATAAAGCATAACCATTATATATGAGACTATGACTATAAATAAACAGACATCCGGATCAGTCTTCAGTGCATGAAGATTTTATGAATCATAAATTCTTATAGTGTCTTGGAAGGCTGAAAGCATATTAGAAGCTCGGTAATGAAGAAATCCTTTAATGCCCCTTCTTTGTTTCCGTCTATAGCATTACAGTTCTCCCATCATATATTCTTATGGTAATTAGTGTTGTTGCTTCTACTCATAAGGCAACCATGCTCTTGGTTGATTTTTTATTTTTCTTCGGAAAAAGAACCTTAGAATCATCAAGATGGTAAATGTTTCAAGGTTTATCACCCAAAGCCTCCCACAAAGCCAAAATTAAAACTATCAACTGCATATATTGCCTTGTTTCCCATTCATAAGAAACAAAAAGAAAATGATGCAATAACTACCATGGTACAACCGGGTGTACGGTACACGTTTCGAACAAAAAGCCAAACCACCATAAAATTTTACAATTTGAAAATGCAATATCAAACGAACCTCTCTTAACGAAAAGGTTTTTCTTAGCCATCTCCGTGTGCAAAACAGACTTCGAATCCGCATCAAAAACCATGTTCTACATGTAAATTTAAAACAAAAACTAATAATTAAGCGACAATCACAGCAAAAAAAAAACAACAAAAAGTGGATCTGATAAGAAAAATGGAAGACAAAAAAAAAAAGCGGACCTGAAGTGCATCTTTAGCAGCGTGAGCAAATTCAGGAGTAGTGAAGAGAGCGAAACCCATAGGATGTTCTCCTTTGTAATTGATTTGAGACGCTTCGTAACCGGGCAACCATCGGAGCAAATTCTGCAATTCTCTCTCCTTCACATCTTCGGGTAATCCAGACAAGAATATTGTTCTTACTTGCTGAAAAATAATTAATTGGAAAAAATTTAATGGGAGCAAATTAGGGTTAAGGAATGAGAGAAAAAGTAGGAGAGAGAAAATGGTACCTCGTCGGAAAGGCGGGTGTCGAGAGAAGGATGAGGAGGAGGAGGCATGGGAATGACGGAGTTGGGAGGAGGTGCGGGAGGAGTAGCTGTAGGAGGTGGTGGAGGTGGTGGGGCCCATTGTTGTTGGTGATATGGATGAATATTAGTATTCGCCATTGTTGATCGAGCTGCTGCTTCTTTTCTTTTCTTTTCTTTTCTTTTTTTTGTGTTTGGAGGTTTTGTGAGTTTCAAGTTGTTGCAAGTAAGTAGGATGGAATTGGAGTGGGATTGGAGTGGATGGTCGTTTGTGACTTTGTGGTGTTTTGGTTTGAGGTTTGTAACTCAAGGAAATGGGGTGAATAGCTCATGAATAGTTTGGAACTTTTTTCCATTGCTCATTATACCCGCCCCACAAACAAATAATTGAACCTTAGATTTCGTTTTGTATTTTTTCACGGGAAACAAGAGATCCTTCTATAAGAAACATCAAGCTCCGCTAAAGTTAAAACACCTTGCAGAAAGGAATCAATAAAAACTTATTCAACCCTCATAGATGGAGGAATTCTCGTTGCTAGGTGACCAATAGTATTCCTACACCTTTTAACATGAGAAACATGAAAAGTATGAAAACTATTTCATAACAAACAGATATCTTCAACCAAAAGATCCAGAGGGGACGCCCCATCTTTTTCGAGAAAATTGCTTTCGATATATTAAGAGCATCGGTCTCCAACTCCACATGATCATACCCATGTGTCTTGGTGATTTGCAGCCCAAACTTTTCACCAGCAGCCTCGGCCAAAGAAGTTGGCTAGTGAGCATGTAACCTTCGCACAGCCAACAGAAAATTTTTGCCATTCTCATCCCTGATCACTACCCCCAACCCTATCCCAACCTACTCTATCACCGATGCATCAGTATTGACTCTATAACACCCCTCCCTTGGAGGACCCACCCAGACCGCGAAGGAAAGGAGCTTGTAGATGGGAGTCTATGATGGACTGCATCTGCATAGGTGTGATAATCAGTGCCAAGCTTCAAAAAAAAAAAAGCCACCACCCTCACTTCCCTGCTACTCCATGGCTCCCTATGAATCACATAATTGCGGTAGGACCATGCGCCCACGACATGGCCATGAAAGTTAGAAAGTCCATGCCTGCAGCTGAGAATTTATCCCCACAAAAAGATACATAAAAGATGAAATCGGGGCATCAGCAACATAATGTGAGAAGTGAGAGTTATTCCATATAGGTGAAATAAGGGAATAATGAAATATAGCATGTATTATCGTCTCCTGAGCTCCAGCACAATGACTACAACTCACATCCTCCTGTATATGTCGCTCATAGAGTCGCCCTTTCGTAGCAAGGGCTCCGGTACATGCCCTCCATATAAAATGGTTGAGCTTAGGAGGTCCCCCACCTTCCACACCGCTTTCCAAATATCACTGTTAGCTCCACCAAACCGTGCCACCCACCCATGCAAATGTCCCAACCTCCCCCAACCAATACCCAAATTTTGTGGAATATATCCCATCCGACGTCGACCACCAGTACATTACATCCATTGGTCTCTGCTCACTAAAGGGAATCTCCCGAACCAGAGTTGCATCCTCGCTCCACATCCATTATCATCTAACAAGTCTGAGACCTGTAAGTTAGCTGGACTCTCCAAATTAGGTGTAGGGACTAAAGAGGAAGTGTCACCTAGGAGCCATGAGTCTTCCCAAACCTCGATTTGACTACTATCCCCTACACGCCATTTCAACCCTTCAAACAATAAAGCCTTTGCTCCCCAAATGTTACGCAACACATAACTTGGATCAAAACCCTTCATTGCTTGTAGGAATGTGTTGTTTTTATAGTATCGGGCACTCATGACATTGTGAACTAACGAACCAGTGTCACAAAGCAACCTCCATCCTTACTTTGCAAGAAGTGCTTGGTTGAAAATTTTAAGGTTGCAGAAACCCATTCCACCGTAGAATTTCGGTAAAAATAATTTCTCCCAACTCACTCAATGCATTTTGCGTTTCGTACCACAGGCACCCCACCAAAACCTAGCACACATACTATTAATCTCATCAAGGATACCACCAGAATGGCAAATAAACTCAACATGTAAATTTGAATAGATTGAATGAACACCTTCAACAACACCTCCTTACTTGCTCGGGATAACAACTTTTCCTTCCATCCCTGGAGCTTCTTCCACACTCTCTCTTTTAAGACTGCAAGCACTAAATTTTTTTTTACTACAAATCACTGTTGGGAACCCCAAATATTTTTTATGCTCTTCCACCTCCTTAACACCAAACATATCTCGAATTGCTGCTCGTCTATCTGCCTCCACATTTTTACTAAAGGATGCTTCATATTTTTTGAAATTAATCTTTTGACCAGATGATCTTTCATACTTACTGAGAATATCAGCCACAATAGAGCATTCCTGGAGTGTAGCTCTAGTAAACAAAATACGGACTTTTTACCATATTACCCCCGACAATTTTTTTTATTCACCATATATGCTCGCACTTTTGAAAATTCACCATACACCCCTCAATTGCTTCAAAAATGATCAAATGTCCTTAATGACTAATGGCTGTCAACTTTTTTAGTCATGAACCCGTAATTCCGTCACCAAACCCTAATTAACCCTTATTTGAGTCATTAACCTTAATTGACCACCATTAAAACACCACAAATGACATCTTTTATCACTCTTACTCCATAACTCTCTTTCTTTTTCTTGGGCCTTAGGTGTAGTTTCAATGCTAATCTGTTAGGTTAAATGAGTGATATAAAGATTAATTAATATTTAGTAATGGAATCAGGGGTTAATGATAAAAAAAGTTCATAGTCGTTAATCATTAAGGGCACATGGTGAATTATCAAGAAATTGAGGGGTATATGGTGAATTTTAAAAACATTGAGGGTATAGGGTGAATAAAGAAATTTGTCATGGTTATATGGTGAAAAATCCAAACAAAATACTATCATCAACAAAAAAAAAAGAAGTGTGAGATACGAGGAGCCATACGACACACCAGGGCTCCATGAATCAAACCATCACTTGTTGCTTTGGCCAATAAGCCTGAAAAAGCCTCGACACATAGGAGAAATAGGTACGGGGACAAGAGATCTCCCTGCCGGACTCTCCGCATCGAGATAATATTACCCTCCACACGACCATTCAGCTTGAAAGGGTACGACACACTTGATAGGCAAGCCATGACACTTTTAACCCAACCATCACTAAAACCCAGCTTGAAGATAACCCTCTCCACAAAAGACTATTCCACCCTATTATATGCCTTACTCATATCCAACTTGAAAGCCATTGACTCCTTTTTACCATCGCCTCGACGCTTCATATTATGAAAATTTTCGAAAGCAATTATTGCATTATCAGTAATGAGTCTCTGAGGGACAAAGGCACTTTGATGCACATAAATGAGATCAAATAGAAATAATTTGAGTCTATTAGCCATCATCTTAGAAATTATCTTATAGAGCATAGTACAAATACTTAGTGACCTAAAATCACCCATTTGCTGAGGATTCTGACATTTACGGATCAAAACAATACAAGTTTTGTTCAGTAAACCGATATCTGCATCCCCCATCCACCACTAAATAATAAAATTCACAATATCCACCCCCACAATATGCCAAAATCGCTGATAAAAAAGTGCATGCATATCGTCAATACCAGGGGCTTTGTTTGGGTTCATATGAAACAGCATTATCCGGATCTCCTCCGCCATTGGCAAGGCTGTCAACGTGTTGTTTGCTTCGCCTGTAACTTTGGCCGAGAGATCAGCAAGAGCCTCATCCATATCATAAGGCCTCACTGTAGAAAAAGAAAAATTATCAGAGATAATTTTTCCAATTTCATCTTCTTCCGATTTCCAAACTCCACTCCCATCCTCAAGCTTCAAATAAAAAAGCCTTTTCCGTTGCTTAGCTTTTTGATGGAAATAAGAGGCATTATTATCCCCATCCCTCATCTCAATTACTCTTTCCCTTGCGTGCCAATAAGATTCATGAATGCGATGTAGCTCATCTAACTCCATCACAATGTCACGGCATTTAACAAGCATCTATCATACTATCAGGTACTTTACTTTGCCAAACCTGCATCTCATCTCCCTTTACCTTGATCTTCTTTTTTATATCACCAACACTAGCAGCTCCCCACCCACTCAAGGCCTTTGCACAATTCTCAACCTTCTCTACAACACTCTCACCCTCCAACTCTTCCCAAGCTCGCTTCACTACCTCTTGACACCTCGGGTTGGACAGCCACAAAGCTTCAAAATGAAAGATCTTTTTCCTACCCCGCCCGTAAGACACATCATCCGTGCCTAGAAGAATGGGAGCATGGTCCGACCGATATATCGGGAAATTATGAACCTAAGAGTGGGGAAAAAGAGCCCCTCAATCATCACATGCCAAAAATCGGTCCAATCTCTCTCTCTCTTATCACCATGTTAGGGTCATTGCCCTGCGCCATGTGAACGTGCCACCTTGATACCTCAAATCATGTACATCACATAACTCTACGACCTCCCTAAAAGCATCCATCATACACTTCCTCTTATCAACTCCCCCATTGTTTTCCGAAGCGTAAAGAATTTTATTAAAATCTCCAAAAAAGATGATGGGAACCAAAATAGAGCGTCTAATGTCCCGCATTAATGACCATGTAAAGTGTTTGCTGGCAGCTTCCGGTCACCCATAGACACTCACAACCACCTAAATGGGAACATCAACCTCATTACAGACCTGGACCAACACATGATGAGTAGAATAGGACACAACACGAACATTCAGATCTCGCCACCAAAATCCAATTCCACCTGACAAACAGTTACTACTAAGACATAAACCATCAATGAAACCACACTTCTCTTTCATTATGTCGCTCCTTCCAACACCAAGTTTGGAGGGTTTTAACTATCTGAGGGTCGCCCAATCCTTGACAGTTTCAATTGAATATTTTCATTGTCCTTTGCGGGGTTGATTAGCATCAACCTCCGCTACTGTCAAGGGCTCTCCATCCCCATCAACAACAACATCAACCTTCAACATTTCCCAGACACATCTACCTCGTCCATTCTCACATCATCACCATCCATACCATCCTCACTATCCAAAGCATTCTTTCTTTTTCCCCTTTTTATATCACCTTCAGCACTCACTTGACCCTTTTTACTCCCTAGCACTATTTTACGAATGATCTTCTTTGGTTCTCGAGGACCATATCCCATAATAAAATATGGCACAGGTGTATTCCCCACTTGTGAAGAAGAAAAGTGAGAAAAAGCCTCTTCAAAAGTTTCGTTCTCCCTCGCATCCTTTTGTGTCTCCTACCCAAACACCCTCGCACACTTTTGAACACCATCACTCAGGGTCGTTAGAGGCTCAGCAATACAAATTGTTTAAGGGCTATCACTACCTATAAGACCGGATAGATTATTCCCTTCCCTGTGTGGTAGCAAGGATGCCTGCTTACATTCATACCCAAAACCCTGCTTCACCATTTGAGTCTCCCCATCATAATGCTCCGTCTCTCCAAGCACTTCCTTTCTACTCTCCCCCCTACCTCACTACTTATTGCTTCCCCACTTTCTTACCTAGAGCTGCTGAACCCAAGCGTTCGAGAATAAGATAATTTTTTTTGCCTTAGCAGACTTTTTGACATGGCCCCGTCTTGGAGACTCATTGCTTCTTGTCCACTCTATCATCCTCAGCCACCACATTACAATCCCTCTCAATATGTCGAATGAGGCCACAAGCGTGGCAAAAGGTGGGCATGCGTTCGTATTTAATTTCAATCAAAACCACTTTTCCATTGCTGCTGCAAATTCTCTGCACTCGTCTCAAAGGATGTGTGATGTTCATCAATATTTTTACTCGAGTCGATTTATCCAACGGGATTCCATCTAAATCCACCTCCAAAACTTCCCCCAGCCCATTGCCAATTTTCCGAATATGATTTTTCGATCTACTGTCAAGAGGGAGATTATAGAGTCTAATCCACAACAGGCATGTATTGAGCGCTGTCTCAGAGGGTTGTATTCCCCCAACAATTTCGTTCATCATGACAAGGTGTTGGTCAAACGTGCATGGTCGCCCTTCGAGGACTTTCGCTCTATCACGTACAATTGCAAACTGAATAACAAAAGTCCATTCTCAATTGTTCGAAACAAAGAGTTTTTAGAAATCGCCTAAATCTGGTTCATTGTTGGTTTAAACGCTTCAAAATTATATGATATTTCTGTCAAAACCTTGCCCACAATCGCCAATTCAATGCTAGGGTTAACTTCATCATCATTAATGTCATCAAAAGCTACAATGTTTTCCTCCTCCTCCGTTATTTTGAAGTTCGAACAACGTATCGTAATCTCGTCCGCCATCGAAACCAGTAACAAATCCCAAAAAAGGGACAAAAACTCCCCAAAAACGAGACAAAAAGCTCAATAAACAAGACTTGACACTCAACCCCTAGCGGCTGCTAGGGAGAGACTTTTTTTAATGATGTTATCTGATTGGCATCTTAGGCCAAATCAACCCTAGACTTTGTTAGGGGAGATGGAAAAACTCACCACTTGAGCCAACCCCAATGCCGGTGAATATTTTGGAACTAGTTTTGAAGCTCGTGTGATCTACGAGTTGTTTTTCCTTTTTCTAGTAGTATTAGTTTCCATATCATCAACATAAATTTTGTTTATTTTTCGAAATTTGTGCCATGACGGAATTTATGTAATGTATTGTAACAACCCAGTTTTTAAGCAACTTTAATTATGAAATAATTAAAAATTAATTAGCTTAATTAAGTTATTAATTATTTTTCTGGAATTATTTGTGAAGTATTATGCTTTCACTTTAACAAGTAAATTTGCGAATCTTTATGAAATAAACCGGTTCTCTAAGTTGTATGATAAATTTAGTTCAGTGTTCTAAGTAACTTTTAGTAATAGTTATTGTATGTTAGTTACCAATCAACTTTTAGAACTATTTTCACAATCTATATATATTTGAAATACAAAGAAACTATGATTAATAGTCTCATTAAGTTAAGAGACAAAGTTTATTTGTTGTTTTATAAAGATTTACAAACTTATATACGTATATAATTAGTTAGAGGATACTAGAAGGAAGGTTCTCAATTAACCCCAAAATAATCCCAACTACTCCCATTCGTTAACCGACATTCCTCTCTTTCCCATTTCTCTCGTGCGTTTCTCATCTCTCTCTTCTGTACAACATTAGTCGGTACTTCAATTCAGCCATGAAATTCTTCAATCGTGTTATGGAACATCAAGGTAACCTATCCATTTTTTTTCTTTCGGTTGTAATACATTTCATTGTTATCAATCTCCTTTCTCTCTCCTCTGATTTATGTTGAACAGTCGGATTCCGTCCTCTCTTGTTGTTCCAGGTTTTTGGTGCTGCTGTCGTTGCACCGACACCGCAACTCTGGCCACCGAGGGTCGTCTAAGGCTGCTACACGTCGAGTTCCGTGGATTCATTTCCCACCTCCCGTTTTACTTTGTTGAGGTATAAATGAAATCCCTTTTTCTCAACTCACCCTTGATTTACGAATTCAAATTCATATTTGAATAAGAATTGTTCAATTATTTGATGATCTTTATAGTAAGATAGATTTAAATTTGCAATCCATTTGTATGTTTGTATATTCTACTAAACTTGTATTTGATATGGATATCGTTGTTTTACTGGTTTTGGTGTGAGTGTTCTTAAAAATCATATTAATATGAATTATACTCACTTTGAGTTGAAGAAATTAGTTTATAAATTGAAGATTATTTTCGAGTCTATGATCTTAATCTACTCTATAATTCGTTAAGTTAAATCATGAAATAGGTTTTTGAATTTTGCTTGAGTAATTGTTCTTAGCTTGGCCATGATTTGCATATATATCTTGAGGTCAAATCAGATTTTGGAATATAGAAGTGAACTTAACAAGTAGTATTGGGTTGTTAAGATATATGGGGTTGTTGTGTTAGAATGTTGGTAATCTTTTAGCAAAGAGTTTAAATTTAAAAGGGATAAGTTGTTGGAGTGATATTCCTTATTGAGAAATGTTGTTTTGATGGTATGTATTAATTATTGGTTGTTGAGTTCTATTTATAGTAACTAGCTAGGAATGAAATAATGAGATGTAAGTGAGTCAGTCCTAATATGGGGAAATTAATCAATTAGATTAATGGAAGAATTTGGAGAACCTATCATACTTGTATATTAGTAGAAATGGGTATTTAATTATTTGTCAATTTTTTGTTTGTGAGGTGAAATCAATTAGGGAATTCAAAGTATGAACAAGTGCAAATATTGTAAGTTGATCTTGGAATTTAGAGATCATGACAAGGTACACACATGTCCTTCCACTTTCGAACTAGATTATTTATATTTCGATCGATCTATGAATTATATGTGTTGACCTTGATATGTTTTCATAAGTTAAACTTCGATTGTATTTGAAGTGTAATTTGTGTATTACAAGATTTGTGAAATACATGTTTATGAATTTTAAGTCAAAAGTAGAAATAAGTTATATGTTGAATTATATTGTCTAAACATTTCAATTATGATTTTCAATAAAATTCGTGTATATATAGTTACAAGTGTATAAAATTTATAAAGACTTTGAATTTTATAAGCTATTGAGAATCCGAATATATATTGTGTTAGTCAAGTGATTTTCGATTCGAGTTCCGTATATAACCTCGAATGTGATTATGATAATATGGGTTCTTAACTTACCAACACTGAGAAATATGAACTTGAGGGTTGTAAGATATGAGTCTGGGGCTCTGATTATGATATAGGATCTTGGGAAATGTTCATGTGAGTTTTAAGAGTTACAAATTTAAGTTGGAAACACTTAAGCGTTGAGACTCGTGAGACAAGTTATATCTTCAAAGAATCTCTTGAATGAATCGTGCTTTATAAACTTGGGAATATAAGTTAGAATGGACGTGGAACAAAATAGGTACTTGAAGAGCTTTAGGTAGGAAACATAATTGTTATTGGAGGGAATTATTAGAAGTAGATTATTATTGTAAGATTTATTTTGATGACGTATTAATAAAGGCTGAATTGTATCATTCAAAGCTATCCTCGGGAATACTAAGGAGTTTGGTTATATGAGAATGAAGATTTATGTTGACATGATTGATGGATAAAGTGGTTGTTGATTAGGTTCCAACTAGAAACGGAAAATGTTATGTGAGGAAGTTAAGCTAGGTAATCAAGAATAGTAACTTAGAAGTGAATTCCAAAGGTTAAGGATTGATCTATGGGTTTATAGAGTTGTTACAAGAGGTTCATGAATCCAAGAGGCGTTGTAACAAAAATAAGTACTAGAGATAAGAGATATTAAATATTGGGGAGTAAGGTTGATATGTGGATGTTGTATTAGTGATACGATGTAGTAATAATGGGAATGTAGATCTAAGGTTAATTTGGGTGTAAGTTCATATAATGAAGATTACGACTTCAAACGATTAATTGAAACAATTTGTATCATGAGATTTAAGTATATGTGGTACTAATTGAGTTGGAGAATATCTTTTTATGAATTTGGAAATGAGGTAAACTATAGAGGTTAATAGATCCCTTTCTAGTATGAAGTATGTGACTAAAGAATTGGGAGAATGAGTTATTTTTTGCCATAATAGAGAGCTTGGAAATTAGTGATAGGTGTTGACAATGAAATGCATATGAGGTTAGGATTAAGATGTTAAGATTATCATCGACATTAAGTTCAAATATTGAGAAGTATGGTATGAGTTATAAATTTAAGATTGATTAGAACAATGAGTTTATGTATTTGGAATTATAGATTTCAGATAGGAAATTACATCATGAAATATTTATTTATGACATGGAAATATGGAGTGGGATATTTTTTACTTACAATAATAATCATGAATGATGTATTACAGTATAATATGGTCATAGGAAGTATGAGATATATTAATAAGTTGGAAATACGAGTATCATTCTGGCAATGTTAAGTTGGTGTATCGGGGATATAAAAATCCATCCTGAAGGATTCTATATCATGAGAATTTTGGAAGTCTATATTTGTGCTGCTATAGAGATTAAAGAAGGTAGTCCAGTAATAAAGGTTTGAAATCATTACGATGAAGGGTGATTGCTAGTTATGTTAGAGAGATGTTTTGATTATAGTTTATAAAGATAGTATATTATAGGTTATCCGTACTTGGCGTTGGTCTCGGCAAAAATTAACTAACTTATAAAATCTTTGAAAGACATATGTTATTGTAGACACATAATCATGTCTCCCCATTTAAGGATCCAATGATGAAACATACCGCAGTATTAGTGGGTGCGACCTAACGGAAGAGCAATCCGAATAACCAATCCAAAATTGTGTTTTAAAACGATATTCTAAAGCCCAATTAATTGTTCATGATGATTAATTGTATTTTAAGCCCATAAAATATTTTAAGTCCATTTGAGAGCCCAATTAAATATTTATTATTTTAATAAATAATATTATCTTTAATAAATATTTTAAATACAAATCAGATTTTTATTCCGTGAAATTCAATCTCCGGATTTTAGGGATAAAAACTTATCTTCAAAAGACGCATTTGATAAAAAATTGGAATATTCTGGAATATGCGCTAGACGCGGGGGCCGCGCTCAGCGCGCCACGTGCGTCCAGCACATTGGCCAGAACGCGCCAGACGCGCTAATGAGCGCCTGACACGTGGACTTGTGACTCACACAGAGTCCTGCGCCTAGCGCAGATCTTGTGTGAGACGCAAGTTTCTTTATTATCTTTTTAAATACGCGTATACACGTGTACGAATTTGATTTGGCTGGCCGCGTCAGGCACACCAATGTGCGCCTGACCCGTGGACGTGCGCCTGATAAGTAGGCCTGCGCCAGGCGCAGGTTGCCGCGTGAGGCGCACGCTCCTTTTTCCTATAAATACTCGTGATTTCCCGAATTACGGAGGGCTTTTAAATTTTATTATTCACGAACACAAAAACTTACGATTATCTCCGAAATACACTTCGAATCTCTAAACACAATATACTTTCAATATATCCAATCAATTCCCATTTTCTGATCACACTACGTTCTTGGTTCCACGATGGCTCCGCCTAAAGAACGTTGCGCTCTTCAATCTAAGCCGCATAGGTATAATTCCCGAGGATCCTTGAATAATCAATTATATTTATTGCCTAGAAATTACTAACAATTTATTTCATGATGTAGATCTTTAAGTAATAATCGTTCTACTATATATTCTAACCCCTTTTCTATACTATATTTTATATTCATATTATTGTTATTCATGTTTATATATTATCATATGCTTGCTTGATCATTATGTTCATATTATATGATTGTTCTGCTTTATTGCTTTTATCACCCACATGTTATTATCGCTAAACAAGACCTAAGGAACTGTTCTAACTAATTCAGATAAATTGGACAACCTACTAGGTACCTTGTAATATTGATTGCATAATTACTTGTCACTAAAAATTAGTCTTTTTATATGTTTCATGTACCAACCTAGACTATTTTTTGGCATAAAATTTATTGCGAATCGATATTTAGTAAAGGCCAGTAATGGGCGAACTTGGTTCATTATGACCATATTCGTATCCTCACCCCCGAACTCAATCTTTGGTTCTTTTTGACCATCTATGGAGTCTAGACGTGGACATCTACATTGGATAAGTCCCACAATGTGTCCCTACGATTTCCCATATCCAATTAGGTTTATGATTCTTCCTAAAAAGATTTGTTGGCGACTTCAAAACAATTTTTAATAAAACCTTAACAATGGGGTAGTTAAATCTCATACGCGCTCACACCGCGTAGGCGAAATAAAAAAACACGCCTACAATTTGGCGACTCCACTAGGGAGGATTTAAAAAAAAATTAATTTTTTTAAATGAGTGGGTGAAACTTGAAAAATACGATTCATTCTCTTTTTATGCCTTTGAATAATATACTGTTTTGCATATGCATGGTTATTTTTCAGCCACCATAAGGACAATCTACCTTACCTCATTAGCACATGTTCTATGTGTGAGGTCACCCCCGGGGGTTTTGTCCTTCCAAAAAGCTTCCTGAGCGATAGTGTTGGATCTTAGTCATAAGCAAATCTACCCAACCATGACATTGTTCTCTTGTTCCTGACTTGAAAACTGGAGTGCGTCTTACACGTGGCTACCTCTTTAAGTAGGGGTACGAAGCGTGGGATCAATCTCTTAGTCATGGACCCTTTTCAGACTGAACCTAAACCTGACCAATAGTTTCAAACATAGAACTGGACTTTAGGTTGGAACTTTTGCATCCATGTTATATGACATTTGCCTGTGATTGCAATTCTTGCCTGTTATTATCTTGTCAAATTGGCATTATTATGCGTCGTTCCTAAAAATCGCGTCTAAACAAAATCGTCGATCGACCAAAACTTCGCCTAAATCCCCGAAAAACATGTCGGGGGAGTAGTGCGCCAAGCGCATTAAGTTGCGCCTGGCACACCACTCCCGCGCCAAATGCACGACTGTGCGCCGCGCTAAAGCAATGCTGCGTGGCACGCAGACTGTGCATTGCATGCTTTTCGTCGATTTATTCGTCGTGGTGGTCGATCCTATGTTCGGTCCTATGTTCGGTCTATCTGCATTCGCGTTATACATGGTTTAATCAAAGGTCTCACCTAATTCAAACAATTGATTTCAATCTTTTCATGCAAGGTCAAGTCTGTCCTAAAAATTGCATCTAATGTGGTCATTGTAGAGCTAGGAGTGTCATGCACGTGTACCTTCTCCTTGCTTCCCTTCTACCTAATCTTCCCTATCAATATTACCTTACCATATTCAATCAATTTTAAAAACTTATATTTTTCAAAATCAATCCTACACCCTCTTCTATTCTACCTTTTTCGAAAATATTTACTAATCATCATCATATCACATATTCAAAAAAATATTTTTTAAAACTAATCCATCATCTTTTCCTAATAAAAGATAAAAACAAGGGGTTCCTTTCAAAAACGAATTTCAAAAATTATAAGCCCAGTCCAAACACCTTCATTCAATCCAATCCAATCATCCAAATTCAATCCATTTGCATGCATTTTAGGCCCATATGCATTAGAGTCATTTTTGCATTCATATTAGGTCCATCTAAATTTGAGTCCAAGTATTCATATTAGGCCCACTAGCATTAGAGTCCATCTTAGGCCCATATAAGTCTAGTTCAAGTCAAATCTAGGCCCATTTGCATCTTTATGTGAACCGTAGTCTATGTCAAGCCCAGTCCAAGTCTAATCCCAGTCCATTCCAATTTGAATCTAGACCTAGTCCATTTCCAATGTCAAGCCCATGTGCATTTCCAAGTCTAACTTCAAACCAATATAGGACTAAGTCCAAAAATTAGGTCCATATAAGGCCTAGCTCATTTCCTAAGTCTAATCCAGTATATATCTAAACCTGTAATCCCGTGTAAATTTATGAATTTTATAAATATATTTTAATGTATATTTATATATAATTAAGTATATTTTAGTATTTAAACGATTTATTTCTTCAAAGGTTGACTATTTGAAAGTCAAAAGAATTATTTTAGTGATTTAAAGAAGTCAAACGTTTTATTTAGTCATGCTTTAAATAATATTTGAAGAGCTTAAAACACTTTTGGGTTTGTAAAAAGAACTTTAAATTGGGTATGAGGATCCCAACCACCCAAATCATCAAACATTAAATAATACCATTGGCCCAATCATCTTTTCCTAAGCCCAAAAGGGGAACCTATATAAACCCCCCAAAACTCCAAATTCCCACACATTAAACACATTTTATTTTCTCTTTCTTCCTCCCCAAAAATTTCGGCCCTATCTCGTCTTTTTCTTCTATCTCTTTTTCTTCTTCCTCCACCCGGTTTTCTCTCTCTTTCTCTCTCTAGGACTGCCGCCGCCGTGCCACCGCCGCCGCCGCCGCCGCCAGCCGCCTCCCTCCTCTCAGCAGCCGTCCTTTTCTCTCCTCTTCTTTTGTTGGTTGTTATTTCTTCCTCCTCAAGTTTTTATTTTAATGTAAAGTTTGTATTTTTAGGGTTTGTTATATTATGGTTATGTTTAAAAGTGATAGTTTGATGATTTAACTATGAATCTAAGATTATATAATTTATGTATTGAAGAAATTAAAATTCAGATTTACTTATTATGTTTGAATTGGAATTTTAATTATCAAAGCATGGATTTTTAGGGTTTTATAGGTTGGAAAATCATAGTAGTATGTTGTAGTTTATCAAAATTGGATTTTCTTATGATTATAAGTATGTTTAAGTATGTTTAAAAAGAGTTTTAGTACATAATATGTTGCTGGAAATTTAAAAAGGGGTTGTTGTTGTTGGAGTTTTTATGATTTAAACATGAGTTTTAAGGGTTTTAATCAACTAGTGTAGTAGTACTATACTAGGAGGTTGTAATAATTAAGTTTTAATGATGGAAAAGTTTTTAAACACTTTTGAGAAGGGTTTAAAGTATTTTATTAATGCTGGAAATTTATAAAGTATTGATTTTGGGTTATGATTGATTATTTTAGGTGGAGAATTCTCTTTAGGCGACTTTTAAGATTGTGAAAGTGGCTGCTCGATTTGTCTACACAAGGTACATACATACCTATGTGTTGATTGGACTAGTATCATGTCCTAAGGATGAGAATTGAGTAGTATCATGTATAGGGAACTATTTCTAGTTCATATGTGATTTCTATTAAGTTGGATTTGCATGTTTTATGCAAGCATGTTGGTTATGATATGTATATTATGTTTGTATGGAAGATTGATGCAAGCATATGGGATTTGGGAACTTTATTGTATTAATTCGCATGAGGGATTAATATTTATGTTGGTTTGGATCATGATTGAATCATGTTGTTCCCTTTTGATTATTTAACTACTTTATGAGGACCGAGGGCCTTATTTAGTAAGTTGATATTTCTATACCTATGAAAGGTTGGTTGGTTGTTGACTTGGTTCAACACTTAATTAAAGGTTATGGATTTAATATTGGAATTGATTCTTGGATTGTTAAGTTGGTGATCACCTATCTAATCCTAAGATAAAAATGGAAGTATATGGTTACTTGATGATTATATTGTTTGTTCTACTTGTGAGTCATAACAAGTGAACAAATTATTAATCATGTAAAGTGAAACGTGGATAGCAATAGCTTTAGACTTGTGCACGTCTGAAATGTTAGACTAGTATGAGTTGGAGTACATGGTGGTAGCCCATGGCTTTTCTTGGGACCGGATTGATCACCGTGTCCTATTTTTATTTAAAAGGTTCCTCGATATCGTAGGTCATGGGAATACGGAGTCGCGCCCGTATTTCGTCTTCTAAATTGAAGACTGGTTTTGGTTAGACAACTTGTTCCATTGACTATTCCCTCTAAATTAATTAATCTATTAGTTGTGAAGTTAGTTCAGTAAAAGTAGTCTGCAGTGTTAGTATATTATTATCTATTATTTATTAGTATCATGTTAGGATTGTTTACTACTACCTCCGTTTCATATTAATCTACACACTTACACTTTTGACACTATTCACAAATTTTCCTTTGACTATCATTTGTGAATTATGGTTAAGAGAAAATATAGTCATGTGAGGTCTTGTTTGATTCGTCTCGATATGTAGTTTTAGAATATCGACTTTTTATATTTTTTACAAATACAAAATTAGAGATATAAAGGATCAAAGTAGTGCATCGGCATGCGTGAAAAGTGTAAGTGTGTAGATTAATATGAAACGGAGGTAGTATTTGTTATGTAGTACTCAGTTTTGCTGATTACGTGCTTTGTGTGTGTATGTTGATCATGGCTATGCCTTATTGATCCTGTGATGACCCTTTTGGTGAGCAGTCTCTAGGGATCAATAGTGCATCGTCATTTACAGGTTTGAAGATGATGCATCATGGGTTCGGGACTGGAGAGCTTGTGTAGATTATTTATCATATTTTGACTTTACACTTTTCGTAGTTGACTTTGACTATTGTCGTTGACTTTGACTTTTGTTGGTTTGACTTTTAGAGTTGACTTTTTGGTTGACTAAGTTTTATTTTAAAAGTTTATTTATTATGTTTTCCGCTGCAAAATTCTGAATAAGCCGATACGTTATCACACGGGCGATAATACTTTGATAATTCTCTAAGTTTTATATTAAAAAGGTATTTTGGAAATTTAAAATAGAGAATTGTCGGGGTATTACAAAACCCATATAGGACGAAGTCCAAACCATTAAGTCTAGCGAAGCTAGCATCCCTTAAAGACCATAACGACACCCTTAGACCTAGCGAAGCTAGTCACCTTTAAGACCATAATGGCACTCTTTGACCTAGCGAAACAAGTCACCCTTAAGACCATAACGACACCCTTTGACCTAGCGAAGCTAGTCATCCTTAAGACCATAACGACACTCTTTGATCTAGCGAAGCTAGTCACCCTTAAGACCATAACGGCACCCTTTGACCTAGCGAAGCTAGTCATCCTTAAGACCATAACGACACCCTTTGACCTAGCGAAGCTAGTCACCCTTAAGACCATAACGACACCCTTTGACCTAGCGAAGCTAGTCATCCTTAAGACCATAACGACACCCATTAACCTAGCGAAGCTAGTCACCCCTAAGACTATAAAGGCACCCTCCGAGTTTGGCGAAGCTAGTCCTACTTTACATCTATAGCAGTCCAAATCCTCGATTCTAGCGAAGCTAGTCTCCCCTAAGTCCATAATGGCCCAAAACCTTTGAGTCTAGCGAAGCTAGTCCATCTTAGATCCATCAAACCTCAATACCATCGAGTCTGGCGAAGCCAATCACCCCTAAGTCTAGCAAAGCTAGCGTTCCCTAAGTCCACATAGGAAATCCTTTTGAGTCTAGTCTGCTTGCATGTTCAAAGTTTAGTCCAGTCCAGTCCAGTCCACATCTACATATGCATATGCATATAGTTAGGCCCTTGTCGCCATCATAATCATACCCATTTCCAATCATTTTCCATTTCCATTTCCACTTTCGTTTTCATTTCTCATCTCTCATTTCCATTTCTCATTTCGAAAATCATTTCTTAAAACTTACAAGCAAGGTCCACTCGATTCTATTCATGACCGTTCGAGAGATTACAATATTAGGAACGCTTAATGGAGGAACAAAATGTGAGCCTACTCTAAAGCTCATCAATCGTACTATCACCACCCCTACTTCATATAGAGTCATGAAGATTACTTTTGACCGCCTTCACAATAGAGGCGCGATCACTTCCATAGGGTATATCGCCTTCACATTAGAGGCGTGATCACTTCTATAGGGTTACTCCAAACCCTGCACTTAAAAGAAAATTCAAAATGTACAAGCTATATTTCTCTTGCAAATTCCAACATAAAAATGAACATCTTACACCTAGTGTTGGATCCCTCAAATGCACTGCAAAACATGGTCGATGACAATATACTACTAATACTTGCTACAACGAAAATCAACGTCACCAACGACCCCTTCTACGCAGTGCATCAACAATTCAAAGGCTTAGTCTTTTATTTCTGGTTTCCTAGGATGAGTTAGAGAGTCCTTACCCTGAGCCATTTATATCCTTTCCCATCGAGTCTATGTCACTATAGGGCTTCATCTATTATAGTCTTTCCATTTTCATTTCATTTTATTTTAATTGGCCTTTCACCATCATTTATGCTTCGAGTTCGATTATGAATCTTTAATCACCTAATGACTTTGATTAATTAAAAAAAATCTAAAAAATAAAAAAATAAAGAAAAATGAAAAAAAAGACATATTTTGGATCAGGAGCTATTCCCCTCTTTCCTCCATCATCCTCCATGATACTTAGCCAAATAATCCCTCCATTAACCAAAGCTCCACAAATATCCTTCAAGCCTTCCAATACCCTAAACTAATAGCTTGTGTGCAAGCCTTACTACATAAAAAATAAAAAATCAATTCCAGGCAAAAAAAAAGTGAAAAAGTTTCAAAGTGCGAAAAAAAAGAAGCAAAAGTAAAAGAAAACGCACAGGTCAAAAAGAAAAAATGCAAAAAAGAAAAAGCCAAAGACAAAGAAATAAAAAGTCAAGCTGGGGGTTTGCACACAAGTTCTACCCCTTATTCAAATCCTTCAATCCATTAAACCTTAGCTCATATAATCCAAATCCATGATCCTACATTTGCCAAACCAACTAAACATTCATCTAAACCTTAAGCCTTCAACCTTTCAACCTTTCATCAACCCAAACTCCTTTTTCAAGGTATGTCCAAGCCCACTAGGCTGAAAACCCGAAAGGGCGACCTAGGCAAAAGTTAGGGCACACAAAAAAAAATATAACAAAAAAAAATCAGATCCAGAATTCCGCAAGGATACGTAGGAATCCTCATCTCGAGGTCCGACCGCTAAAATAAAAATAAATTAGTCAAGGTCTAGTAATTTAATTTTCTAGAGTTCAGGAGCATGTTCTTTCTAGATCCCGACATAGACTCGAGTCTGAACCTAGCCTCGTTAAAGCCTTTTCCCACCTATATTTATTTGAACCATAAATTAAACCTTTTTTATCTCTCAAGCCAAGCTCTCCTTTTCCCCGAAGGACTCTCCGACCATTCCATGGTTTCTGGCGATATCTGACTTTGTCTGTATCAATTAACCAAAGAAGAATCCCCAGCGAACAACTTTCAACGTTCAAGACATGTCAACTACATTTCAATCAAGGCTCATAATGCCTAATTCAAGGCAAGCTCACCCAAAGTGGGGGCTTCCTACATATGTGGTGGTGCCTCCAAATCAAGTCAAACTCCTGAAAAATTGTAATCTGCGGACTTCATTTACAGACCCTGATTATTTACTAAAAACGGTTTTCGAAAATCATTCTATTCGATCCTGATCATTCTATCATTCTACACATCTTCTAGCCTTGTAAAATCCTGACCTTGAATTACAGCCTTGTAAAACCTTAACCTTGCATTTCATACATTCTAGCCTTGCATAACCCTGACCTTGCATGACGTGTCATCCCTTAGCTTGCATAACCCTGACCTTGCATGACGTGTCATCCCTTAGCTTGCATAACCTTAATCCTTACATAGCGTCTCGTGCATCCTTAGAGAGTCTAAGTTTGCATTATTGCATCATTATGTGCATTATTGCGTGATGAGTTGTTTGCACCTATTTGCTAATATCTTCTTCTGCAGGTAATCAGATTGCTTGTAGTTATTGTCCTGCATACTAACTTTGTTTTGCAGAGACCGGCGTATATAGATCAGTTCTAAACTGCAGAGCGTTTAGAATCGTTCTTCGTCCCGACACCGTATACTTTGACTTTTGGTTTCCTGAACCTTAGTCAAATTGGGGGCTTCTGTAGACACATAATCGTGTCTCCCCATTTAAGGATCCAATGATGAAACATACCGCGATATTAGTTGGCGCGACCTAACGGAAGAGCAATCCGAATAACCAATCCAAAATTGTGTTTTGAAATGATATTCAAAAGCCCAATTAATTGTTCATGATGATTAATTGTATTTTAAGCCCATAAATTGTTTTAAGTCCATTTAAGAGCCCAATTAAATATTTATTATTTTAATAAATAATATTATCTTTGATAAATATTTTAAATACAAATCAGATTTTTATTCCGTGCAATTCAATCTCCGGATTTTAGGGACAAAAACTTATCTTCAAAAGACGCGTTTGATAAAAAAAAGGAATATGCTGGAATATGCGTCGGACGCCGCGCTCAGTGCGCCACGTGCGTCCAACAAATTGGCCAGAACGCGTCAGGCGCGCCAATGAGCGCCTGACACGTGGACTTGTGACTCACACAAAGTCCTGCGCCTGGCGCAGACCCTGTGTGAGACACAAGTTTCTTTATTATCTTTTTAAATACGCGTATACACGTGTACGAGTTTGATTGGGCTGGCTGCATCAGGCACACCAATGTGCGCCTGACGCGTGGACGTGCGCCTGACACGTAGGCCTGCACCTGGCGCAGGTTGCCGCGTGAGGCTCACGCTCCTTTTTCCTATAAATACTTGTGATTTCCCGAATTACGGAGGGCTTTTCAATTTTATTATTCACGAACACAAAAACATACGATTATCTCCGAAATACACTTCGAATCTCTAAACACAAAATACTTTCAATACATCCAATCAATTCCTAGTTTCTGCTCATACTACGTTCTTGGTTCCACGATTGCTCCCTCTAAAGAACGTTGCGCTCTTCAATCTAAGCCGCATAGGTATAATTCCTGAGGATCCTTGAATAATCAATTATATTTATTGCCTAGAAGTTACTAACAATTTATTTCATGATGTAGATCTTTAAGTAATAATCGTTCTACTGTATATTCTAATCCCTTTTCTATACTTTATTTTATATTCATATTATTGTTATTCATGTTTATATATTATCATATGCTTGCCTTATCATTCTGTTTATATTATATGATTGTCCTGCTTTATTGCTTTTATCACTCACATGTTATTATCGCTAAACAAGACCTAAGGAACTGTTCTAACTAATTCAGATAAATTGGACAACCTACTAGGTACCTTGTAATATTGATTGCATAATAACTTGTCACTAAAATTAGTCTTTTTATGTGTTTCCTGAACCAACCTAGACTAAATATTTTTAGGGTGTGTAAAAATATTATATGATTATTCTTTGGCATAAAATTTATTGCGAATCGATATTTTGTGAAGCCAGCAATGGGCAAACTTGGTTTATTATGACCATATTCGTACCATCACCCCCGAACTCAATCTTTGGTTCATTTTGACCATCTATGGAGTCTATACGGGGAAATCTACATTGGATAAGTCCCACAATTTGTCCCTACGATTTCCTATATCCAATTAGGTTTATGATTCTTCCTAAAAAGAATTGTTGGTGACTTCAAAATAATTTTTAATAAAACCTTAACAATGGGGTAGTCAAATCTAATACGCGCTCACACCGCGTAGGCGAAATAAAAAACACGCCTACAGTTATAAATATGATATATTATGGGTTTCGACTATAAAAAGGCATTTGATTATGAATACGTTTTATGTATATTATTTCCTTTAAAGAGATTTGAGTTTGAGTTATAATATAATTATCGAGATTCAGGTATATTAAATACATTAATTACTTTTCAACTCGGTTTTCTTTTATATTAAATTTACAGAAGGAAGTTTTAAGTTGTTAGTACACTTTGAAATTGAATATGTGATACAAAATTGAGGACAAGAGGATAAGTTTTGAAAAGTATAAGTTTGTGTTATTGAGAAAATAAGTATTATGGTTTAGTTTTTGTTTTTATGGGGAAAGTGAACAACATTTGTGGAGCGAGCTGCTCATTATGTGTTATGGAGCGGGTATTGCTCCTTTGAGTAGGGTCATGACCTAAAAGTCTTGCAAGCAGAATGTGAAAAGTTGGAGAGACGTCCCCCAAGAGTTTAGAGACATGGCTCAGGCCCCTCTCTATTCGTGTTCTCTTCCCCAAAGTGAAATTGTGTTTTGAAAGATCAAATTTATGAATATCAAAGTATCAATGATTTTATGCAAGTGTGTTTGAAATCTTATTTCGAACAATGGTATTACGTAAGCTTATAGGAATTTACACATTAAATTTATGGGTAATTCTATGAGAACCTATTCGAAGATGATAAATAAATAACTTGTGTGGCATATAGAAAAAATTTGATATATAAGCTGATGAGAAGGTTTGAAAAGGTTATGTTTGTGAAATTATATATAAAGTTTTGTTGAGTTTACGTTATCTGAAAATGATTTAAATATAAGAGCTATGATAAATCTGATATCAAGTTTTGAAGTTAATATGAGGATGAGTTCGTAAGAAGTCAATAACTCTTATTTACACATGGTTGATTCGATAATCTAGTATTCAGTCTTCCCTTTACTTTGTATCAATTAAGTTTCCATAGCATTTATTTATGTGAATAAGTTTTAAGCCACCTAAAATGAGTTTTTGGTTGGACAGTGTGTACTCAGTTTCATTAACTTGGTTCCTAGAACCTGTCCTGGTGGGGGCAGTGTTCATTGTTAGTTATTTTACATAAATTGAGAAGCTCCAAAGGGGATCAAATAATTAAGCTGTGATAAGGGAATTATCTTCTCGGATGGGCGAAGCCGGAATGTGAAAGTGTTGAGAAATAAAAGTTTATTTATGGTGCATTATTGTAGTTATTTGGAGATTATTATAAATTTGTTTATAAGTTGTATATATATATACTTGGAATTATTTGTATTGTGGGCCATAAACCCACAGATTCAAGATCATGTTGTAAGTAATACTTTTATTGCAAGTGTTGTACTTGCGGTTTACGAGATAGTAATTGAGGTTTGTGATGACTAAGTATGATTAGTAGCAGCGAGTGTGGACTGTTACATGTATATTTATGATTGAAAACGAAACTTGTATCCAAAAATCAAAGAAGGTAAAAAAATTATCAATACCTAAATATAGGGGCTTTATCTATATTTCTGTAACACCCCCAAATTTCTCCACTTTAAAAACTTATACTTTCGTAAAATACTTGGAGAAACTTAAGGGTATTACCGCCACGTATAAATACGCTTGGCAATACTATAACTTGACACACAAAAATTGCAGCGGAAACTTCTAACTTTATTTATAAAAATAATAAACATTATTATTTAAAAACCACAATACTAATATGAAAAGTCTAAAGACTACTAAAATAGCGATCTAGTTCTAATGATCCCAAAAGGTTCATCCCATGCATCATGAATCATCAATGGACCTGAAAACTACTCCCCATAAGGAAAGTAGGACAAAGCCAAAACAAATAGAAAATACGAGTCAGTTGAAATACTGAGTACATTTACATGCAAGACTTGTAAACTTTGTAAATATATAATTCACATACTTTCATAAACATGCTTTATTTCGCAATTCTAGTAATAATAAAAGATAATATTAAACCATTCTTAAATCCACGTTACCACGAAAGAATATATCTCCTTTAATAATTCCATTAAAAGTGGAAAACAATAATATAAGAACTTAACTTAAACCCCATTCCTTGATCCGCGGATCCTAAGTGTGAACACCCCCCAAACTAGTATCCATTTATGAATACAAAGACATTGGAGTAACCTTGATGCCAACTAGTGGACTTGGAAGAACCCTTCTTGAACAAAGACAAGGGGTAATTGTAATAAGAATAACATAGGGGTAAACCATTCCTTTAATTCAAAAACAAATTTAATTATGATAAACAAACTTAATTATTGATTAATAATAATTTAAACTATTAATACCAAAATAATTAAACATACGTTGACTTTAGTAACAACTATGTCTAATAGTTCACTGTACTAATGCACTAATTCCATCAATTTTCATTTTGTTGAAAACAATTCAAATAAAGCTAGTCAAATTATGAATGATATTAAATATGTATGTTAATCACACATTTACTGCAACCCATTATGATACATATATTGAAGAAGATTTATTAAAGCTAACTACCAACACTAACTCGTATAATTTCTACTAAAACATACATAACTAGTGTATTCATAGCAATTAAAGATCAAGCCACGTAAACGTACCTTGATAATTCACGAAACAAGAAAATCACTAGTAAGAGAATGCTCACGAACGAAATCCTCCTAACAATTATAAACTAATTCTAATCAAAACGATGAATAATATATGAACTCTAAAAAAGAAATTATGCTAAACTAACTAATTCTAAACATGATTCATGCTCAAGCAATAAAAACATGTTTTTATAGAACTCAAAAAGATCAAAAACTAGGAATTAAAACAAACTTGAAAAAAAAGAGTACTTACAAAACCTCCCGCTAAAACTCCTTGGTGAAGAACAAAAACTACTAGCAAGCACTCAAAGAGAGCACTCAAAGAGAGCACTCACTTTAGAGAAAACTTTATTAAGAACTCTCAATATTTTTGGTGAAGAGAAAGTGAAGCATTAGAGGGGTATTTATAGTGTAAACTAGGGTAGAAAAAGAGGTGAAAATTTCCTAAATCATAAAAATTAGGGCAAAAGGGAGCAAAACTTTTCTTACATCATTCAAGGCTGCCGTTCAGCTGTAGAGATGCAGCAATTATTTTTTTAAATTTTTAATTTATTTATTTATTTTTTTTAAAATTCTTTCCTAAAATCAATTTTGTTTGATTTTAAAGAGATTGTTAAATCTTCCCAAATCAATTAAAATTCCATACTTTCTAAATCAATATAAATCTCATAAAAATCTGATTTTATAAGACTTAACAAAATATTTTAAATATTTAAAGTTTTCGGTTTTATTTAAAAGAAACCGATTTTTCAAAACAACACTTTTAAAAAAAATCCGAAAATTACATACTAAAATGTATAATCTGATTTTATTACCCAAAAATGAATTTTGGATTTTATAAAATTATTTATCAAATATTTGTTTAAATAACTAATTAAATAAATAAGATAATGACAAGTGCAACTATTGTTAAAAATTACTAAAATAACCTTTAAAATTCAAACTATATTTCCCTCCAAATGATTCCCTCCAACGTGATTTTAAAATAATTTAAAATGAGTTTTGAAGATAAAATTTAGATTTGTTTTAAATAATCTCAATAAATGCCTAAAAATTTGGGGTATTACAGTTTACCCCCCTTAAAAGAAGTTTCGTCCCGAAACTTAGAAAAATTTTTATTTTTAAAAATTTGTTTTCATGCTAAATTTATGAATGCACATGTAAGATGCAATATAACGACTCTATATGCTCTAAAAATGCAAAAGCACGCGAAACTCTATCGCATTCTACTTCCCTTAATAAGGGAGTTACGCCCCCGTAACTCTACTAACCTCAATGAATAACTCAGGGTACTTTCTACGCATTTCGTCCTCAGCCTCCCAAGTCGCTTCCTCGGTTTTGTGATTGGACCAAAGAACTTTCAATATCTTTACATCCTTGTTTCTAGTACTACAGACTTTGCTATCTAGGACTTTAATCGGTCTTTCCTCATAGGTTAAGGTCTCATCCAATCCGATAGATTCAGGCTGCAACACATGAGATGAATGTGCAATATACTTCCTCAATTGTGACACATGAAAGACATTATGTACCTTGCTTAACTCATTAGGTAACTCTAAACGATAAGCCACCTTGCCAACCCTGGTCAAAATTTTATAGGGTCCAATGTACTTTGGGCTTAGCTTGCCTCTCTTTCCAAACCTCATTACCCCTTTTGTCGGAGAAACTTTGAGTAAAACGCTTTCTCCAACCTCGTACTCCTCATCCCTCCTCTTCAAATCTTTCTGTCGATCTCGGGCGGCTCTTATCTTTTCCTGAATTAACCTGACTTGCTTCACGGTGTCCTCGATAAATTCTGGCCCAAGTACAACCATTTCACTTATATCATTCCAACATATCGTGCTTCGACATTTTCGACCGTACAAAGGTTCAAACGGTGCCATTCCAATACTTGCATGATGACTGTTGTTGTAGGAGAATTCAATCAAATCCAAGTAATCTTCCCATGATCCTTGATACTCCATTACACAAGATCTTAACATGTCTTCCAATGTCTGGATAGTTCTCTCAGTTTGCCCATCAGTAGCTGGGTGAAAAGTGGTACTCATTAGTAGCTTAGTTCCCATTGCTTTTTGCACACTTTGCCAAAAGTTCGACAAGAACCTAGAATCCCTATCAGAGACGATGTCCTTAGGTACTCCATGATACTTCACTACGAACTTCACATAGGCCATAGCCAATTGATCCATCGACCAAGTATTCTTCATTGGTATAAAAACTGCGGTCTTAGTCAAACGGTCCACTACCACCCAAATAGTATCATTTCCTTTCTTACTTTTGGGTAAGGCTCCCACAAAATCCATTGAGATAGAGTCCCATTTCCAGCTAGGCACTTCCAAAGGTTGGACCATCCCTTGTGGTCTCTTATGCTCAATCTTTACCTATTGACAAGTGAGACACTTAGCCACAAATTCAGCGACTTCCTTCTTCATGTTTGAGCACCAAAAAGTCTTCTTCAAATCCTTATACAACTTATCTCCCCCTGGATGCATTGAGTAGGATGAGTTGTGAGCTTCCTCCATTAATTTCTGCTTAAGATCCCCTCGATTCTGAGGCACGCACCATCTTCCTTTGAATCTCAAACTGCCATCATCAAATATTTTGAAGTCTAGTGCTTGACCCTCTTGAATTTTCTCCTTAATTTTCTCCAATTTATCATCCCCAGCTTGACTTTCCCTGATCTCATCAAGATTAGAAGGTTGGATCGATATGGCACCTAGTAATTCTGCTACGCTTCCTAGCTCCATGACTTCCAAGTTCATCTTCTGAAACTCCACACATAACTGATCTGGCAATATTATTGCGTTAATCGAATGGCTAGTCTTCCTACTCAAAGCATCAGCCACAACGTTAGCCTTCCCTTCATGATACTGGATATCCAAGTCATAGTCCTTAATGAGTTATAACCATCTCCTCTGCCTCATGTTCAACTCCTTTTGAGTAAATATGTACTTCAAGCTCTTATGATCTGTATAAATCTTACAAGTTACTCCATATAGATAGTGTCTCCAAATCTTCAAAGCGAACACAATGGCAGCTAATTCCAATTCATGAGTTGGATAATTCATCTCATAAGGTTTCAATTGCCTCGAAGCAGAAGCAATCACCCTTCGGTTTTGCATCAATACACACCCTAATCCATATTTCGACGCATCACTATAAACCTCATATTGTTGACTTTCATCTGGCAATGCTAAAACTGGTGCTGAAGTTAACCTGTTCTTCAAGGTCTAAAATGCCTCCTCACACTCTGAACTCCAAACAAATTTACACTCCTTTTTCATCAAGTTAGTCATAGGCCTCGAAATCCTAGAGAAGTCCTTCACAATCTTCGGTAATATCCGGCCAACCCCAAGAAACTCCTTATATCAGATACACTTTTCGGAGTTGGCCATTCAGTAACAGCTTGAATCTTATCGGGATCCACTGAAACACCCTCTTTCGAGATCACATGGCCCAAAAATGTAACTTCCTCCAACCAAAACTCACATTTAGAAAGCTTAGCATATAACTGATGATCTCTCAACTTTGACAAAACTTGTCTTAAATGCTCCTCATGTGCCTCCCTATCCTTAGAGTAAACCAGAATGTCGTCGATGAAAACAACAACAAATTTATCCAAGAACGTTCTGAAAGTTCTATGCATCAAATCCATGAAAACTGCAGGTGCATTAGTCAAACCAAAAGGCATCACCGTGAACTCATAATGTCCATAGCGAGTCCTAAAGGCTGTCCTTGCGATATCATTCTCCGCAATCCTTAATTGATGATAACCAGACCTCAGGTCTATTTTAGAAAAGATTCCAGCCCCCTTGAGTTGGTCAAACAGATCATCTATTCTCGAAAGTGGGTACTTGTTCTTGATAGTTACATTATTTAGTTCCCGATAGTTAATGCATAGCCTCAAACTCCCATCTTTCTTTTTCACAAATAGTACTGGTGCACCCCATGGTGAAGAGCTTGGCCTGATGTAGCCTTTCTCCAACAGCTCATCCAGTTGAACTTTCAGTTCCTTCATTTCGGCTGGTGCCATTCGGTATGGGGCCTTAGAGATTGGTCCGGTTCCGGGCACTAAGTCTATGGCGAATTCAAGATCTCTCACTGGCGGCATTCCTGGAATCTCGTCAGGAAAAACATCTGAAAACTCACTCACCACTGGTACCTTGCTAGGTTCAACCTCTTCCCTTATTTCTTGAACACTACACATAAACAATGGGTACCCTTTCCTTATACAAGATTGTAGTTGCAAGGCAGAAATTATCCGTAAGCCCTTTTGCTTCCCTTCCCTCATGTAAGTCACCCTAACCTTGTTTGGTCCGGTCAAAATTACCTTTTGAGCCTCACAATCGTTATGACCCTTATATTTGCCAAGCCAATCCATCCCAAGGATGACATCTAGGTCTTGCATCTCATACTCAATCAAGTCAGATGGAAATTCTATTCCTGCTATAAGTAGAGGTACCTGCCTATACAACTTAGAAAAATGCAATTCTTCTCCTGAGGGTAATGCAAAACTGACAGAAATGTATTCTGGACTGACTAGTCCTAGACGTTCACTTAGGGTCCTAATCATGAATGAATGCGATGCTCCTGAATCAAATAGAACTTTAACATGCATAAAATTAACAGAAAAAGTACCAGCTATCACATCAGATGTGGCCTCAGCCTCACGACCATTTATTGCAAAGATGCGCCCCTTGGTCTGACTATTTCCATTCCCGTTTCCTGGCTTAGCACTCCCAGATTGTTGAGTAGGGTTTGACGGGTTAGAAGCTATGGCCTTGTTATCCTGGGCAGGAATAGGTGGTTTTCCCTCAGATTTCCAGTAACATTCATACTCACGATGACCTAGCTTTTGGCAATACCTACAAGTCACTGGCTTCCTTTCACAGTCTTTTCCTGGGTGGTTCTTGTTACACTTCTTACAATGAAACACCCTCTTGGGCCTCTCTCCGCCTGATTGATTCCTTGAAGTCTGATCATTGGTCTTAGCCCCAAGGTTTCTTCCATCTCTTCTTTCGTTTCCTCCCTTAAACTTTTTCTCATTCCCCTGATTTGGGTAATTGCCATTCCCTTTCCTCTTTTCACCTGAAGAGTTCCCCTCTAGTTCCTTCCCTCTAATCCCATACAAGTGGGCAGCTCTCCCATAAACCTCATCAAGGGTGTTAAAGGGGGCTCCTCCGAGCTTGCCTTGCAAAGATAGGGTCAAGCCTTGCTCAAATCTTTGAGCCTTAAGAGCCTCAGTGGGTACTACTTCAGGTGCAAACCTCATTAGCTCAATGAACTTACTGTAGTATTCTGAAATGGACATGGCCCCCATCCTAAGGTTAATGAACTCCATACTTTTCTGCTTTCTTAAGTGGGTAGGGTAAAACTTGGTTCTTAAGGCTTCTTTTAATTCGGTCCACCCAAAATTGCGCTCAGTCGTCAAATCATTTTTCCTTTGGCTCCACCAAACATTTGATTCCTCTTTCAGATAATACACTGTATAATTCAGCTTAAGCTCTTCTGGGCAGTTGATGGCATCAAAAAGTTTGTCAAATTCCCTAATCTAGTTTTCAAGACTAGCTGGGTCCTCTTTCCCATTGTAGTAAGGGGGTTTTGAAGCAGACACCCTCTTAAATACTTCTCCAAATGAATCTAATTCATTGGACTTTGGGGGTGGGGCATTCACAGCTTGGGACAAGGCAGCTGCTATTTCAGTCAACTTTTTCAAAGCAGAGTTCAATTTGGCACTATTTCCACCCCTATGCCTTTGAGACATCTTCCTGAGTAGACAACAATAGATCTTAACTACATAAACATATAATAAACATATAATAGGTAAACCATCTTATTAATAATGATCAAACTACATACATAGTTTCTTTATTCGAAAACAACAAAAAAATGATAATAATAATAATAATAATAACCCCATAAAGTTACTACATTAACTTGTCAACTACTGACAATTATTTAAGACTAACATGGAGATCCTATTTATAACAATTCATAGGTACGACTCCCTCCCTCCAAATTCTCTTTCATAGGTGGCCGGCGACAGAGGTGAGTATTCAGGACTCAGTGGCACTTCTTTAAGAGAGTTGGATTGTGCCCTTTGAAGTGTTATCTTTAGGAGTTGTAGGTGTATATTCTGGACTTGTAGAGCGAACTGATGGTGGTGTAAGATGATGAGGTGATGAGGCTTCAGACATAAGCGAATCAGTTATTGGAACTTCTATGGTAGCATTAGCTGTAGACTCTAAGTTCCTTTCCCATGTCTTCTCTGCATAGTACAAGTTCCCCTCAAATGTTAACATATCAGCTATCCATACCCCTTCGTGCACGTTTTCATGCTTATTACACTCATTTTCATTCAATAGTACATCCTCATATTTCCTAAAAAGATTTTCATACTTTGGAATTCTAGGTAAGTGAATAAGAGCTAGTAGAATTTTCCAAGGTTCAGCCCTCATTTCTCTTCTTCCTTGTGAAGCTAAGAACTTGGCGTAAAGATGGATTCCTTGAATAAAGAATGCTATAGTGTGATAATGCCTCTTAAAATAGGCGTCATCATAGTAAATATCCCTTACAAACTCAAGCATATGAAATTTAAAATTTAATAAGTAAGCATTTAATTTGCAAATAGTTAACCAAATAAAGTTGCAAAATGCAATTTCTTCCTCCTTATTCCACAAAAGAATTGTCCTAAAAAATAATAACGCAACTTAATAAAAATCGACCTACTATTTAGGTACTCGAAAAAAAAATCAAAGTCTATCATCTTATTCTACTTATGCACATAAAATGCTAAAACTTTTCTTGCCAAAATTATTTTTAATTACAACCTTTTGTTTTTCCAAATATGTTTTATAATGAGTACTTGATTCATGACAAAGAATAGTCGGGCCAATGAATTTCCCAGGAAAGGATTGGTTACACGCGATATTGGTGAGAGCCCAAGCCTTTCCTTGCCAGAAACATTGCCAACCCAACTTATCCAAATCAATCTTTTTTCCTCAAATAATAAAATAGATTTTTATGCATAAATAATATAAATATGAAATGAATGTGAAACTCTCTGACCTATATGCCCATCCTCAAGTCTACCCATTAATTTTAGATTCCAGTTTCATATCCCTAGGCTTTTAAACTGATACCACTTTGCAACACCCCCAAATTTCTCCACTTTAAAAACTTATACTTTCGTAAAATACTTGGAGAAACTTAAGGGTATTACCGCCACGTATAAATACGCTTGGCAATACTATAACTTGACACACAAAAATATGCAGCGGAAACTTCTAACTTTATTTATAAAAATAATAAACATTATTATTTAAAAACCACAATACTAATATGAAAAGTCTAAAGACTACTAAAATAGCGATCTAGTTCTAATGATCCCAAAAGGTTCATCCCATGCATCATAAATCATCAATGGACCTGAAAACTACTCCCCATAAGGAAAGTAGGGCAAAGCCAAAACAAATAGGAAATACGAGTCAGTTGAAACACTGAGTACATTTACATGCAAGACTTGTAAACTTTGTAAATATATAATTCACATACTTTCATAAACATGCTTTATTTCGCAATTCTAGTAATAATAAAAGATAATATTAAACCATTCTTAAATCCACGTTACCACGAAAGAATATATCTCCTTTAATAATTCCATTAAAAGTGGAAAACAATAATATAAGAACTTAACTTAAACCCTATTCCTTGATCCGCGGATCCTAAGTGTGCACACCCCCCAAGCTAGTATCCCTTTATGAATACAAAGACATTGGAGTAACCTTGATGTCAACTAGTGGACTTGGAAGAACCCTTCTTGAACAAAGCCAAGGGGTAATTGTAATAAGAATAACATAGGGGTAAACCATTCCTTTAATTCAAAAACAAATTTAATTATGATAAACAAACTTAATTATTGATTAATAATAATTTAAACTATTAATACCAAAATAATGAAACATAAGTTGACTTTAGTAACAACTATGTCTAATAGTTCACTGTACTAATGCACTAATTCCATCAATTTTCATTTTGTTGAAAACAATTCAAATAAAGCTAGTCAAATTATGAATGATATTAAATATGTATGTTAAGCACACATTTACTGCAACCCATTATGATACATATATTGAAGAAGATTTATTAAAGCTAACTACCAACACTAACTCGTATAATTTCTACTAAAACATACATAACTAGTGTATTCATAGCAATTAAAGATCAAGCCACGTAAACGTACCTTGATAATTCACGAAACAAGAAAATCACTAGTAAGAGAATGCTCACGAACGAAATCCTCCTAACAATTATAAACTAATTCTAATCAAAACGATGAATAATATATGAACTCTAAAAAAGAAATTATGCTAAACTAACTAATTCTAAACATGATTCATGCTCAAGCAATAAAAACATGTTTTTATAGAACTCAAAAAGATCAAAAACTAGGAATTAAAACAAACTTGAAAAAAAAGAGTACTTACAAAACCTCCCGCTAAAACTCCTTGGTGAAGAACAAAAACTACTAGCAAGCACTCAAAGAGAGCACTCACTTTAGAGAAAACTTTATTAAGAACTCTCAATATTTTTGGTGAAGAGAAAGTGAAGCATTAGAGGGGTATTTATAGTGTAAACTAGGGTAGAAAAAGAGGTGAAAATTTCCTAAATCATAAAAATTAGGGCAAAAGGGAGCAAAACTTTTCTTACATCATTCAAGGCTGCCGTTCAGCTGTAGAGATGCAGCAATTATTTTTTTAAATTTTTAATTAATTTATTTATTTTTTTTAAAAAATTCTTTCCTAAAATCAATTTTGTTTGATTTTAAAGAGATTGTTAAATCTTCCCAAATTAATTAAAATTCCATACTTTCTAAATCAATATAAATCTCATAAAAATCTGATTTTATAAGACTTAACAAAATATTTTAAATATTTAAAGTTTTCGGTTTTATTTAAAAGAAACCGATTTTTCAAAACAACACTTTTAAAAAAAATCCGAAAATTACATACTAAAATGTATAATCTGATTTTATTACCCAAAAATGAATTTTGGATTTTATAAAATTATTTATCAAATATTTGTTTAAATAAGATAATGACAAGAGCAACTATTGTTAAAAATTACTAAAATAACCTTTAAAATTCAAACTATATTTCCCTCCAAATGATTCCCTCCAAAGTGATTTTAAAATAATTTAAAATGAGTTTTAAAGATAATTTTAGATTTGTTTTAAATAATCTCAATAAATACCTAAAAATACGGGGTATTACAATTTCCATTGTTTTCTAGTGATCTACATATTTTTTTTTTGGCAATAAATATTTCATATATTAACAAAACCAATGAGATTACGAAAGCTAATCACATGAGTTCAAACAAGCCAACAACAACCAAACTAAGCCTAACAGCACCCTAGTGCATCACTAAGCTCTTCCTATCCATCTCATTACATCTAGTTGCTACTTTAAACAAGATCTCTCTTACAACATAAGTGGTATCTTGCCTTACAATACTGAAAATCTTAGTGTTACGTTGCTTCCAGATAGCATAAATAGCTTCTGAAAAGATCATCACATACATTTTGCCTTTAGTCTTCCTAGCCATTCTCATAGCATACAACACTTCATCATGGAATTGCTCAATATTGCGCTGCACATTCCATCTTCTAAATAAATCAGTCCATATTGTAGCAGCATAATTACACTCAAAAAAGAGGTGATGCACAGGTTCAGGATCATTAGAGCACAAGCAGCAGGTGACATTGTATTGTATGCCCCAAGAGTGCAATATGTCTACAGTTGCCAACCTATTATGAAGGGTAAGCCAAAGAATAAACCTGTTTCTAGGTGAAGCATGATTATTACAAATCAGTCTCTTCCAATCTTTCTTCTCACATACTCCCATGAGCTGCTTATAAACTCTTTTAATGACAAACTTCTGATCTACATATTTTTTATTGGACTGTTTCTTTTATATTTGAATACGCATACCATATTTGGATCTGAATAGATATGGGGTTAATTTGTAGAGGATGGGCCCATGACAACTTGTGTTGTCAAGTTGTATTTATTTGTGTTCAAATGCTCACAACAGCTATATTGTAACACATAAAAAAAATAAGGTTCATAATTTTTTTTTTGTAAAAATACACCAACTCTCATATTTAGTGTTTCTCTAAATAGAGCTTAAATTTACCATAGTTTAACACACTTTATTTTTATCATATTTTCTCTTTGGTTACTTACTTATAATAATCCTTATAATTTCTATCTTATTTCCCTCAAAAATTAATTTCTACTTGATCATCACCCTATTTAAGAGTTCGCTAATTATGAATCACAATAATCCAAATTACGGAAATTATCCAATCTTCGAAAATGATCCTAATTCCCACCATAATCCAAATAATTATATGCATTCTCAACAATCTCAATTTCAGATGGTGATGCAACTTTTTAACAATCAATCGAGGCAAAATTATGTTCGAACAATACAACGAATTCCTCATTACTCTTCTTCAAGCCAATATGAACCCCCTCCTTCCAAAAATTTTCCAATGTTTCCTATGTCTCAACATTGAAGTGAACCAGTTGAGCATTTTCTAAAGTTCACATGAGAACACTTTGGTAGATTTTAATGTGATCAAATCATATTGCAGAAACAACCTTTAATCCAGGATCCATGTATAATTTGATTATTAAATACTCTAGAAAGAATTACCTCTTAAAGCGTTCTTGTATGACCGGACGAAGCCTTAGAATTACACTACGTAATTCCTCTATCAGTATCCACCTCACGATTTAATCTCCTTGAGAGTGTTAGATTAGGACAGGAGGAAAGGTTTAATCTTTCTCTTCTCACAAGGTTAGGTTTTAGGTCAAGTGTTTAGATTCTTGGCTAGAGTTTTGATATGAGGCTAGTATGAATACTGGTCAATCTAATTGACTAGGTTATAATTAAGTTAAGATTTGTGAACTTGATGTATCAATATATATATGTTGAATTGAGTAATTACCATGAGAATTAGAGTTACTTAGCTCGATAGTTCTAATTAGCTTGGGAAAGTGATTAGTTATTGCATATAGTTCACTATCATCACATTCATCGCTCAATAATTCATACTCCCAACTGATTAACTTATAACAACTTAATTAGAGTGGTGTCACCACCCCCAAGGCCTAGCTTCCACTGACTGCATTCTATAATTTCTTAGTTGACTTAATCTAGTACAGTCACAACCCTTTAAACCAAGTCCACGCTAAAATTCATAGACAAGTAGTTCAAATTGAGTTCACTACCGACCTTCCCTTAGGCCCGACCCTTACTTGCCCTTACTACGTTGATTGACCCCAGAGCCTACGACACTCCTAGGTACATGTCACATCAATTTTTTTGGCACCATTACCAGGGAGGCGACTTATTTTTACTTGAATTACTTGATATATGAATTATGGCCTTTTATTTATTGCATATTCTTTATTTGTCACTTTTGTTTTGAATCCGTCTAGTCACTGCTAACTCTCTACTTAACTTTGGTTTTGTATATGAGCATAACATTGAGGAGTAACCCCGAAGTCATTCTTATAAACCCCGAAGGCGGAATTCCATTGCCTAGACGAAGGGATAGACCACCGAAAAGGCAAAGGGGTAGACTTCGTTTTGTTTCACCATCACCGCAAGCAAGAGCTAGTACTGTGCCAGGTTCTTTACATCAAAAAGCACTGCAATAACTTCAAATACGCCATTGAGAATGGTAGGTAACACTACAAGAAAAAGAGGTATCTACGACGAGATTTCCCGTTGCTGAAAGGCCCAATCTGGTCGTAAAAGCACTTTTACGATGAGAAAAGTGTTTGGTCGTCACTCGTCGCAAAAGGCTTCGTCGTAAAAAATTCTACCTCCAGTTTTCGCTTCTCGTCGTAAATATCTATTTACAACCAAAACAAAATTTTACATAATATCTATTTTTTATGGCCAGGTCACAGTCGTGATTATTGTTGATTAAATATTAGACGATTGTAACGGCGGTCATACTACTTGTCGTAATAGAATGAAATTTCATCATAAATTTGTATTTACCTCATTACTTCTTTTGTTCATAAAAGTAAATTTCTTTTATTCACCTATTTGACTAAACTACAAAGTTACTTTAGCAACTTGTTTATCACTATATAATCTTTAGAATAATGAAATACCCACATTGAACTTGCATTAGAGAAGAAAATGTATAAAAAATCTAAATGAAAAAATATATATAACTTTTAATACTTGTCTTGAAAATGGTATAATTAGAGGCAGATATACAAAAACTAAGCATCCAAAATGTCACAAAAGTGGATCTGATCCCTAAGTTTGCATCCAACCAATTATATCATATTATATATAAAAAATCTTTGCATCCAAAGTGTCACAAAATGCTTCTAAATATTATATTTCAGCTTTGCATCCAAGAAATCGAACGACGATTTACAAAAATATGATGTCGTGCATGTGAGCCTTGAACAAAAGTGCATCTAGTGCTGATCTCAAGTACCCACACATATTCATAGATGTTAGTAGGCACTTGGCAATTGATTTAGGATCACTAGTGGAAAAAAACGCAAGGGCTGTGGTGCAAGGGCTGCAGTTTATTGCAAAACGCAACCCTTAATAGTGAAGGGCTGCGATTAGCCCAAAACCGCAGCTCTTAAATTAAGGGCTGCGGTTTTTGGCCTAACCGTAGCCCTTGAACAACCCAAAAATGAAATAACCCGCGTAACCGCATTACTCCCTTGAGCAGTCTCCTTTGTTGAACCCTTTCTCTCTCTCCTCCTAATTCCCATTAACCCATCTCTCCTCTTCTCACCGCATCATCTCTCCCCTCTCACCGCATAATCTCTCTCCTCTGATCCTTCTTCGCCGGCGAGGGTTTGCAACGATCAGTGGTTTGCAAGGGTTTAGGGTTCGTCTGCGAGGGCTCGCAAGGGTTTAGGGTTCGCAAGAGCTGGTGGTCCTGTCATCCTCTTCTCTCTATCTCTTACGCACGGCCTTCGCAACCTCGCCGCCACCTCTCAGTCTGACGACCTCCCTGCTCTTGGTATTTCTGCTCTTTCTCTCTCCTAAATAGTTCTCCTTGCATTGCTACCCTCGTTTTTTTAAAGAAAAAATTGAGTTGAATGTGTGAAGAGAAAACAACAGGAAAAAGCTTCTTCAAGTTTCCATTTTTTACGCTTGTAATGGTTGGTTTTTCTGCACCCTAACTAACGAAGTTTAATAAGTTGATGAAGTTTCTTCTTGTAATTTTGTGGGTTTCGTATTTTGTTTTTGCTATTTTTCATTGATTGGTTTGATTTCAATGTTTGAATGCAGGGTGCAAGAATAATCGCCCAATTACTCGTCATGGGTTCTGGGTTGTTAGTTAGGGCTTTTGCTCAAGCTTATCGTCAAGCTCTTGCCATTCTGTTTCTTCTTTTTTATTCAATTTTGAGATTAGTAAACACTAAATCCTACTTTGATTGTAATTATGTGATAATTTCTATTCTTAAGGGAAACTTTCTTACCTATTTTTTATGCCTGATTTATGGTGCTCAACTTGTGGCATTATTTCTAGTTTTGTGCCAAAAGATGGCTGCAATTAGCTAGGAGTAGATAATTATACTAGGATATTGGGCTTTGGGTTTTAGAGAGGGGATAATATGGCCTTTCAGGTGCCGCACTAGGATTAGAAGGGCCGTTGTGTGCTATGTGATTGTCTTTGTTCTCGACTCAATTTTATAGCTTAAGTCATTGTGTGATGCGAGACATCAGCTGGCTATGTTTATTAACTAATAGAAATTCATTTGCAGCTGACTGTTTACAACTTCAAAGGTGGCCCATGCTATCGGTGCCTATTTCCAGCCCCGCCACCAGCAACAGCGTGTCAAAGATGTGCTGACAGTGGTGTTCTTGGAGTAGGTGAGTAGTCTCATGTACGCTGCATATTGTGCTAGTCTCAACTCTTAACTGTCAATTTACCTGTGTATGGTGCTCTTTATGAATTGCATTTCTTAATTTGTAGCATGAACTAAGGTATTGATCAAAAAGTATGTAGAAATTGAATGAGAAGGCAATGGTTTTGGCATAAGCCATAATTAGACCTGTAAATATGGCATGCTTAATTTTGTTGTTGTCTACATAATTAAGATTGGTTTCTGTCCATTTCCTCGAGTTGGTGATTTTGTTGATAGTGTAGAACATGTTTGGTCTTCTTAGTGTCTTTGCTGGTTCTCTTGGAAAATTAGTCTTATCAAGGCCTTCTTCTACTGGATATTTGAATTCAAATGAGGTGCAACTAAGGAAATTTCAAAAAATCTGATGTAAAAAGATCTGAGCACCTTGGTTGCGCCTCAGTGCGCCTAGGCACGCTTTTTGCCCCTCTTTGGAATCACCTCGCCTATCACAAAAAAGCGCATGACCCCAATCGCCTTGCGCCTCATCACCTGCCACCTAGGCGTGCCTCAAGCACGCTTTTTTGTACACTGATGACCAACCACTAAGGGGTTTCACCTTTACATCATCTGTCATACAAGTTGATTTGTAGGTTTAAAACGCGCGCAAGCTTGCTGCAATTGTAAGCTTTGCTGCTTATCAAGAGTGCTGCTTATTTTTTGGGGTTTGCCTCTTTTGTTTGAGTTTACTTGCCTTTAGCTATAATCTACTCTTTCATATGAATATAGATGTTATAAAATATTAAATGTGATGCTTTAATGCTGGGATCGCTTGCCTTGCACAATCTCCCCCCCCCATTACCAAACCCAACCTTATTTTCTTAATCTTAACTAGCCATTTATATATCCTTTTGTTTCTACGCTATGTTGTTGATTTTAACTTGTCGAGTTCCACGCAGCTTGAGCTTAAGTATGCAGCTATAACCGCTGCACTCAACCTACCTCATGAATATGTGCCCTGGGTAGTTGTGGATGGAGAACCCCTTCTTGAGGTGAGAAATATCAGTTCTCGTCTTCACTACTGATCATTTGCTCTTTAAATCGATGGATAACTAATCTAATTGAATTTCCTATGTTCTAGGATTATGAAAACTTTATAAGTTACATCTGCAAAGCTTACAAAGGCTCTTCACCTAGTGCTTGCAAGAAAGCATCCTTTGCAAGCATTCTGAGGATGAATACTTATCATGCTCACGCTGTCTGCTACACAGAACATACCACAAAGGTGTCGTTCCTAATGTTTCCTAATGAATATTTGGTCCTTCATAATGTCATGGACAAATCAAATGCTATGAATCCTGCTGTAATGTATAAGACTCGTGGTTGGTGCACTGTCTCAAGAAGTGATCAAGACCATATAGCTCTTAATGTAAATTTGCTTGTCTCATATAGGAATTGTGTCAATTTAGCTCTTTAGTTTCTTGTTGGCAATGATGTTCGTTTAGTGAACAATGTCTATGTATACCAGTTTAAGTCTGCAGTTTCTTTGATAGTTTGATGTCTGCAGGTTTCTTTGGTAGTTAGTCTGATGTCTGCATGCTTCTTTAATAGTTAGTCTGATGTCTGCAGGCTTCTGTAACATTCTCTATATTTGTATAAAAAACATAATTTGCAATGAAAAATGATACTTTATATATATATATATATAACTGTTCGGGAATCATTTAGGACAAAAAAATGCAGAAATTTTTTTTTTTTTTAAATATTATTTTGGGGTCACAAGGGCTGCGGTTTTGGTCAAAACCGTAGCCCTTGGGAGTGAAGGGCTGCGGTCCTTCCTTTTTGCCCAAGGGCTGCGGGCCAAAAATGCAGCCCTTAGGGCTATTTTGACCACAACCCTTGACATTTTTTCCTCTTGTGGATGGACAATTAACCACTTAATTGAAAAACAACAATTCAACCAAGTCTTTCTCAACATGATCCCTAAGAAAATGATGTTTGATTTCAATGTGCTTGGTTTTAGAATGTTAAACTGGATTTTTTTTTTGAAATATTGATAGCACTGGTGTTATCATACATGATAGGGACATTCTCACAGACAACACCAAAATCTTTCAGCTGGTTCCGTATCATACATTGATTTTGGGGGCAGAGTTGATTCAAGATATTGTTGAGCAGGTGAAGGTCATTCGAGCAAGTTGAAGGCCGCTCAAGATAGGGCGAAGTCCTATGTTGATCTTCGTCGGAAGCCTATTTCTTATGAAGTTGGGGATAAGGTGTTTTAGAAGGTGTCTCCTATGAACAAAGTGATGCGATTCGGAAATAAGGGTAAGCTAAGTCTGAAGTATATGGGTGCCTATGAGATTCTTCAGAGAATTGGGGAAGTCGCATATCGATTGGCTTTACCGCCTGAGTTGTCGAAGGTTCATGACGTCTTCCATGTGTTGCAGTTACGTAGGGATCTCAACGATCCTTCGTGTATGATTCCAGTTGAGTCGGTTGCGGTAGAACCGAACATGACATTTGAGGAGCGGCCGATTCGTTTGCTAGATTGTCAGAACCGTGCTTTGAGGAGGAAGGTGATCCCATTTGGTTAAGGTACTTTGGAGAAATCAAAAGTGTGAGGAAGCCACTTGAGAAACCGAGGAGTCTATGAGACTCAAATATCCGTAGTTGTTTGTTCCAGGTATTTTATTTGTTATTTCAAGTTTATAGGATGAAACTTTTTTTAAGGAGTGGAGATTGTAACACCCCGTAATTTCGCTACGAGTTTTTCGCGTTTATTTTCCCTTAAATAGTAGTTTTCGTTCATTTAGTATTTAAATTATTTAAAATAATTTTCGGTCGTGTGAAATTATTTTCGAAATTGTAAACTTAATTTAATATTTAAATTTAAGTTATGCTTTTTTTTATTTAAGGTTATATTATTTAGATTATCTATAATCGTTATTTAGGTGCACAAATTTTTACATCGTTATATGATCTCGTGTTGAATCGTTCTTGTGACGAACCTTAGTCCGCCAAGGGCCCAAGAAGTGGGGATGTGGATGGTCGGTTGGGGGGAAGAGAATGAAGAGTTTGAGAGCTCCAAAAGTTGTGACTCTTAGCATCCCTTGTAACCTCCCTCCTAATTCTTCATTAATCCTCATAATCACTCTTTAAATCACCCTAAAAATCTGCTCACATCTCCCTCATTATACATGACATTTTTGAACCTTAAAGGAGAGAAGAGAGTTGTGTTCTACTTCACAAAATAATTCCAACACTTGTCTTTTGTTTTCATCGAAGCGTTAATCATTTGTTCTTGGGTTACTAGTAATTTTGATTGCATAAATAACATATCACTAAGAATTAGTCTTTTGTGTGTTTAACGAACCGACCTAGATTAATTTTTAGAATGCATGAACATATTGCGTGGTTATTCATTTGCATAAAACTAGAACATGAATAATATTAAGTAAAGGCCTAAAAAGGGTGAATTTCATTCCTAATTATATTCGTAACCTCACCCCCGAACTCTATATTTGGTTCATTGACCAATTATGAAGTCATGATGGAGAAATATACATTTTGGATAAGCTCCTAAAGTTGTCCCTATTGTTTTCCAAAATCCAATTAGGTTTATGAGTCTTTCTTTAAAGACTTGTTGACGACTTCTTTTTCAAACGTATTTCAAAACTTAAAACTCTTGCTTACAATGAGGTAGTCAAATCCGTGTTCATCCCGCTTAGGCAATAAAAATATGCCTACAGGTGATGCTTTGAAATTTGTTTGATTTAAAATATTTAATTGGCTCTTTTAGAAGAAAATGTAGGAAAATTGAGAAATCACATTAAGAAACTTCTTTTTAACCAGAATAACAGGTTACAAGTAGATGTGGTGTATTTTTAAAAGAGGCACCGCATAGTTGAGATTATCTATATATACTAATAAACCTTGCTTATTTTGTCCTAGGTGTCACCTTCAAAATTGCTCTCACCATTTACCCCTCAAATTCGACACTCTCAACCAAAATAATCCTACATGGCAGTTTTATCAACTAAAACATTGTCCAACTCGGATAAATCGTCACGTGTCACTCAATTCTCACTTGATTTGGCCGAAAATTTTAAACCCTCATTAAATCATGCTTATGTCAATCAATTTCAATCTTAAATCATGTGCAAGTTGATCACCTAAATCTCAATCATTCCTAAATTGCAAAACTTGATTTTAGGGATTGATTCAATCAATCTTAAATATGAAAATTCGTGATTTTATGATATTTTATTTAAAAAAATTCAAAAAACCGAGTAAAAACCGACTTTTATTTTGCACTATAAATACCCTACTCTGCTAGTCATACCGATTATTAATCTCATTGAAAATTTCAGTTCTGAATTTTGTTCGAATAGAACGTGATATGTGAACAACTTTTGAGTTATATCATTATATATATATATATAGTATGATATAAGGTTCGATTATGGAGTTATTTGAATTTTTTAGTTTGATTTTACATTTTCATTGTAGATCTGGTAGGTAGTTTAGTGATCTATGTTAATTTAAAACAATGTCATTGCTTTGAAGTATCTCACTTTCGTGTTTTTTTTCTATTCGATTGCCTTTCTAGGGAAGGATTTCAAGCAGAGATGAAAGAGGAAGGATTGGCTGCATTTTAGTTTATTCTCTTTTTGTTCTATTTTCTATATTCAAAGTTTGATGTAAGATGTAATTGAATTCAATTGTTTTGTGTTCAACTGTTGCAACAATATTGGAATTGAATGTAGTGAATTCGTTCATTAGTATCTGTAGTGCGTGATGCAAAAGATAATTACATTTTTTTTTTTAAAGCATGACCCAAACATAACAGTGGTAATAATGAGGTGTTATCTTATAATATGAAAGATAACACCTATTTAAGAAAAGTGGAACACTCAAATTTTTTTTTATCACAAAGGTATGGTACTAACAATGTTTCGTTCAGGTCATTTTAAATTCTACAAAGTTTGCAAGGATGTCACAATGGATGAATACTTGAATTTGGATAATTGGTATATGTTGGACAGTTGGAGTATGTATTTTCAACAATCAAGGATTCTAGAATTTATTTGGATCTAGAATATATGGCACTACACTTTCTTCATTGCAATCCTCAAAGAGCTCATAACGTATGTCGAATTCCATTTGAAGAAATCAACATGAACGAGGGATATGTTATACCACCTACAAAAATAGTTTTGTTGCGTTATTTAGCTAACGATTGGTATTAACTTTTTTAAATATTATTGTATTAACTTTAATTAGGCAATATGGGTGATTTTAGTGTCGTTGAATTAAGGCCAATTTGTTATTATCTTTCTCAATTTTTTTTGTTATATTCATTTCTTAAATTATTATTTACATAAAAGTTCAACTATGAAATTTTTTGTTTAGATTAGATTAAATATTTAACCCCCTTAGATGAGCTACGTTGTTGTTGTTTTCTCCTACAATATGCTAATTTTTTTTGGAAGGGTACAATATGCTAATTGTTTTTATTACTTTTAAATGATTCAAATGGCAAGTGATTACCAAAGAGAATATAGTGCACTAACTATTATGCTTTTCTTATGGAAGCCAACATACACGTGTCATGCAAGAATGAGATCTTCCATTTAGTCCTTAATTGATAATATCCTAATCAATTGCAATTCCTTATCTTAGGTAATCGTTCAAAAACTTTCCGTAAATCATGCACAATCATCATAGACATAAAATCAATGGCCTAGGAATATTGTACATCATCTTGATCGAAATAGATGACTGTAATATACAGATATTTTCCTTGATTGAAGCAATAAGAATATATGTAGTGTGTATTGCAAGATGCACAATCATCATAGACATAAAATCAATGGCCTAGGAATATTGTACATCATCTTGATCGAAATAGATGACTGTAATATACAGATATTTTCCTTGATTGAAGCAATAAGAATATATGTAGTGTGTATTGCAAGCTACATTTCAAATTTTAAGACGTTTAATTCATTTTATTATATCCAAAGATTACTCATTATTTGGTAAACATTTTTGGCTATAAATAGTGACTATGTACACCATTTTACTACAAATTCATTCATTTTTCCATAATACTCTTATCATATACCATGGGCGGATCTAGCGTGGGTTCAGTGGGTTCAACTGAACCCACGAAAATCTGGAAAAAAAAAAAAAAAAAACGACGAAAAATCAAAAATTAGAACCCGTTATATGTTACCCGCGCGCTACATAAGCAGATGTGAGGCTTTGGTTCAGTGGTAGCAGCACGCGGTAAGAATTTCTTGAGTTTTAGTCTCCACACGGGTTCGAATACAATGGGTATCATTTTGCCTATTTTTGTTTTCCATTATACTTTTCACTCTTTTACAATCTCCAGTAGCTTACTGTTGCTTTTCACTATCTTTGTTTCACTTTTTTGGCCGATACTTCTCTTTTTTGTTTTATCCTTTTTTAATTTTTTGGCAATTCCTAACAATTTGTTTTCCATTTCTTGTTTTTTCTTTTTTCTTGATACAACTTAACGTTAACTTTTGTTAGATAGAATAGATTAGAATATCCTAACGTTTCTTCGGCAATTCCTAACGTTTTCGTGTGTATTGGTAGTGCTAACAAAAAAAACATGATAAAAGGTAGTTGTTTTCAAAAAGTTGCAATTAATAGGTAGTTTTTGACAAAAAAATCCATAAATTTATATCTTACACATTTTTTAGCAATTAAAATGAGAACTTTAAAAATGGAGGGAATTGTCAAGTGGGGCCCACCAAACGGAATTACTAACGTTTACCGTGTATTGGTAATGCTAACAAAAAAAAAATGATAAAATGTAGTTTTAAAAATTAGACTTGTTAGGTAGTTGTTTTCAAAAAGTTGCAATTAATAGGTAGTTTTTGACAAAAAATCCTAATTTAAAATTTAGACTAATAAATTGGAATTTTTAATCAATTTAGCTTGAGTTTTTTATTGAACGATTCCGAACCCACGCGAGTCAAATCCTGGATCCGCCACTGTCATATACTGATATACTCCAAGTGAGAGAGAAACTAAAAAGTGGGTTAAAATATTAAAAAGTGGATGACATGACTGGAAAAAGAGGGAAAAGCATATGGTACATGCATGTTACCAAGAAAAGAAAAAACAACCGTGTGTAGATTAAAAAGAAACATATCAAAAAGAAAAGTGTGTAGATTAAAAAGAAACAGATGGAGTAATACTCAGTGGTTTGTCATTCACCTCAAACACCAGTAAGAAATCCCCAACAAGAAACCAAATAGTTATGCGTTGAAGAATTCTATCATTTTATATGAGATCGTTATGACGTTATTCATGTTCCATTCTGATCATGTTCGTTTTTGAGGACTCTTTCGAAAGAACCTAACTACAAAATAATGTGTAAATACATAGATTTCTAATACACTTCGCTTTTTTTAGGTTAATCAAACACGTTCCTTCTTATTCAAGCGTTATATGTCAAAAGAGGGATTTATATATAAATATTCAATATTAGTTGGTTTTTCTCCCTATAAATGAAGAGGGAGTTATTTTTTCAATTTATGTTTTTTTGGAGAGAAAGAGTTTTTTTTTGGAGAGAGAGAGATCAATATAATGTAGGAAGTTGTTTCTTTGAGATGTAGTGAGATAAAGATAGTGAAATGTAGGATCCAATCAGATAAAAGTTATTAAATTGGAAAAGTTTTTATTTACCTATGTACTACTTTTGTGAGTATATATATAAACTAGTTTTTGGACCCGTGCAAAAATGCACGGGAACTTTTTTGTTTAATAAGCATGTTTATATACCAACTACGGTAAAAGCATACAAAAGATTCTCTACGTCTACTCGATTTAATATAGGCTTATGTACTACTCGAAACTCAAATGAGTTTAACCTCTATACCATATTAAATTAATAAACTTTGAACGATGTATTGAAATACAGAATAATCCTATACATATTTAACCAAAAACAAAGCATCAATGATACACTTTACACAGAAAGACAAAAAATGCTCCTTTATTTTAATTATGAAGTTGTTTTGCAAATATATGACACTCTTAGGTTGTAGAAGACTTGTAAGAATAGATTAAAAAAGCCCTACCTTGAAAGAAAGGTTTTTTCTTTTCTAGTTCTTTCTTCCGCCGCGGTGCTCCTCCTTGGCATGGCGAGGAGATTTCGTTGTTTCTCGTTTAACTATTGATGAAGAAGAAGATGCATGTTTTGGACTTAGGGACCCTAAACCCTAGTGTGGAGAATCAACTCTCTTTGGTGCTTTTTGGAAGGCTTTTAACTGAGCGATCTTTCAACGTAGAAGCTTTCAAGCGCACAATCACATCTGTTTGGGCGCCTTCTAAGGGTCTGGTAATCCGTGTTCTAAGCCCAAATTTTTTTGCTTTTCAATTTTTTCATTGGAAAGACATGGCAGGTGATTGAAGGGCGTCCTTGGTGTTTTGATAATATGTTGATATTGTTGAAAGAAGGCGACGGAGAAGAACAACCGGACACGGTAAAAATAACTCATTCTCCGTTTTGGGTTCGCATTAAAAACCTCCCCTTTAACTATAGATCGGATGAGATAGTTAGTGCTTTAATTGGAAATATGGGTGAAATCTTAGACATTGAAGAAGATGTTTTGGGAATTGGACGATATAGAAGAGTTAGGGTTATGTTGGATGTCACAAAACCTTTGCGAAGATACGTAAATTGAAAGACAAACATGGTCGTGAATTCCATGTAGATTTTGCTTATGAGAGACTCCCTTTTTTGTTTTGCTGTGGTATTATGGGTCATTCGAACGCATTGTCATGTTGTTCTGAAGAGGAAGCGAGAAGTTAGGGTGGAGTGCGATCTCAAGGCAACCCCAGAAAGGGTCGTTTGAAGGAGATTGAGGAGGATGAAAGTTCGGAACTAGTAGGAAAATTCTTTTTTAAAGCGGTGCCAAGGAGCTGTGATACAACCGCTTTGTGCTTCCTTTAATGGGTGAATCGCTAACTCATTAATTAATAAGGTAGCTTTATTGAATGATCGTTGGTCCTATGCTCCTTTAATTGGTGAACTGCTCCATTAAATGATAAAGTAGGCTCACTAATAAAGGAGGGTATTAATGTTGTCCATGTGGTGGGGACAGGAGACAAATAATGGGCGCATGATGCATTAATTTGTGCCCTCAATGATTCCTTGACCTATCTTAATGTTGAGCAACAATCTCATAATCAAAATGAGAATTTTGTCTTTAGTAGCAGAAGAATGTTGGGGAGGCACGTTCCCAAAAGTAAGGCGTGGAGAAGATTGGCCGGAGGTACGATGAAGGAAAAAGGAGATGTGCATTGTATGGAGGTGGATGCTAATGATGTTAATCACAAACGTTCCCTGGATGATACTGTTCGGATGTTCTGTTGATGGAGGGGTTAAGAAGCGCACGGCGAACCCTTTGATTGATAATAACTCCATGAGTTTGGCGGAGGTTGGCGAGAACCAACCCCGCAGCATTGTGAATACATTGTGTTGGAACTGTCGAGGGATGGGCAACCCTGGTCGTTGCTGTCTTGGATTACTTGTTATGCCCGACATTTTGTTCTTGTGGAAACCATGATAAAAAAGATTTGAAAACCTCAAGAGCGCTTGGGGTACCGAATGCTTTTGCGGTGGCTAGTAAAGGGAGGCGGGTGGTTTGGTCTCTTGGAAGGATGAGTTAAGTTCTCTCTTGTTTCTTTTCCCAAAATCACATGCGTGGTGATGTTGGAGAGGGGAGTTTAACTTGGCGGTTCGTTGGAATTTATGGTTGGCCAAGGAAGAAGACAAGCATAAAACTTGGGCTTTAATTCGTCACCTTTGTGAAGATACTCATCGCTTGGTTTTGTTTGGTGGGGATTTTAACGAAATTCTCCTACGGCGAAAAGAAGGAGGTACGGATAGAACTAGGAAGGAAATGGAAGCATTTGAGAGTTAGTAGATGACTTAGCTGCGTGACTTGGGTTTTAGGGCATGTTTCACGTGGGAGCGTGGGAAGGCTGAAACTTGTGTTGAGAACGCCTCGGCCGATTCTTATGCTCGAAAGTTGGTTCGATATTTTTCCAATGATGGCGGTGGAACATTCGGCTCGGTATAAATCGGATCACCGGCCATAATTTTGCGTGAGATGACGTATAGACCAGGAGGAAGAAAGGGCGTGGGTTTAGATTCGAGTCGGCTGGTTACTTGATGAAGTTGTGAAGGGATTGTACGTAGCGCATGGGATGGTTCTGTGGGGAAAACTTGCCTCTCGCCTCACTTTGATGGCCCGAGATCTTCTGGTTGGAGTGCAAAGAGTTTTAGGAAGCTTGATAAACAAATAGAGCAGGCCGAGAAGAAACTAAAAATGTCAGCGCGCCAATCTCGAATGACTATTGTAAGGAGTGTGCGGATCTTGAAAAGTCTCTAGATGATTTGCATGAGAAACGGGAGGCTTATTGGTATCTTCGCTCTCGTGTTTCGGAAGTTCGTGATGGGGATAGGAACACTAAATACTTTCATCACAAAGCTTCACGGGAGGAAAAGAGGAACTATGTTTTGGATTATATGACCACTTGGGGATTTGGCGGGATAAAGCGACGACATTGAGGCTATCTTTGGGGATTATTTCAAAGGTATTTTCACTTCATCGAACCCTTGAAGGGAACTTTCAGATGTTCTCGGACATTGAACCTGTAATTTGATGATTGTAATCGAAGGCGTGAGGCCTTTTTCGAAAGATGAGATTCATTTGCTCTTCTCATGCATCCTTGCAAAGCCCGGGCTGACGGTATGCATGCTATCTTTTCGCGCTCGGCATATTCTTGGAGATGATGTTACTGGTTTATTTGTAGTATCCTTCTGGTCATACTTCTCCTAGTTGTATTAACAACACGAATATTGCTTTGATTCCTAAAGTTAAAAATCCCTCTGCCTGAATTTGTCCTATGGCTCTCGTAATGTTTTATATAAAGCGGTGTCAAGGCTTTGGTGATTGGATTGAAAGAGTACCTTCGATATTGTGGTTGAAATCAAAGTGCCTTTGTTCGGCGTCTTATCACTACGCCCTTATTCTGAGATTTTTATTCTATGAAAAATAGGATTCGTCGTCAGGCATGTTGTATGAAACTTGATATGGCAGGCCTTGACGGGTGGTGGGGTTTTCGAGGAAACTTCTTCGACTATGGGCTTCATGGTCGTTGGGTGATTTGGTGATGGAATGTGTTACTACGTGTTTACTCCTTCATTATTAATGGTGGGTTTGTGGCTCGTTGATCCTAGAGGCCTTCGTGGGTGACCTCTTTCTCCTTCTGTTTATTTTAGTAGTGTGCTTTCTTGAATGTTAGTAGGTTCGAAAAGATTCTGGTGCTAGCTTGGTAATGGCCCTCAATCTCCATCTCTTTTCGTGTCTCCTGTTCAGGCTCCGAATGCACTCTATAGTTGATATTCTACCAATACGAGTTGGCTTGAAAATTATTATGAGTGTTCTTTTGGGGTGACGATAAAAAGATGAGCTTGGGGATTTTGAAGTGCGGCATGTTGGAAAATGAAAAGTACCTGGTATCCCTTTATTGGTGGAAGATCAAAAGTATTTTTGATTCTTTGATTGATGAATTTGGAAGAAACTCAGGGTGGGGTTACTTTTAGAGCAGAGATCTTCTCAATTGTTTCAGCTATCCTACTACCTCGTGGGTGTGTATAAGATTGAGAGCAATTATTCAAAAATTCATTCATGGTCATTTTGGTGGGGTTATTCGCATAGGAGATTCATTGGAAATTGGATTCTTGTGCACTTTGAAATGTTTTGGTATGGGCTTAAGATCTTAGTGTTTTAATGATGCTCTTCTTGGTGTAGCTTGGACTCGCACTTCTTTGTTTGGGCGTGTGATGAGGCCAATATTTCAAATGTGAGTTTTAGGCCTCCCTTGGTTATTCTGTAGTTACCTTGGAAAGTATATGGGCTCAAGCACTTATTAAGGGGGTGATTTGGGAGTGGGAGTGGTGAAAGATTGCTATGGCGTGTGGGTTAATGATGGGGCGTTTTATCTTGAGTGGCGGGGGTGGGAAAGTGTGTGATCTCATAAATCCTCGCATATGGAATGGAAAGTGACTTGATTGAAGAAAATTTCAGAAAAGATGTAAGGCATTCTTGCCATCCCTTAAGTGCTTTAATCTCCAGATGAACTACATGGGCTCTACCAGATGGGCACTTTCGGAAACGGCTTATATGCTTGGAAGGAGGAAATCTTGACTCCTTTCATAGATGGGTTGATTTGAGCTTGGAAGCTATCCCAGGTTGCATTCCTTTGGGCCTGCCAAACTCTCTTCCAACTCGTTCCTCTTAAATTCGTACCTTATTGATGATGATATTTGCCCTGGGTCGTGGGGAAGTGGTCGCACCCCGTTTTTGGTGCCCTCGGTGCTTGAAATGGAGTGATATTGGGTTGGTGATATGCGCAAGAATGTTTCAGCCTTACGAAGTGTGAACTTGTGGGAAGTTTTGGAAGATGGTTATAAAGGGCCTTTCTTTGGTGTTTATGGGTGAAAGAAATTGGTTTTCAAACAATCCCCCAAACCTTTTGGTGCCGTGTCTCTTCGATGAGTATGGCAAGTATTCGACCTTTTTGAAAGGTATGGGTTCCCTCCTCCGGGTGATTAAGTTGAATGTCGATGCCTCTGCTGTTGGGTGGGTTGGCTGGGTGTTGTGGGTGATATTTCTTTGTGAGAGTAAGCTACCGGCCAAAATGGGAAAGGCATTTTGGTTGGGAAAAGGTTCGTGGTGATGTTATTTTAGAGTTGGTGATTAACCATCTCGCCCCCTCTCTTTTATTATTCTTTTTAACCCCTCTTTGTTAACGTGATTCTTTAAATTTTTTAAAACCCTCCTATTTTGGATTTCCTAATTAATCTTTTCAAAAAAAAGGTTGTAGAAGACTTATTTATATATGTCATTAGCTGTAATATTAGACATCTCATGTTCTTTCTCACAAATCAGTATTATTATACACTTTCTACCCGTGACTTTAGAAATTACCACATGAAATTGGCTATGGCTGAAAACCGAACTTGGGAGATACAAACCCATATGTGATAGGGATATCTTTGACTTTTATTGATAGTCATTGCAAAACACAATTCAAGGGAAATTTTGTTCCATTTGACAGAATGAGTGTCATACGGGGTATAAATACCATATTACTCCCCTTTCCTTGACATACTCAGGCCCCCTTTAAATGATTCTCTAGGAAATACCGAATATATGTTTTCTACTATATATAGTTGATATAGGATCATTTCCCTTTCCCCAGCTAAAAAAGTAACGTGATTGATTTTCTTGTTGCTGGCTCCTTGAGCCACCCCGTGTCCTTGCCACCGCCTGATTGGTTGTTTTTCCATCTTTTTTTATTCTCATTTTAGTAGTGTAGTCTCCTTTTATTTGGAGCCCCTTAGCTTGAACATGTTTATGACCTCGAAGATGAATGTTCGATTATCCATGTACCACAATTAACCAAATTTAGTAGAAGAAATACGCTACCCATTGGTACAAAATATGATTTGTTTTTGTAGAAAATTAAATAATTCATAATTTACGTTTAATAAAAATGCACGAGATGAGATAGCCCGTGCAATTAAAAAAACTCAAATGGCATGAGATAAATGACATCACGTTGATGTCATTATTTGTATAATCCATGTTATTTTAAAGTCATTAATTTTACTCAAACAAAATAATGGTTTTTCTTTAAAGAATTATAAGCGAATAACATAAAGAATTATGATTACCATAACTATCATAACTTACTAATAGAAAGTGGTCCTACTCGACCAAAATGCACAACCACACCTCTATTATGCAACTTAGTAAAATTAGAATTTAGCATATACTATTTTTCATATTGTTTTGCCCTACTCAATGTAAACCAACCTTAAATATAAACCACCCTCATCCCTTTAATTTTATTCCCATAGCCACCTCACTAATCATACAATTAACTTCAAATTGAACAAAAATATCGACTTCAATTTATACTTGACATTCACCTATCGCCTATCTCTAGAACAAAGGGGTATTATAGACATTTATTTAGTTCCACTATGAAAATCATGATCTGAATATATAGGTGTTAAAGAAATTTAACACGCCAAGTTTGGATTTGTCAATATTTAAACTTATAGTATGATTAATACGATTCGATAAGTGTTTCAATAAAATAACCAACCCATTTCTTTACATTTGAAAATTTCATGTGATGGAATAGATCTAGTTCAATCTTGGTTATATATTAGTTCTAGGTGATTATGCTCCACTTATGATGAAACTAATTTTAATTATGTTATAATCTTAACATATATTTATTGAGATATAAAGAGTTTTCTAACTTTCTTCCTTCTTTAATATATCATAATTGCATAAATGGAATCTCCTAATCATCTACGAACTTTATTTAAGTTATCCAATAGTTACCTATTTTTCTTCTCATTGAGATCTAAAGAATTCTTTAAATCTGAACCATAATGTTATGATGTTATCAACTGAACTTTCCTTTGATCTTTTTTGTTTTTCGACTAAAATTATCTTCATAATCTTTTGTGTTCCCTCACCAAGTGATATCTACCATTTTGTTTGATAACTCAATTTTTTGCTTCATTGAAAAATTCTCTAACTTCATACCATGTGGCTTCAAGGATTTTGTTTTAGATATAGAGATATTATAATTCAAAAAAAATAAAATTAAATACATACTTTATTTAATGGTTGCGTACAAATTTAATAAATTTCAATAGTCATTATTAACATCCATTTCAACCAAAAATCACGATTTTCAAAATTATGAGTAGATAAAGGAAATGTTAACACAATAATCTATTATATTTATAAATGTGATCAATTATAATGAAAGTGGAAATAAGTTATCTATTTTCCACCGTTCCCCCCTCCCTATACAATCCAGATCTTCAATTTTTATTCAACAAAAAAGTACCTCAGATTTCCACCTTAATTTTATTGAATCGCAAAATAGGAAACAATAAATTTAGAAAATTTAGTCCGAAAAAACACTCTTTTATGTTTTCTTTCGTCTTGATAATATCCTTTAAGTTTCTAAGCTATTATGAATGTCGAGATTGTTCAAGGAATATTCAAGATTGTTGGTGTCTCAATGAAGAAATTTTCACCTTAATTTAATTGAAATGTGTACAATGTTTACACCAAAAAGGGGTTTTGTCCTTAAAGAAGTAAATGCATAGACAAAATTTATATCATTCTTTCATGACAATGGTATATGCAACTTTTTAAGATTATTTTCATTTACAAAGTTTGGAGTTGTTCTATCTTATGCTTGTATATGTTGAAAAATTTGGAGACATTAAGAATGTATTCACTAATACTTATGACTTATAAGATATTATTGAGTTCAAGATTATTTAGGATGTAGATGAATCTCATTTGTGCTTGATAATCACATTAGATTTATTGGCTATTATGAAATTGCACTTTTTAATGTTTGTATTATCAACACAGTTGTTCTATACTTATACAATAATAGGTGATTATATTCCCGTACATTTGTTGGTTCATTTGTTCTTTGGTGGTCTATATGATGATTCTAATAGAATATGGCTTTAATAACTTGTACTTTTCCTACCGAAATGTTATTCATAACTTTCTACTATGATATATTAAAATCAATGATCTTTTCATGATGTACAATTGTCATGAAATGAAACCATGCATTCATTCCTAATACAAATTGCGCAACCCATGTTTTAAGAAAAATATAACAAAACTTTTTTAAAAGGAAAAATTTAGTTAAAAGTCTAATAGTTTTCAATAAATGATTCAAAGGAAATGTAAGGTATACTTTTATAGTATAGACTTTCTCTTTTCGTTTGCATACTATTATGTATCATCTCCCGTCGTTTTATAGTTTTATTGTTTCACTTTAGAAAAATCTTTATATTTGAAAATAATCACACGAAAAACAGAAGAAATCAAAATTTTCAAAAACGTGCAAAATTTCATACTTTCAATTTTGTATTAAAAAATGAACATTAATAATATGTTGATAGCTTGATATGAACGGAAAAATAATTTTATACAACCATTTTCAATAACATATTCCCTCAACGAAAAGATCATTGCCCAATAACAAATTCTATTGCACATATAAAAAAATTCTTACGAATCATGGCTTTACTTTTCATTAAGGAGTAAGTAAGTAGCATATATTTAGGCATAGAACACTATATTTCATTGGTATATATGACATATTTATTGACAAATTATTATCTAAATTATATCTTAATTCACTCATACTTTCATATTTAATTTGAGTTTAGGATATTAAATTTATAAAACAATTAGTGTTTCGTAAAAATAATTAGTTAAAGTAAAAAGCACATACTTCTTCAACTTCTTAGAAACTTTTACTTTCCATGTTTCCTTTAGTTAACCAAACAACACCTAATTTTGAAAAGTTGCAAAAGTATCACTGTCATTAGTATCCCTATTCAAAAGCTTGAAATATCGCTCCCTATTGTTCTTGGTTGTTCTAATTGTCATATCTCAATTGCTAACTTATACCTATAACATAAATATACAAAAAAATCGTAATTCACAACATGATAGTTCTAATTGCTAATAGTCCACAAATTTGTATCATTCTCTTTTCTCTATCTTTAGATACAAAAGCAACAACTATCTTTTCATTTCTCAAAAAATAATCATACATTTTTAAGAGAAGGTTGAATAATAATGAAGCAAGATAATTACATCCTAATATGTAGTATAACAAAGGAGACTAAAAGTATCTAAGTAATACTATCGAAAAGGAAGCTAGGGAGAATAATACATAAAGTAAGAGCATATTGTTTGCATAAATTACCCATGATCAAAGGGATATGATTGTTAATCAAATTTAATAAACTTTTGGAAAGGTATCATGCCCAAATTATGAAGATAATATATCAAGCCAAATATTTGACATCATATTTCTCTCCTGATTATGATTTAAGGATATTATTTTAAAAGCAATAACCTAGTTTTCCTCTCCCAATAAAAAAGGGGCTTTGTTTTTTTTATCCTATATTTGCTTATCAGAGTTTATCTTAATTTATCTAAACTTATTAGACCTTATTAGTCCTTATTAGAATTTATCCGAACTTATATGAACTTATTTATATTTATTAGACCTTACCGAGTTTGTCAGACCTTATTAGACTTTGTTTTGGAACTTTTGATGCAAGGTTTTTAACTCTATGATAAATTTTTCGTTTTAATTATCATAATGTACGCTGAATTTTCACTTTGATTTTGCGGAGAATTGGTAGGATTTTGTGTACTTGTTTGTTGAATTGTTGTCTATGTTTATGATATTGTTTAGTACCTGTAGACTTAAAGAACTATAGAAGTTCATATTAGTTGTAATTTTGATTACTCACTATAGAAGTTCATATAGACTAAACTCTAAGGATCGCTTTTTATCATTATTTTGCATAAAACAAATAGCATAAAAGTTGTGATAAACTAAATTGTTTTTTTTACAAAGCATGCTTAGTAGATGTATTATTACCATAGAGTTCTAGTATATTAAAAAAATCTAACAAATAGGGAAAACCCACCAAGAAAGTTCAAATTAATTTGGATATATTCAAATTAATATCCAAATTAATCTCACATTGACAAACACACAATAAATACCCAAATCCAATATGTAAATATGAATTTATGAATTCTAATCGAGAACGCACAATCAAATCGGAGTGTTTTGAATTATTAACTCTAATTGTATAGAACAAATTATAAACTCAAATCATAATTCACACAGTGAAACATGAAAAATTGAATTAGAATAAATATTAAAATGATGCAAAATCAATTTGTTTCTTTCTCCAATTAATTATCACCGCCATTCACCAAATTTCTTTCTCCTTCCACCCTTCTTTCTCCACCAAACAACATTCAGTATGTTTTTTTAAGTCAATAGGCATGTCACCTCCTATTTACTCCTTGAACTCTCCTCCACATTCCATCAAACATCTTGTGTGCATTAGTGCATCCCTTCGTTCTCCCACCATCATTTCTCTTCTTCTTCCTCTGCAACTGCAAACCAATCATCACCGGCGTGGTGCGGCGCCCCTTTAAGCCAACAATTTTCTTCTGCCACCGTTGTTCCTCTGCATGTATTGTGTTGCGTCATTGTGAGATGGTGTTGTATCACCGACGACTATTAGCTATCCGATCTTCCTCTTCTATTTGTATTGTGTTGCAAGTGAATTTTCATCCTTGAGATTATCTCAAATAATCTTATCATAGACTAAAAATGGTGGTTTATTATAAATTTATTATCCATTTGAAAAGTCATTCGCTTGGTGCTAAAAAAATTGTTTATGCATTGATGCTTTATGCACTGCGAAGCGAATGTAGCAAAATCAAAAATAAAAAGAAAGAAGATATACTAATAGCTTACTGTAATGTAATATAGAGTTAGTTACCTTGATAAAACAAATTGAGCTACCTTCACCATCAGAATACCTTGTAATCTCTCTCTCCTCTTCTCCGTCTAGATTTTTCTTCCACCTACACCTCCAAAGATGATACATAAAACAAAAACAGCAATTACAATTCAAAAATTATGCTAAATTTATATTGAAATCCTAATTCAGCAAGAAAGGAGTTTTTAAGAAACCTCGTGATTGAGATTTGAGATGAGATGATAGCGTTCTTCGAGTTTGACATTGAGATTATGTTCTTTACTTCTTCGATTCAGAATCGCTGGTAAAATAGAGTATGGTGATGTTTCATCTTCTCCATCTCTCTCTCCTCTTCTCTCTTTTTTAGTTCAAAAAGCACAGAAAAGTTTGTAATAAAATGTTCACAGTTGCAAATTGGAGAAGATTATCTTTTCCTAATATGTAAGGAGAAGATTTGCCTAAAATCATGGAAAATCTTAATTTTGCACCGTGATTTAAGAAGTAATAATCTGTGTTTCCTAAAATACAACAATTAAAATCTCAATTAAGAGGCATAATTTCAGAAAATTAATCTCCTAATTTGTCCAAAATTGTTCAAATTGACGTGATTGCCACGTGGACAATCTCATTGAGCTTCTAAACAATAGAGCATGCCACATGGGCGTAAACTCTCTAACTTAACGCCACGTGGCCTCAAGGATGTTGTTTTTATATATATATATATATATATATATATATATATATATGTATATATATATATATGTATGTATATATATATATATGTATGTATATATATATATATATATGTATATATATATATATATGTATATATATATATATATATATGTATGTATATATATATATATATGTATGTATATATATATATATGTATGTATATATATATATATATATATATATATATATATATATATATATATATATATATATATATATATATTATATATATATATATATATTACCAACTTACATCATGGAAGTTGATCAACTAATTCTAGGTACTCTAATCATACTTGCATTACTACACCAAACTCCACAAACCCTAATATCCTTGCCCTAAAACTGAAATTTAATATTATCTTCTAATATACTAAAACAGATGCAAAGTTGGTTCACTCTTACATGATATATTGATATGGGTTCATATATGCCTTCTAGGAGTTTGACATGCATGAGTATGCTTACATCGTTTTCAACTTATTTGTTCTGTTAATACTTACATCGTTTTTATGAAGAAATGAAAAAATTTAGGTCAACGAGCTTACCGCGAGGACACGGTAACGCGAGCACAGGAAAGAGAGCAACAACATCAATCCCGACTAATGGCGTAACTCCGACATGGCTCAGGCGAACTCCGACAGAAACTTGACTGAGAAGAAGATGGGTTCTTGACAAGATCGACAAGCAAAGATTCAACCTTTGATTGTTTTTTTTTTAATTCAAGAGAGAGTGAATTTGGAATTTGGGGTTTTCGTTTTCTCAAAAGCTTTTGGGATTAAATCCTAATATTACAGGCAAATCAATTTTAAATATATGTATTAGTATATTTGATTAAACAATACAGAAGAAGCAATGAACAAATTCCAAAACAATATAGTAAAACAGAATAAAAACAATTAAGACGAAGTATAATGAAATTTGTGATTGAAGTGAGAAGTAATAACTTGGGCGACGACACAAGATAGAGGGGAAAATGAATAAAACAGTAAATCCTTGGCACCATAAATTATATTAAGAATTGATAACGGCAATTAGAGATGGAAATATCCAGTGGATCACCCGACCACCCGCTCCACCCGGTTTATTAAGTGGGTGAAAAACCCGGTTTAAACGGATGATAGCCGGGTGACGGATGCGGGTCGGGTTCAGGTGGTATTTTTTCATCCATCACCCGACCCATCACCCATTTACCACCCGACCCGTCACCCGTTTAAAGTAAAAAAAATATAAGCAAGTTAAAACCCAATGTCAAAATCCAATGATCCAAAGGCCCAAACTAAGCAAGTTAAGCTGTTAACCCTACCAAGCAGCAGCCTCCTCTAAAATTCCAACCCCATCTTACTTTCTCACTCCTCACTCCTGAAGAAACCCCAAACCCCCAAAATCCCATCTACTTCCTCCGTTCCAAAATAAGTGAAACACTTGTCTCAAAAAGCTCTCACATAAATGAGAGAAGTGATTTTGGAACGGAGGAAGTATGAGATATGATGAGAGGAACAAGAACTGAGAGATAAATGTATGGCCATGTGATTCTTTATTGACTTGTGATCAAAATAAAAAGGAAGACTTTTTTTGGAGTACTCTTTTGAAACTGTGAATGTTAGATTTCCTTTTTCATCCTTTATAAAGGTAGAATAATTCCTTTGTTTAGGCTGAACTGAACCCAGGAGTATCTCTCGTCATTCTCTCACTCGAAGACCCAAACCCCAACCCCTTGTTTCTCTCTCCTATCGCCTGATGCTACTGATGCCGCTGCACGACCTTGCCACCGCCACCTTTCTGCCCAGCCTCGACGGAGAACGTCGCCTCGCCGGTGACGTGCTGTTGTAGCCGAGCCTTTCTCTCTCGCTAGCTCTACCCAAGCCCAAGTTTATCCTTTAATACTTAGTTATAAATTTGAGCCTATATCTGATTAAGTATTCTATTAAGCCATTTAGTTCTGTTTGATTATTAACCATAGTTGTTGGACTTTAATACGAATCACTTAGTTATCTAGCTAATTGGACTGATTTTATAAACTGATTTTTGGTTATGTTAATTTAGTTAAACCACCTAGTTTAATCTAATTTAGTTCATCCGATTATCACCCGATCCATCTGTTTCACCCGTGGGTGATGGATGGATGGATTCGGGTGGATGTTTAACCGGGTGATGGATGGATCGGGTGGGGTGGATGGAGGCGGGTGATGGATACGGGTGATGGTCCACCCGCCCCGAACCCGATCCATTTCCATCTCTAACGGCAATAAGTCGTTTCAAATTTGAACTCAATTTTTTATGACCTTCTTCTCTAAAATCACCTTACGCTCCATAGAAATCACCAGCTCGAATATCAAAATAAACTAAAGAAAAACGACATGCAAAGTTGGGGGATTGCACTTAAAAGTTTAAAAAAATCTAATAAAAGATAGAGAATGTTGTTTGATTTGCCTAAACTGTCCAAAATTGATGTTTTCCTATTTAGATTTAAGGAAAAAGGGTAGGGATTAAGAATTTTGTTGGATGCTTTTTTTAATGGATGAGGAAATTCAGCAGAATAGAGGATGGGTGTGAGCCATAAACACAGCGTTTGAAGATAGTTGGGTAAATCTTACCTATTTTTGTGTTTGGATAGGGTATGATTTAGGAAGTAACATGTGGAACCAGTTCAACGGGAAAACACGTTTAACAACAAATTGACAAATTATCTATAAAAAAAACCTAATCTAAAAGTTAAAAAAGATTAACAAAATTATTTGTTAAGTAAACTGCACCATAAAGATTAAAATTATTAATGACTATGCCATTCATTATAAAATAAATGCAAAATAGGGGGGACGAGGATTAAGGAGAGGACAGAGATAGAGAGAAATAAAAAGAGGGACTCATGTGATGAATATAGAGATAGAGATAGAGATAGAGAGAAGTGTTCCCTCCGGTTTTTATTATTACCCACTTCTTTCGGCATAGAGTTTTAACAAAAATAGATATGTGGGTCATAGAGGGAAGGCCAATATCGTATTGTGTTGTGGGCCAAGAAAAGTTGAGTGAGAAAGTAAAGATAATAATAAACAAGTGGTGAGACCATTCCAAAAACAGAAAAAAAGAACTGTGTAAACTAATAAGGGACAACCCAAAAAGGAAAGTGGGCAAACTAATAAAACTACAGGGAGTAATTTTCAATTAAAGTAATGTATCATTTATTTTGGAACAACCTATAACAGTAAGTGTTTTGTGTATTTGAGAATGAATAAAATATATTTATTAATTGAATTACTATTGAAGTTCTTAAAAATTTCTAGTAATTATAAAAATATATTCATTGTTCTTTTATAGAATCCCTGTTGTGGAGAGGCTAAGCTTTCATTTACCCGATGAGCAAAGCGTCCTGTATACTGATGATACTGACTTAGGGTCGGTGCTTGATAGACCTAACATTGACAGAACAAAGTTTCTGTTATGGATGGAGTGCAATAAAAAATATGCTAAGGCTAGAGAATTGAGCTATGTTGAGTTCCCAACAAAATTTGTATGGCAACCAGGTGAAATGAATGGACACCTCGGAAAAAAGGCTTTTGCATAGGGAGGATTTATCATGTAACTCCGGGAGCAGATGAAAAATTCTATTTGAGGACACTATTGAATTTTGTTAAAGGTGCAACGTCTTATGAAGACATACGCGTTGTTGATGGTGTACAATATTCGACTTTTAAAGAAGCATGTTATACCAGAGGTTTATTAGACGATGACAAGGAGTACGTTGACGCCATAATAGAAGCCAGTTTTAGAGAATCGGGACAATATCTACGTAATCTATCTGCATGTTGCTACTGTCCTGCAGTTTGACAAAACCTGAGGCTCTTTGGGATAAGACTTGGCACCTTCTTTTTGATGATATCCTATTCAGACAACGAAGACTTCTCAAAGACAATGGTATATGAGCATCTTTATCACTACCCTTATTAAATGTATTCATAAATATTTATTGTTAAGGAATGTTTTTTGAAGGAGTAACTGTCAAATGTGTTTGTTTTGCAGCATTGCGCCTAAGTGATGAACAATTGCAGAACTTAGCTCTTGTTGTTATTGAAGCTAAGCTACAAAGTAACGGTAGCACCCTTCATAAATTCACCGAAATGCCATTTTCAGATGATTTGATGATCTCAGATGGTCAAAACAAGCTCATACTTGATGAGCTATCTTATGATAGAGAGCAGTTATACAAGGAATTTAAAAAACTTTATTCGGGATTGACTGTTGAACAACGTGGAATTTATAATGAAATTATGTCTGCTATATCGAGAGGTGAAGGAAGTTAGAACAACTAAATAAATTCTTTCTAATTTTAGAAACTACAACATTGTTGCACCAACGCCAAGCACAAGAGTTCAATTTCACGTCTGGCTGGCAATGAGGAGTTGCAGTAGGAATGATCTTTAAAAATTGTCTGATTTCTCATAATATCTTTTGTATATTTCCTTCTTCTTATATAGTTGTATAATATCTTGCTTTTAGCTGCACATTATCTTCTTTATATAGGTAGTTATTGCAACGGAATAACTTTTTACATTTTTTTAAAAGATATTTAGATATTAAATGTAAACATTATTTATTTTAGATATATAGGATTTGACTGTATAATTTTTTTCCTATTGTACACATAGATTAAAAATATAAAAAAAAAAACAGATTGTTTAGGATGATATTCCAATCTCATAAGTTGTTATTTGTGTACATGTGATTGGCAATTATAAACGACAATCAAGGGAAATATAATCAATCTATGTTATTTCAAAGACTGATTTGTATCTAAATTTGACATAAATAATATCAACCGATTAGTTGCTAATTATGTACCTGAAAAGGCACTGTTTCCGTGAACCAATATTTTGGTTTATCATTTTAAATACAAGTTGGAAAAAAAATTGTTCCATAAAGTCATATACATGGGGTTATTAATGTAAATATATCATATGGACTCCTTTAAATATGAGTTATTGTATCCTGAACTCCCTTCTTTTGTCTTCCTTCGTTCCATAAAGTTTTTCTACTTTTCATTTACGGGTGTTCCATAATTTTATTTATTTCTACTTTATTCCGTATTTTGTAAGTTTATAATAATTTAATATTTACATATGACCCGCAAGTTGTCCATAATATGACACACTCTCTCTTAAATTTATAATTTAATATTTGCATAGACATTCTCTCATCTCCTCCTCAAAAAGTAATCATTCAACCCCGATACCAATATTTTATAGTATTCCTTGGTTTGTGTAGGAATAGTAAATAGGAAAAATATTATGTAACGAAGGGAGTATGTATTAGTACTCCAAAAATCAAGAAAAATATTTTTGACAATTACATAAAATATTTTATAAAAGCATAAAACATTGTGTATTTCTTCTCTTTTTATTTTTCTTGATAAAAACAGAAATTTTAATCAAATGAAAAAGTACTTACTTTTTGGAATATAAAAGAAAAAGTAATCAGATGAGTGTTAGTGCAACAAATAACTTTAGGTTCTTGCCTAGGACATTTCAGTGAAATGTTTTTGGCCCATATAAACATGAAGGTATTAGACAAAGTCGTCATCTCAAAAGCGATTAATACAAAAAATAAGGAAAAAAACAATTAGTTTGCATATACTTTAGGAAATGGATAAAGTTGGACAAGAGTTTAATTATTTTATTGTGAAAGTAGATTTGAGAAAAAAAAAGGTGAAATTGGGCAGAGTCTTAAGGTAATAAAGATAAGAAAAGAAGCATTAAGAGTGACACGGAGAAGATCGAGAAGACAAGGAAAGGAAAGGCGACAATTTCGAAGTGGATTGAAAACAAAGTAAGAATCACTTTAATTTGATTTTGAATCATTTTTTTTTTGTCAGTTTCATGGTCATTTACATTGATTAAACAAACTATTTCAGGAGAGAAAAGAACATGAAGCCCAACTTGCTAATTTTCAGAAGGTGATGGGAGGTAATTTCATTAGTTTGTACTAGAAGAAATAATGATTGAATATAAACTTAATCCGAGGTTATTATGCGTTAGTTGGTGATGCGCTCAAGTTATACGGTGCTTATATGGTATTTTGGATGCACTTTGCTAAGGAGTTCGTTCATAATTGTTGACGTTTGCATACATATCAACCTTAGTCGAAGTTCGGGATTTTGTGAGGTAGTTAATGATAATGTTCTAAGTTTCGAGCTTTTAAGGTGAAATGGTATGTTTTGGGAATGCTCGGGAAGTGTAGCATCGTAACGTAATGGCCAATTATCGCAAGGCCTAGCCAAGCACCATCGCGAGGCTTAGCACTCCATTCTAGCATCATCGTCAATCTTGAGCCTCCATAAGCAAAGCAAGCCAGCATTGCAAGCACCTTGTCTGCCCAGCTCTCATGCGCGCTCATCACCACATGCTCATCGCCCAGCCCGCACACCCACACGCTCAGCAAGCCAAAGCTGCCCAGCGCCCAGCGCTCATCGCCCAGCCCGCACACCCGCACGCTCAGTAAGCCCAGCGCTCGCCCACGCCCAGCGAAGCATCGCCAGCCCAGCGCAAGAGCTCGCACCTCGCGAGCATGGTCGCACCTCGCGACCTGCTTGCTCGCACCTCGCGAGATTCCTCGCACGGTGCGACCTGCTTGGCTTGGCCCAGTTCTTCAGCTCGTGTTGGAAGGCAGAGATCACTCGCACGGTGCGACCAGACTCGCACCTCGCGACCCCTAGGTCGGTCTAAATGTCGGCTGACTTTTGAGCCTTAGTATAAATACTAAAGTTTGTTTTTGGACCTTGGGGAAACACACACTTGAGGAGAGAGAATATCCAACACTCCATTCTTCTCTTCTTATCTTCTCTTTTTAGTTTTTATTTTCTAGTTTAGTTTTAGGGATTTCAATTATGGAATTGGCTATTGCTATGCCGATTGTAGCTTGAACCGTTCTTGAACGAGATTAATATGAAGCTTCAAGCATTATTGTGAGATCTTTCCTCTCTATTTAGTTCCTTTGATTATGGTTTAATTTCTATGCTTGCTTTCTATGATTTTTGCATGATTATGCTAGGAACGTTACTAGTTTGATTGTGTAATTAATCTAATGCTAGATTTAAGAATAGAATCGGATTGTTTTATTCTTTTATCAATTGGTAGCAAACTAGGGAGTAACTTAGATGCTGATCATCTTGGTTATTTCTTGGGGAAATTGAATCAAATGTTGAATGTTTATCGCTTGTATGACGTTAGCAGGTCTGTTGGTTCTCTGTGTTTATTGCTGCTATTGGATTGAACTTAGACGCGATCGGACTAGGTTATCCTTTAGTTAGGGTTTTATAGTCACGCTGATCGTGCTATTCAACTAGGAATAAGGAGAACACGAGATTAATTCTCGACAATAGATAATCATGGAAATAATTAGAGTGGAGGTTCAAGGATCGATAATGAATTGAAGTGGATGTTAATCGGATTCAAGATCTTCCCATAGTGATTTCTCATTTTATTTAGTTGCTAGTTAGTTGTAGTTTGTTTAAAAACTCTATTTGAAAACCCCCCTTGTTATTAGGTTACTCGACCTTTAGAGTCATCTCGGTATTGATTCACGCTAGATATTAAACTTGTCCCTGTTTCCCTGTGGATACGAACCTTACTTCCCTTCTACATTTAATTGTAAAAGAGAGTAGGAGAAATTTTATCTTTGGCCGGGTGCGGTGCACACGACACATCCGCGCCCGCTCAAATTTTGGCGCCGTTGCCGGGGAAACGGTGTTACTAGTTTATATTTAGTGTGTTTTTGGGTTGTATTGCTTGTGCTCTTTGTTTATGGTTAACACTCGTACTACTAACAAAGAATCTTTGCATTACGATCCCGAATTAGAAGTGACTCTTTTCAGGTGGAGAAACATTCTGCGAGAAAATTTTCAAGAATCATCTTTTAACGTTGAAGTGGAGGAAGAGATGCCTCCGAGAATTGAAACTCGTACCTTGAGGGAGCTCACGGCTCCTAACCTTGATCAACAACCATTGTGCATCTCATTTCCGGCTCTTGATGAAGGCACTAATTTTGAATTGAAATCGGGGTTGATACACTTGCTTCCTTCGTTCCATGGGCTCAATGGAGAAGATCCAAACAAATTTCTTTCGGAGTTTCACGTGGTTTGCACTAGCATGAAACCAAGTGGAGCAAATGATGAACAAATCAAGTTGAGAGCTTTTCCTTTTGCTTTGAAGGATGGAGCTAAAGATTGGTTATATTATCTTCCTCCTGGTTGCATTTCCACTTGGGTTGAAATGAAGAAGCGATTTCTTGAGAAGTTCTTTCCAGCTTCTAAGTCATCAATATTAAAGAAGGAAATCGGCAATATTGAGCGTAAACACGATGAGTCTTTCTACGAATATTGGGAGAGGTTCAAGAGACTTTGTGCTAGTTGTCCATATCATGGCTATTCGATGAAGACCTCATTCATTTCGTACTTTTACAATGGTTCTTCGACGAAGATGTGCGAATGGTGAATGCTTGCTAGTGGAGGTTCTTTCATAAACAAAACCCCAACCGCGCCTAGAGAACTCATTGAAGAACTAGTCGAAGGCTCGAGACAGGTTCGGTAGAAGATCGAATCATCGTAGAGCAAATGTTGAAAATCCAGGTTCTAGCTCTTCAAAGGCCGAGGATCAAGTACAAGCTCTTACATCAATGATGCGGGAGTTCATGGTAAAGAACAATAGAGTTCAACAGGTAAAAGCTTGTATAATTTGTTCTTTAGATCATCATACTGATGTTTGTCCTCAAATGCAAGAAGAATTTAGGGAAGAGGTCAAAGCTGTAGGTTTTCAAGGCCAACAAGCATTACAGAGACATGATCCCTACTCCTATGCTTCCGAGCAAGGGTGGAGAGATCATCCTAACTTCGGATTTGGCAATCAACATCAACAACAGACACTATAACGAGGCCACCACCACACCCTTATCCTAGGCCCCAAGGCCGAGACTCGAGCTCTAGCATGTCCACTCGAAGAAATGTTAAATGCTTTAACTAAAAATGTGACTAACATGCAGGGGTAACATGGTGCGGTTCCAAGAGGAAACTCGATCGAGCATCAAGAACTTGGAGAGCCAAGTAAGCCCAAATGCGGGAGGCTGTAACCAAGTTAGAGGCTAGGGATTCGGTGAGGTTGCCATCCTAAACGGAGCTCAACCCTAAAATGAACGTGAGTGCTATCACATTGAGGAGTGGAGCGGAAATTGCAAGCAAAGAGAGGTTGGTGGTTCGAGACAAAGAGATAGTGGAAGAGGTGATCGAGCATGAACCGACAACAGATAGTAAATCATGGCCACCTCGACAAGAGGAGAAAGTCAAAAAATCACCTCCTCCACCATATGAACCCGAGCCACCATTTCCCGAGGCATTGAGAGAAACCCGCAATGCGTAGCGCAACAACGACATTTACGAAGTCTTTCGTAAATGTGAGGTAAACATTCCCCTTTTTGATGTTTTAAATCAAGTACCCAGGTATGCTAAGTTCCTTAAAGAATTGTGTACTTCGAAAAGAAAGCAAAAACAAAAGGGAGTGCAAAAAGTGAAGGCTAGCGAGCATGTCTCGGCTATCTTTCAAAAGAAATTACCTCAAAAGTGCAATGCCCCAGGCATGTTTACCATCCCATGTACTATAGGTGACACCATGTTTCCTAAAGCCATGTTAGACTTAGGTGCGTCAATTAATGTGATTCCATACTCATTGTATAAGTCTTTGAAACTTGGCAATTTGCATGAAACTGGTGTGGTGATTCAACTAGCTGATAGATCCAATGTTTATCCTAGGGGTAAATTAGAGGATGTGTTAGTTAAGGTTGGGAAATTGCAATTTCCTCGCGATTTTTATGTTACGGAGATGGAACCCGATAAGCATGCCGCCCCAATCCTTTTGGGACGACCTTTCTTGAAAACATCTTGCACTAAAATTGATGTTTGCGCTGGTTCTTTGACTATGGAGTTTGAGGGAAAGGTAGAGGCATTTGATATAAATGATCCTAAACTTCTACTTAAGGATGATAGCTCACTTTGCTCTATTAACATTGTTGACTCTGTTTTGCATGATGTTCTTGATATTGAGCAGGTTGATGAGTTGATGAATGCTGATGAGGTCTTGGTTGAGGATTGTGTGCCTCCTACTAACGTGCAGGTTATGGTGCCCGAGTCGAAAGAGCGGAAAAAGCCTCCTGACTTACCACCTTGTTTTGAAACTGTACCACTAACGATGCATTGCAAGAGTTCTTCGGAATCTGTTTTGCAGGTACTTGAATTAGAGGTTGACATGGAGCCACCATTGTCACACATGGAGCACAATCCCAATTATTGAGCTCAAGGTACTAAGTCGAGCTAACGACTCTAAACAACAGCGCTTCTCGGGAGGCAACCCGAGACCCTTTTTATTTTCTTTCTTTTTCTTTATTTCTCATCAAATTTCCACCACCACAACAAATTTTCTTTCACCCACCGCCCGCCCACTAAAAAGATCCACAACCAATCTTAATCCGCTTGGAACCAAAATCCACAAAAGAAAATCCGTTGGGAGGACTTCAATAGCTAGGAGTTGGTAACACTAGAGGATTGAGATTGTTAATGTATCTTTTCGATCTCTTAAGCTAGGAGCAAATCTCAGAGAAACAAAATTTGAATTTGTCATTTGTTTGAGTGATTCGAGGGAGAGGGTTGTGAGTTGGTTTATGAGATTTGAGTTGGTGTTGTTAAGAAATTTGAGTTTGACGGATTGCTTTTCATGAGTTTTGAGAATTCGATCTTCGATTTACCCGATTGTTGGTTTCCCCCCATTTTCAGTTTACTTTTTCTTTTAATTGTCGACACATTGAGGACAATGTGTAGTTTAAGTAGGGGGGAGGGTATTCTCATTCTCATGTATCTATGTTGTATTTATTACATTTAATTTGAAAAAAAAAAAATGATGAAAAAAATCCCGCTGAGTTGAAAACCCGCAAGGGCGGGCGACTCGGGCAAAAATGGGGGCCCGGATAGGTTGAAAACCCGAAAGGGCAACCTATGCAAAAAAGTGGCTTATATTGAGCGGGTAAGATGGTGAGAAGAAAAAAGAAATGTGAGAAGCTAGGATGAAAACCCGAAAGGGCTCCTAGGCAAAATGAGAGGTTAAGAGAGAATTATATACTTTGAAAGCTCATTTGCCGGAGATGGTGTCATAAGGCGCTTTCGGGTTTGGATTGGTTATTTCATCCTTGATTTTGTGAAGATTTGTTTATAATTGGCTTTCACTTTCTTTTGTTGATAAGTGGTGAATTGGAGGTCATTGTTGAAATTTAAGTCCTTATCCGGTAAGGATTTAAACTTGCATTGGTTAGACGATTGTTTTGGGAGTAAGCATGGAATTTATCCCTTTTTGTTATTGTTCCATGGCTTGCTTATATAGATTAGTTGAAGTAGTTTTAAATCATTTTTTGAGGTTTGGGAGAGCTTTAATGTAAGTGTGGGGGAGTCATTGTCCTTTACGTTTAGGTTTTGGGCGGATTTTGTTTAGATGTGATGATGTAGTTGATGGAGAGTGTAGTTTGGTGTCGAAACTTTGGGTGAAGATTTATTTGGTGATCCTCATTTTGAGTTTACTCGAGGTCGAGTAAAGATCAAGTGTGGGGGTATTTGATGCGCTCAAGTTATACGGTGCTTATATGGTATTTTGGATGCACTTTGCTAAGGAGTTCGTTCATAATTGTTGACGTTTGCATACATATCAACCTTAGTCGAAGTTCGGGATTTTGTGAGGTAGTTAATGATAATGTTCTAAGTTTCGAGCTTTTAAGGTGAAATGGTATGTTTTGGGAATGCTCGGGAAGTGTAGCATCGTAACGTAATGGCCAATTATCGCAAGGCCTAGCCAAGCACCATCGCGAGGCTTAGCACTCCATTCTAGCATCATCGTCAATCTTGAGCCTCCATAAGCAAAGCAAGCCCGGCATTGCAAGCACCTTGTCCGCCCGGCTCTCATGCGCGCTCATCACCACATGCTCATCGCCCAGCCCGCACACCCGCACGCTCAGCAAGCCAAAGCTGCCCGCGCCCCGCGCTCATCGCCCAGCCCGCACACCCGCACGCTCAGCAAGCCCAGCGCTCGCCCACGCCCAGCGGAAGCATCGCCAACCCGGCGCAAGAGCTCGCACCTCGCGAGCATGGTCGCACCTCGCGACCTGCTTGCTCGCACCTCGTGAGATTCCTCGCACGGTGCGACCTGCTTGGCTTGGCCCAGTTCTTCAGCTCGTGTTGGAAGGCAGAGATCACTCGCACGGTGCGACCAGACTCGCACCTCGCGACCCCTAGGTCGGTCTAAATGTCGGGTGACTTTTGAGCCTTAGTATAAATACTAAAGTTTGTTTTTGGACCTTGGGGAAACACACACTTGAGGAGAGAGAATATCCAACACTCCATTCTTCTCTTCTTATCTTCTCTTTTTAGTTTTTATTTTCTAGTTTAGTTTTAGGGATTTCAATTATGGAATTGGCTATTGCTATGCCGATTGTAGCTTGAACCGTTCTTGAACGAGATTAATATGAAGCTTCAAGCATTATTGTGAGATCTTTCCTCTCTATTTAGTTCCTTTGATTATGGTTTAATTTCTATGCTTGCTTTCTATGATTTTTGCATGATTATGCTAGGAACGTTACTAGTTTGATTGTGTAATTAATCTAATGCTAGATTTAAGAATAGAATCGGATTGTTTTATTCTTTTATCAATTGGTAGCAAACTAGGGAGTAACTTAGATGCTGATCATCTTGGTTATTTCTTGGGGAAATTGAATCAAATGTTGAATGTTTATCGCTTGTATGACGTTAGCAGGTCTGTTGGTTCTCTGTGTTTATTGCTGCTATTGGATTGAACTTAGACGCGATCGGACTAGGTTATCCTTTAGTTAGGGTTTTATAGTCACGCTGATCGTGCTATTCAACTAGGAATAAGGAGAACACGAGATTAATTCTCGACAATAGATAATCATGGAAATAATTAGAGTGGAGGTTCAAGGATCGATAATGAATTGAAGTGGATGTTAATCGGATTCAAGATCTTCCCATAGTGATTTCTCATTTTATTTAGTTGCTAGTTAGTTGTAGTTTGTTTAAAAACTCTATTTGAAAACCCCCCTTGTTATTAGGTTACTCGACCTTTAGAGTCATCTCGGTATTGATTCACGCTAGATATTAAACTTGTCCCTGTTTCCCTGTGGATACGAACCTTACTTCCCTTCTACATTTAATTGTAAAAGAGAGTAGGAGAAATTTTATCTTTGGCCGGGTGCGGTGCACACGACACATCCGCGCCCGCTCAGTTGGGTTTGTAAATTGGATTCTTTTGTTTTATTTAGATAGGAAAAACGTGGGTTTCAAAGCCTGTACCAATGGTTGATAAATCCATATCTTCGAAATTAGAAAAGATCAGGCAAAAGAAGATGGAGATATCGAAAAAGCGGTATGTTTTCACTGAAAAAGATCAGGCAACTAACGATGGAGTTGCCACATCATCATGCAAGTGATGAAGGAGTTAATATTCATGCATAATTGGAGTTGATATTCTCTGATTAATCTCCTTTGAAGCCATATCTCGAAGGATCTCGCAGATGGCACTATATTGGTGGTGTTCGGAGGTTTATGCAATAAAGGAATTTACTATAGATGAGCTGGGGATTGAAGGAGAAAAGGAGAGAGAATTTTATTCTTTTGTAATTTGTTGTATTTGAGTTTAAAGTTTAATTAGAGGGCTTTTTTATACAAAGGAATTTACTAGATGATTTTAAAGATGGATGCTTATGTAAAATAATTGTATATTGCATGGTTCGATATCAATCTAAATCAGTACTCCTTAAATAATTTATGTGCAACAAATATTATTGAGCTTTATGATTAGTTTCATATCCCTTTTCAAATTTCATAAGCAAACTTTGTCGACGACAACAACTCAATAATCATTCATGTAACCAGTTTTGAGGGAAGAAATAAAAAAGACAATCATACAACAATGGGTGTAGGTCACAATATATTAGCATGTAAAAGATAAAGTTTATTATGCTCGAAAAGCGTAATATATTTCCACTAATATCACAAGGTACATGCCCTTATATAGAGATAACCTTATACTTTGACCATTCTAGAAAAAAAAAAGAGTGCAAAATTAATGATACAGGGGGGTCAATCTACTCCAACTAAAATTTCAGGACTAAATTGCATAATTTGTGAAAGTGGGAGAGCTTAACTTGCCACATGAAAGATTGTCATTAAATTTGTTTGATGAGAGTTAATATCACGATAGAGAAAAAAGGGGAATGTACATAATATGCATAATTTTTGTGGGTAAAATTATAGTTAAATATAATAGAATAATATGATCAAAAGTTTTTTTTAATCTTTAAACTTTAAAAACATCGGTGATATTACTCTAATTGAAACTTATCGATTAAATTGCATAATTAGTTTGCATGAGAAAAAAAGAGCATGGGTTTGTATGTCCTTAGACCTTTTTTTCTTGCCAGAGTCTATTTCATGTGAACGTTTTTAGAGTCGCAAGTAATAGGGGAATGAAAATCGTAATATGCGACAAATAGCATGGAGTATCTAATACTACGACTAATGTGGTATACAAGGAAGTCTTCTACAACTTATGAGTACCAGGTAGATATAGCCCTACTTTAAGATTTTATTTAACATTCTCTTTCTATGTGTTATTTGCATCATTAATTTTTTCGTTATATTAAAGATTTGTAGGCCCGATATGCTACAACTGCAAGGAGTCTCACAATCAAATATGGGTTAGAGGTAAAATTGAATTGAACATCATATTGTACATAACTCCATTTTTTTACTATTTTACCTTAAATGAGGACGTAGTATTAAAGATAATTTTAGATGTGTTGGATCATTATTCTGTATGAAATAGACAGACGTCGAGGTAGAAATTAATAGTCTCTAAATATATAAATTTATAAAACTTAAGTTTTTGGGGCTATTATAGGTAAACCATGAGATTTTCTTTGCAATATCAATAATACCAAGCACACAGTCTCACATTAGGTATGAAGACAACAAAATCCTATTACTTTATCTTATGTCACCACATAGGACTTTTCATCGATAAAACTACCACCACCAAATTTCAGTGAAGACCAAGAGAATATATTATAAAGCATAAAGATCTACATCCTAATACAATGAAAAAGACTCATCAGTCCATGATTTCAGAGCTTATTAGTAATCAATAAAATATTTTAGAATTTACTACAATACATGGGTAGAACAACTTTTGATTAGAAAGAAAATGGAGGTTATTGTTAACAAAAACTTAGAAATAAATATATAAAAAAAAAGAAAAAAATAGGGCTTGCCACACCACCCAAAAGGGATGGTAGCCCTATATCGATAAAGGGACACTAGGATTTTTTAAGAGAGAAAAAACATATATTTAAAAGATTGTTAGTAAAATATTTTTGAACTTAATACAATACATGGGTAGATCAACTTTTCATTACAAAGAGACTGGAGGTTATTGTTAACAAAAACTTAGAAATAAATAGCAAAAAGAAAAAAAAACAGGGCTTGCCACCATCCAAAAGGGGGTGGTAGCCCCCATATAAAAAAGAAAACCTAGGATTTCAAGAGAGAAAGGAAAGAGAGACAATGACTAGAAAACCCTCAAAAAAAGTACTTACTTTTTGGAATATAAAAGAAAAAGTTATCAGATGAGCTTTAGTTCAACAAATGACTTTAGGTTCTTACCTAGGACATTTCAGTAAAATTTATAGACCCATATAAACATAAAGATATTAGACAAACTCGTTATCTCAAAAGCGGTTAGTACAATAAACAAGAAAAAAAACAATTAGTTTGCATATACTTTAGGAAATGGATAAAGTTGGACAAGAGTTTAATTATTTTATTGTGAAAGTAGATTTGATGAAATACATGGGGGTATCTTTAGTTTATAGACAAACTATGTAGATTGATGTTTGCATGTGAATGTTTCATCATTTTCAGAAAAGATAGGGGATATAGTTGTATATCGAAGAAACGATACAAATACTTTAAGTTGAAGTGTTGCTATTACTATGGAACCACGAATATACACAATTTTTAAATTAATATGGGACAGAAGGAGTATGATGACGTCATACACCTAAGAAGTAATCAATCAAAATTTAAGCCCGTATATGATAAATTTAAATATATTGGCAAAATTAACAATTATTCATGCAAGGCATAAATCTAAATTTGATTTTAATATATTGCATGTGAAAAATAACATAACAATAAAACTTAAGGAAATTTTTTGTTTTTTAAATTGTAACATAATGATAAAAACTATATCTATGTTTAATTCAAGTTTATGTTATGCAAGTTCTTTCTCTTTTTTAGTCTTCATATATAAATTATGAAGTTATTTTATTTTCTCCTAAAATAAATTTTAATTTGTAACGATATTAAAGTTTCTGATTTGGTACTCGAAATACTGATCTCAAATTATTATAAAACAATTGAATATAAAATACATATGCAAATATATTGTCTATTTAATCGGATGATTATTCAATATTTTTATTTTTACCCAAAATGAAAACGTATTTCATCCTCTAATTTATTAGATTACAGTAGTAATTATACTATTGTGTCATTACTTTTATGTAAATTATATTTCATTAATTTCTACAATATGATTATAAGGAAAACATTGTAAACTCTATAAAAATGCATTCAATAAAGTTGGAATATGTTAATACTAATCGAACAAAAAATTTCCCATGCAATTTGCACGTGAGTGGACACCAAAATTTTAATTTGTGATAAATATCTCGGGAACTCGAATGTTACCACTAATATAGTGTACAAGGAAATATTTCAAAATGTGAAATCAATACTCATAATATTTATCTACTTACCGTTTCATTTATCTTCGTTGTTTATTCAATCTGATTAAATCCATTCTTATTATAGATGAATTGATCTTTTTTTTACATGATTACACCATTTCAACGTTTAAAATCTGTATTCTTTATTTGATTTGATGAAAAAATTCTATGTTGTTGTATCGAAAGTTACAAGCAAAAAGGGTTTGGAGATTTTAATTTGTGATGAAGAGCGTGAGAACTCAAATGTTACCACAAATGTAGTGTATAAGGAAATATTTCAGAATGTGTAATAAGTATTATGAAAACTTTTAATTTATGTGCTTAGTTTTTCTTTCAATGTGTTCATATAGTCACTCACAATTATTTATCGTCTACTTTGTTGCATATTATACGATAACTTCGTTTTTTATAATTATATTTGACTTTGTCTGTTTTATCTATATCACATCCATACTATTTAAACTTTTTTTTAAGGAAAATTTGACAGGAACAGTCCCAACTATGGGCGTTCTGCCATTTTCAGTCCCAACTTTTGATTATTCCTCAACGGTCCCAACTCTTGCTCATTTTTTACAAAAATGGTCCCACCAGGTTAATAACCTGCTATAACAGGTAAAACCACCCTGCCGTTCAGAAATCACCACCAACTCTTGCTCATTTTTTACAAAAATGGTCCCACCAGGTTAATAACCTGCTATAACAGGTAAACCACCCTGCCGCTCAAAAATCACCACCAGACTGCCCCAACACCCGCACCCACCAGACAAACCCGACCCACACAAACCTCCCCCTCAAAACACCCAAAAACGCACCCAAACCACCACCCCATCGCCGGAATCCATCGACGCCCCCACCAAAACTAGCACCTCCTTTGTTTCTCTCCATGCCTTCTTTCTCGCCTCCCCACCACGCCACACCGACACACTTAACCGTGCCATTAATTCTCTGCCAACGCATCACCCAATCGTTATCAGCTTAACTTTTCTTTTCAGGCTTTAAGATCCTCCGGTTTAAGTTTTTGTTTTATGTGGCTTATACTAATCATTTAATGAGTAGAGCTACAAAATTTAGGGTCAACTTCGGCACATTTATACTTGGCTACCTTTCATGCTCGAACAATGAGGCAATTAGCGAATTTCGAGTACCTTCAAAGCTTTACTAAGTTGTTGTGATTACTGATAGGAACTCAATTTTAGCAGGAAGCATGTTTCTTCTTACAAGCCATGAACTTTTATATTCATTTTATACATAGGCTGAGCAGTAGCTTACACATGTGAAAGACACAAACTGTCATTGAAAGCCTGAAACAAAGCAATATAAGCAACATTAATGAAGAATGATAGGGGAGAGAGAAAGAGGAGTTGCTTGATATAATAAGACAAAATAAGTTAGACTAATTGCAAATTGCCCAGGGAACCATAATTGTGCATCCAACTAAATTGTATAGATCATAAATGTAGTTAGCACGACACTCTTAACAGATGGGGGAATCTCTAAATTTTAGCCCTATTGATAATCCAAGGAAAAAAATAAAGGTTAAGAACCCAAAATTCAAAAAAATTTAAAGAAAAAAAAAACTCAAATTGGAAGTAAAAGAAACTCGGTTCAAGAAATGAAACAAAAAGATGAATAAGATGATCAAAGCATCAGCTAATGACTAAGAAGACAAATAAGAGAGAGAAAAATCAGCACGCTCTTGTAGAGCAGTGATGGCTCTATGCTCAGGCAAGAAGAAATTGATTAATGATATGTTTTTTTTATTGTTCATACAAGTATACAACAGGCTTTCACAAACAAAATTCAGCAGTAGCAACAGTATAGGGTACAAATGGGGAAATGGGTTTCGGGGTGGCGGAGGGGGTTTTGAGGGTGGGAGGGAGAGGGGGAAGAGGAGGGGTGGCAGGGGTAGAAGGATGGAGGAAGAGGAGGAAGAAGAGGAGGGAGATGGTAAAAGCGGTAAAAGAAAAAATTAATAACCTGTAAAACAGGTCACCGGTCTACTAGGACCATTTTCGTAAAAAATGAACAATAGTTGGGACCAATGAGGAATAATCAAGAGTTGGGAGTAAAAATAGCGGAACGCCCATAGTTGGGACTGTTCGTATCAATTTTTCCTTTGTTTAAATGAACACACACAATTAGCATCCCGTGCATTTTTGCACGGGTTTTAAACTAGTTTATAAAATAGGGAAATTCTACATGGTAGCCCCAAGGTTTTTAAGTTTCTACATGGTAGCACTTTTCAAATGCAATTACATGTGGTAGACCCAGGGTTCTTAATTATCCTACCATTTAGCCTTATTAGCTGATTTAAGGTTAAATTAGGTTATTTTTGTTTTTAATTGCTTAACCAAGGTTAATGACTTAACCTAAGCTGATATGTATTTGGTACTTTTAATTACTCGTGGCCCACTACCCATCCCATCTAAACTCAAACTCCCTCCTTCAATTGATCGTTCATCTTCCTCTCCTTCATTACTGATGTTCACTCCTTCATAAACCACCATCAGCATCAAGAACTATCAAATCCCCAATCACGACACTCGCATATAACTCTTAAATTTTGAGAAAAACAAGAACTCTGAAATTGGCAGGTGGATCATCATAATTTAGGGCTAAAGTTTGGGAAATCAATTTCCTGTGATTATGGTTTGGATTCTGCGAATTTCGTGTTTTTTGGGTGAAAAGGTGAATTCTTTTTGGCCATTCAACTTCAGGTATGCCATTAACAACTCAATTTCACTCCATTTGACCTTAATACTTTGTTAGGAAGATGTGCTCTATTTTGCTTTGAATTATGGTTTGATTTCTTTGTGCTCTGCTAAATACGAGACACTTTGCTGCTAATTACAAATTGTATGTACTAGCTTATAAGATTCATATATCACTATGTGAGTATTACAAAAGTGAAATTATTCTTATTTAGAAGTTGAAAATTATCACTTCACGTGGATTCATGTTGTTAAAAGAAACATGAAGTTACATTCTTTAGCTCTAATCTTTTGGTGATATCCTAATGTTGAAGTTACAGTATTATAGAAGTGAAAATATTCTTAGTTAGAAGTGAATTTATTCATGTTGTTAAAAGAAATGTAAGTCATCAATAGAAATATTGTAGCATTCTTTAGTTTTTTTTGTAAGTCTTAAATTGTTTGTGGACTTGCCAATCTATTTACAGTTAAGAATCTCCTACTAATTACTGTATCGTCATTTAAGAAACTTGTAAATGAGCTGACGCTGATGAGTCTTACTGGATCAAGTGAACAAGACTATGGTTGAATATATGTATTTATTAATAAACATATACGAGCTTTAGCTCAGTACAAGTTGCTTAATAATTAATTTCTTCATGGTCCATGGTTGAGAAAGTGAAGGATTTTCTACAACAACTTCACAACATCTATTATCATGGTTGTTTAATGGTTGTAAAATATCCTCATTTGCATTCTTTTTTGGTTGTGTTCCTGGTACTCAGTATGGGTGACAATGTTGTGTTGAAGTTTGGGCATATGGGTATGAATGTGGATGTTTTAGTTGAGGATATTGACAAGGCAATGTTGCTTGACTTGGTGATTGAATATTGGGATAAGGCAGAGAAAAATGGGTTTGAGTGCCCTAGATATCCTTCTTTCTCCTACATACAGAATATGGGACATGTTGAGTTGATCAATGATAAGGATTTGATGCAAATATTTTCTATCTTAAAGGGTAACAAAGAAATATACATTTGGGTGAGCATGGCTGAATTTCCTAATGCCTTAGTGAAGTGTGCAATGTCACTTAGAGAAACACAGAAGGGTGGGGATGATGTAGGTCCAAAAAATGACAATGTAGTCTCACCAATTACTAGTCATGTGTCCAATATCCCAGCCCAAAAGCAACCACCTAACTGACTCCTAGAAGGAGTTCTAAGGTACAGGGTGAGTCCAATCACAATTTTCCACCAACCATAGATTTTGGACCGGTAATTGAAGAAGAGTTCAACCATCACAACTTGGAAGAAACATGGGAATATATTATGTTGAGTAAAAAAATGGGAAATGGAAGTGGAAGTGGTAGGGGAAGAGGAAGCGGTAGGGGTAATGGAAGTGGAAGTGGTAGGGGAAGAGGAAGAGGTAAGGAGAATATTGTCACCCCTTCTCCACACTTGGAACCGGACACCCGTGAAGCAGCGGAGGAGCCACCAAGACAGGGGTCTGATCTGGTAATTCAAAAACCCAAGTTGAAAAAGTTATAGTGCCTGCACATTTGTTGAAAAAGGTTCCAAAGACTATTGCAAGAAGGAAAGGATTGACATCTAGAGATAAAGGGGACACAAGAAGACAAGAGTAAAAGAAAGAGGGTGGCTGCTGTGAGTTTGGCCGATGATTTAGATGTGGTTGATGACCTCAATCTAGATGATGATAATGATGATGATGAGGTCTATAGTCCACCAAGCTCTGATGGTGATGACACTGATGACGACGTTACTGTAGTTGATGAGGATTATGTAGGGTCAGATGATGAAGACTACAACTTCATGGTTGATGACAATTATGACCCTTATGAAGGACCTAACTGGGATGACTTTGAGGGCGAGGAAAATAATTATTTTCACAAACTTTACAAAAATGGTGAGCTGTATTTGGATGAGTAATTTGGTAAAATGCAACTCAAACCATGGCAGCTTTTCCTGGATAAACTACATTTGAGGGATGTTGTTAGGGATTATGGTGTGCAATGTGGTTTCTCAGTTGTTGTAGAAAGGGCAAGTAACTCTAAGTACATTGTTACTTGTTCAGCTTTGAATTGTGGTTGGAGATTACATGCTGCTAGGCTTCCTGATGGCCAGACATGGGCAATAAAGTCCATAAAAAATTCAGAGCATACTTGTGTTGGTCTTGAAACAAAGAACCCTATGGTGAATGTTAAGTGGGCTACAAGGGTCTTAATTGAGGACATCAGGGCTAATAATGATGTCCCTGCCAAAGCCTTGATACAACTACTATTTAAGAGATTTGGAGTTGAGATGTGTCAGAGCACCATGTATAAGGTCAGATCTATTGCACTTATTGAGATTCATGGTGGTCATGATATCTCATACAGTTATCTGCCAGCTTATTATGAGGTAATAAGGCAACTGAATCCCAACTCAGTGGCAAATTGTGCGTGGAACCCTCCCTCTCATCCAGAGAGACCCTTAGGCTTCATTTCCATCTTCATCTCCTTCAAGGGTGCATTAGATGGGCTATTTGATGGGTTTAGAAGCTTGGTGGGTGTAGATAGAGCCCATTTGAAGGGGAATTATGGAGGTGTGCTACTGTCAGCTGTGGCCCTTGATGCAAATAATGAAATATTTCCATTTGCATGGGTTGTGGTGGGTGATGAGATAGAGGAGTCATGGATGTTTTTTTTGTGGCATCTGAAAAATGTTCTCCAAGGTAGCGGAAGAGGTGACAAGTGGTGTATAATATCAGACAGACAAAAGGTAATATTTGGGTGTCCTAATACTTACTTTAATTGTTACTTACTACTCATTTGATTCTAATTAAGTGTGTTCACTATTGTAGGGTATTGACAATGCATTGATTAAGTTGTGGCCAAAAGTCGGGAGGAGGTACTGTTGCAAACACTTGAGCAAGAACTGGAAGAAAAAATTTCCAGGGCCACTGATGCTTAGCAACTTCTAGAAAGCATGTGGGGCATACTCCCACTTCACTTTGAGAAAGGCAATGGAACAGTTACAGAAAGCTAATCCACTGTCCCTCATTTGGTTAGCTGATGTGAGGGAGCAGTCCACTTGGTCCAAGCATGCATTTGATCCAGAAGTGAAATGTGACACAAACAAAACAAACTTTGTAGAAAGCTTCAATGCAACCCTTGGCAGTGCAGGCCTATATTAACTCTATTGGAAGGTAAATTGTGTGTTTGTATGTCATTTTAATTTTATTTCACTGTGCCATTGACATGTTTTGTGTTCTTGACGCGCTCGTTGTAAACACGTCAAAAATACCTAAACTACCCAATATAGGGCAAGTAAAGGGTCGAATCCACAAGGACTAAGGGAAGCACCAATAAGTATCGATTTATGATAAGCTAAGAAAACTCTATGTTTTTGAAGATTTATAGATGAAAGGACAATAAGAAAAATGGCTTTGGGAAGGGGTATCCACCAATCAACTCATTCACAAACCAAGCAATCACAATGGGAATCAACAATGGGGATCAATTGAGGGGAATTGTTCATCCATTGGTACTCTAACCACTCTCTCGAGCTAGCTAGATTGGCCTAGTCTCTTACCGAAGACCTATTCTTATGGCTAAGGCATTCAACCAAGCATATCCAACATGATGAACTTAAACAAGCAAACTAAGTCCCCTAAGCTAGGTAGTCCCTATTCTCATGGTCCTTCAAGCCTAATAATCGATTTGAGGCAACCCCTTAACTTCATCTCTCGATCCTTCACTAAGGGTACCTAAATTATGCTCCTATGATGGCCAATCACACAAACATTCATGAAAATGCCAAATCAATTAACCCAAATTATCCCAAGTCAAAACCCAATGTTGGATTTAGAGGTTCATGAACTCATTAATGGCTTCAAACCCTTCCCAAAGAAATAGCTACTCACAAATCATGAAAAATTATAAACTAAAAGACATTAACAACTATTAACATGAACTAAAACAATAATCTAGGATGAACAAGTAAATAAAGTGAGAATGACATGGAAATAAGAAAATAAAGCAATAAAATATGAGAGAGAGTAAGAAATTCTCATTAAAGTTGCAAGGAGTATTCAAATCTTCAAGTTTCCTTCTTAGATTCTTCAAATTCCAAGCTCTCAACAAGTTTCTCTCACTTCTCTCTCTAGAAGATGAGATTTTCTCTCTCCTAGGGTTCTAAGAATTTCAAATCTCACTTTATTAAAATATATTGTAAATTAGCTTTCCTAAAATGAGAGGAGTTTGCCTTATATAGTCCTAAAATAAACTAGGCATAATTACAAATTAACCCCCATTCAAAAAAAGGATTTAAAAAGAAAGATTTCCGGAAAAACCCGACCCGGGCGGGTGGAGTGACCCGGGCGCTCGGGTTGAGGTTGACCCGGGCGGGTCAAGTCTGACCCGGGCGGGTCGGACCAACAGGAGTGGAATTTCAGTTTTCCGCAGATTGATCCGGGCGGGTCAGTTGACCCGAGCGCTCGGGTCGGTTTTCAGTTTCGTCAGTTCATCTTCAAACAGTCATATCTCACACGTTTTTCATCATAATTGAGCATGTGACCACTTGTTGGAAAGATATTGAGCCAAACTTTCATCTCCAATTTGAATCGCTTAAAAATATTTTGTGTGCTGAAAGTTATGGCCATTTGAAGTTGACCCTTGTGCGCAAAGCCCTTCCAAAACTTCTTATACTTGTCCCCATGCTTCCTTGATGCTTCCTTGATGCTTCCTTGACCTTCCTCTTCGATCTTAATATCCAGGTTTGTGCAAGCGTCCTCCAAGCATGCTCCTAAGTCCTGAAATGAAACAAAGCACCCAAAGAAAGTGCATACGAGGAGGAAAATTACACAAATTAAAGAAATAGCTAACAAACTAGCCTAAACTAACTTAAAAACAACTATAATACTAACTAAAAGTGATCAAAAAGTAAAGTAATAAACAAGACATCAGTTCTATTGTATGTGTAATAGGTATTAGAAGAGTGACAATGGTGAGAATGACCACAAGGAGGCAAAAATATGAAGAGTGGGATAGGAAGGACCTTTGCCCCAACATAATCAAGAGAATTCAAGTGCTTAGCAGTGATTCAAGAACCTGTATTCCTTATTTGAGCGGTGAAGGAGAATATGAAGTGTTAGATGGAAAATCTACACTACATGTCAGCCTCAACAACCACACTTGTGCATGTGGTGCTTGGCTATTAAGTGGATTACCCTGCAAACATGCAATGAGGACAATCAACCATGCAAGGCTTGATCCGCACTCTTTTACAAGCCACTGGTACAGTGTGCAAATGTACAAGAAAGCTTACTCTTTCAGCATCAACTCCATACCAGATAAAGAGCAATGGCCAGAAACCACAATGCCAGAGATACAACCACCAGTGATGAATAGAGGGATTGGCAGGCCTGCTAGAAATAGGAGGGAGGAAGATGAGCAAAGGAAATGTAAGAGGTCAAAGACTGTGAAGTGTGGGAAATGTAAAGAATTTGGTCATAACTCTCAGACCTGCAAAGGTGGTCTGGCAGCAAAAGAAAAGTCAAACAAAAAGGGCACAAAAAAGAAGAGGAATGCAGAACCACAACTGCCAGAGATGTTAGATCATGGGGCCTCAACTTTTAGTGCAACAACCACCTCAAGGAAGAGGAAGCAATCCAAATCAACAAGCCAGCCAGCTGTTGTTACTTCCAACACTAACATCAGGAAGCAATCAACTATAAAAAAGCCAACCGACTCCCAACAGAAGAAGAAGAAAGCAAGTTCAACTCAGCCCTAGATATAAATGTTTGGATCACTTTTATATTACTTTTGGTGTTTTTGTTCTGGCTTTTAGGATTAACTAAACCTAATGCTGACAATGCAAAAGTTGGATGAATTTTGTTACTCTGGCTGTTTTTTTTTGGATGATTAGTACTATTGTGGATGTTATCTCAGTTGATCAATGAAATTCCTTTGCTTACAGATTGAGTTTCGTATTTGTCAGAATTTTTTTCTCAAAGTATTATACTGTCACCATAACTTAATTTCACACAGATCAGTAATAAGTACATTTCTAAAGCTTAGTTCAATACAAAAGTGTAAGTTGTAAGCTGAGTGTAATTTCTTGAAAGTTCCAATAACAAGCCAAATAACAAGCCAATGAACATTTCATTGCATTATTACGTAGCATCCTGCTACTTCCAACACTAACATACACATCATCAGTTTTGATATTACCAACTACACTTCACTTATATAAGACAATTGCCAACAACAAAAAGATCATGAAAAACCCTAACTTAACAACAACTTTAATAAACCTCCTCAACTCATCCAAATTGGCACTGATCCGGGCTAAGTCAAATGGTTCCAGCCCAATTTCAAGACCACCCTTGATTACATCCTCTTCTTCCACCCAAGCATATTCCCTACAAAATCTGAACTTATAATACAACCTCCGTGGATTTTGCTCACTGTTAGACATACGAATTTCCAGCAACTTTGAAGGGAAGCACTTGTTGCAACTCTTTATTTTCATCAACCTGAGGCTTTCATCCATGGCACAACAATAGGATCTAACATGGTGCGTGGAAAGTTTGTTAAAGATGATGAGTTCATGGTGTCTGGACAGAGAAGAGAAGAGAAATAGATTTATGTTAGGAGAGAGAAGAGAAATGGATTTATAGGAGAAAAAGGAGGGAAATGGGTTAGGGTTTGGGAGGAGGGAAACTAAAATGGAAGGGAAATTAAAAAGGGTAGGTTAGTAATTACATAAGGCTAGGTCAATTAAAAACAAAAATAACCCAATTTAACCTTAAATCAGCTAATAAGGCTAAATGGTAGGATAATTAAGAACCTTGGGTCTACCACATGTAATTGCATTTGAAAAGTGCTACCACGTAGAAACTTAAAAACTTTGGGGCTACCATGTAGAATTTCCCTATAAAATAACTCATAGTTAGGATTATTCAAAGCGAATGACCCATAATTTGGAATATTCTTATTCGTTTTTCCTTTTACTAAATGTACAAACTCAACTTTTAATGCATCTCTCATCTTAAAAAACTTGGAGCTTATTACAAAAACAAATTAAAAAAAAAATTCAAAGAAAGAAACTTAAAAAAATTTCATAAAGAGGTCCTCATTATACGGGTAACACCACATACCCACAACAATTTGAACAAAGAAGAAAGGGACAGAGACCAAAGAGAAAAAAAAAGAAAAGAAAAAAAAAGAAAAGTTTCTAACCCTAAGTCCGAACCCTCGAATTTGCAGAATTTGCAGAATTTGCGCGATTACAAGGGGAATTCCATCTCTCTCTACAGTCCGCATTCTAGTTCTCTATCTAGAAAGTTCAATTTCGAATTTCGTATTTCGCGCATCAATTGAAGTTACTTTTCGCAGATCAAGAAGAGTCAGGAAAGATATTGAATGATTTTTTCGTCGATTTCAAGAAATTAAAGGAATTATTCGACGATTCCAAGAAATTGAAGGATTTTTTCGACGATATCAAAAATTTGAAGGTTTGTTTAGGACTAATATTGCTATTGTTAGTTTTAAGATTCAAATTTTGTAGTTTTCAAAAAAAAAAAAATTCAGATTTTGAGGGTTGAGTTGATAGCGACCCTCAATGGTACCTGCAATGTGACAAAGAAGGATTATTGGATTGATACTATGTTTAATTTTAGTTGTAGTTGAATCTTGCATATTGCTACCTATATTGTTTTAGTTAGCGAAATGGCGAATGAGGGCTCAGTTGATGTTATTCTGGATTTTTTGCAAAAGAATGGATTTTCGCGGGCGGAGGCGGCCCTGCGTAGTGAGTTAAGTAACCGTCCTGATAATAATGGGTTTCAAAAATTAACCCTGGAAGAGAAGGACAGGGACAGGGGTAAGAAGGCTTTAGAAGGAAATGTGGAGAAGTTGAGCTCCTGGTCTAGCTCTGAGGTCTCTAAAGAGCTTATCGTCAAAGAGATAGAGTGCGGGACGAACAGTCATGATAAGAAGAGCAAGTGGAACTCGACGACATCCACTGTCGAGCATACACCTTCCGGTGATAAAGCATACAACTCGATCTCAAGCACCTCTCAGGATACTGTGCTTGATCTGTGTACTTGGAAGTATAATCAAAATAATGCTTCTGGGGATCCCTATAAAAGCAGTAGCAATATTATAAATCCCGGCTCTGTTAAGTTGCAGAGCAGTGGTTCTGAGTCAACTAGTACGCGAAAAGTCGATTTGCAACCTGATAATGATGTTTTCCCTGAAAAACGATTAACCTGGGTTTCCAGTTCTGGTAAAGCAAGTGTGGATACAAATTGTGAAACTAACCAACCAAGTAACCCTAAAGATGACAAACGGAAAAGAAGCGAGTATATGCAATCTGAAGGTAACTTTGCAGATGTAAAGGGGTCTAGAAATGAAGATGCTCCTAATTCCTCATCAGGCCAATGGAATGAATGTAGTGTGAAGACTGTTCTGTCATTTTCAAACATGGACATTCCAACTACCAGTGAGAGTGCTGTTGTTTCTGGAAATAAGGAAGTATCTAGGAAAGTAGACATGGTTGGCATTAGAGCCGCTATTAAGGAGCAAGTAGACGAGGTTGGAAGATCTTTATATCTTGCAAAGCTTCAAGGGATTTCTGACAAAAAGGATGTTGACTATTCAGGTCTGCCTCTGGTTTCTGAAATTTCAAAGGAAGAGTATCCGAGGTTGCCTCCCGTTCGACTCAAGTCTGAAGATAAGCCACTCAGTGCTAACTGGGAGGAGAGATTTGATAATGATGGTCCGAGCTTGAAGTTAACTAGTGCTGACAGTACCTATCTTTTAGGCTCTTATTTGGATGTTCCTGTTGGCCAAGAGATCAGCTCATCAGGTGAGCACGATTATGATTATTAGCTGGTTAATTTTTATTAATTTGCTTTTAGTTGAACTCTTTAGTTGTTAGTTGCATATGTATCTGAAGCATGATTTATGAGTTTCTTTTCAAAATGCACAATGTTGCATTTGCTTGTTAAAATGTTTCTTAATTTTTTGTTCACTGCCTGGAATAGTCAGTCATTTGTTGTTCTGTATTTTTAGTTCCTAGGATATTTGTTCTGTGTAGAAGAACATTTTGATCGTACGCCTTGTTAGTTTATCTTACATGATTGGATAATTTGTTCTGATTCTGACTTTTCCATGAAAGGCACAGCGGAAGTTGTTTGAGAACTTAATTTTTGTGATTTTTGGGACTTGGCATTTTAGTGACTCATATACTCAACTTCTTATGGGTACAAATTTTATAAGGAAAATTTGGAGGGGAGGACGGAGGTTGATTTTCTAGTTGTTAATCTGTTGTGGGACCATGCTTAGGATGAGAGTATTAATTGGAGGTAAAATCTCATCATGGAAACTAATATGTTAGCCTGGTAGGTAAACTATTACATTACGTAGCAAGGGAGTGTAATAGATCATTTTCAAACTATGTTAGCCTCACACGGGTAAGAGTGTTGATAATGGATGCATGTCGAAGCTTAGTTATAAACATTCGCCAAGGTGTATTTTGATTACAGGCGCATTAGTTTTGAGGGAATTTTGCTTTTGAAGGGTTGGTCCAGAAGGGCAGGAAGAGGAACTCAGCAGCGCGGAAAACGAAAAACGAAGCTCAGTCAAACTCAAAAGCTTCGGGGACAAAGAGGATGATTTTCCCACGTAGTTCGTCCATCAATCAATGATTTTCTTCTCAAAAGTAATAGAGAGATCTTTTTCTAGTTATACGTGTAGCGGTGTAGGTGACCGGGCAAGGCCAAGTAAGAAAGGTGTGAACATCAACATTTCTGGTTAAGCACGATTCTAGAATAATGATACTTTTGGGAAATAATGAGCAAGAAAAAGTGTATTTCTTAATGTGAAGCACATTCCACTTTTGAGGTGCATTTTTCCGCAAATATTATAGGCCTTGGCGGAGGGGGGGGGTGAATCAGAGTTTCCTTAGGTAGATATTCAAGATATCCTACTATAAATCGCAGAAGTCTTCCTCCCCTACTATTCAAATCAGATTCAAAAAATGAAAATTCAATCAAAGTAAGTGGTTCTGAATTGAAACATGCTGTGGTAAAGGTTCGTATGTCAGTCCGCCTTAGATGAGGCGCAAGGCAATGCGCCTAGCTGCCTTTTGTGTAGACGTGCAAGGGACAGATTGATATGAGTAAAATGCCCAAAAAAAAAACCGAATTCGCAGTTTGATCTTACCTAGGCTTTTCGTTGCAAATTCGAGCAAACATTTTTACTAAAATAGAAAAGCTGATTCATTTTAGCTAAGGGCTTGTTAGTTATCGTTTTTTGATTTTTCAGTTTTCAGTTTTTTCAAAAACCAAAAACAAAAATATGGAAAACCAGATTAAGTAGTTTCCAGTTTTTTATTTTGAGTTTTCAAAATTAACATGGTTAGTATAACTGTATAAGTATGACTAATTTTAAGTTTATTATACCCCTTATATCATATGAGTTTTACATTAATAAAACCAAAAAGTAGCAACTGACAATGATGCCACCCTAAGTTTTCGGTTCTCCTATGCTCCTTACCCCCTTCCCTTTTTTTTACGTGACAAGTTTTTCATCGTAAATTATACCTGGCGTATTGTAATTTTTACAAAAATTTGGGCTCTTTTACTGAAATTTTATACCAAAAACAAAATAATTTTTTGAATAAATAAAGGCACGCCAAGTGTTACATGGAATGCAATTCGATTCGGCACGGGGTACGGGTTTGGGTATGAGGAATGCTACCCCTAGCGAATCGGGTATGATAGGGTAAGAACGAAATAAATTACATATGATTTTTTTTTTCAACAGCAAGAAGTTGAAAATTAGAAGAAAAAAAAGAAGCTATTGGTATGTAAAATATTAAACAGTGGAGAATGGAACAAGAAAGGTATGTGGGGGCAAAGTCTTATTTGGTTTTATTTGTTAGAAAAAATTGATTTGAATATAGCTGTAAAGCCCCACCCATTGAAATCCCTTTATTTGATGAGTTGACCATTAACTACAAATGATGAGGAAAACCTAGGGATTGAACTACAAGAGACTAAAAATCCCCGCAGTAAATATATCTTCTACCTCTCTTTCTCTCTCCTCTCCATCCTCGTTTCTCTAGCAACACGCATGTCTCTGGTGAGTATCCAAAGCCACAGGCTTCTATCCAGAAAGCATGTGGTGAGTCGCAAGTCTAATGAAACGGCTTGTTATCTACTACGATTTTGGTCACGTTCAACCCGCGATTCGGAATGTGCTATCCGATTTGCGGTACAGGGGTCTCACCCGCAATTTGGATATCAGTGGGCATGCCTCAAGCTTAGGTTCCAGGGACCCTTTGTGCCTTGGTATACCTCGCAGTGTTATAACTAGGTGTCCGATTGTCAGATACTACAATTTTCAAACTTTTAAACACGGAGTGATTGTTTTAATTTTGGACACAGATTTGGGGACATGTTTCAATTTTGAACAGCTTGTGCAATGTCATGTTAGATATACATGGACATATATTAGGCTCACTTGTTCGCTTGCTTTTGCTAAAAATCTAACCTCAAGCCCATTTGTGAACATATATTGCATCACATTCTCTTCTTTTCTCTTATTCTTTCTCTAGTTTTTCTCCTTCCTTATGGACTCTAGAGTAATAGCTCCCTCTCCTTCGCTTCCCTTTCCTTTGCTTACTGCTGACAACCATCACCAGCAATCTCCCTCCTCATTCTAGTCCATAACTTGTAGGTTTTCTACTTTAACTCATTCCTCGTCTTCCATCTTCGAAGCTTGGTTTTTAGTGGTACAAAAATGTCAGTATCCAGAACTCTGCTTTGAGATTAATGTATACAATCGGCATAATATTGGGTTGTTATTGTAGAGGGTTGAGTCTACTTTCTTTTAGTTTTTAGAAGGTTTGTCTTACATCAGTCTCTCATGTTTTTCAGAGGCATAGTTGGGGACAAGAAGGATAAGAAAAGGGGAAAGTATTTCAAGCCCTATTATATGCTGATTGCTTTGAAATCAGCTTGACAGTATTCATTGTCTATGATCATGTTTGTTATCATAGCTGTATCATAGGGTACTGATGTAGTGCTCATTTTCTGAGAGATTTTGCTTTGGGTATATATCTAGAGGTTGGACCTAGTGACCTACTTAGTTTCTAAATTTGATGGTTTTAGTGTCCAAATGGTATATATCAGTTATAGAATACTTCAATTTACCATGGGGCAGTTGTGAACAAAGCACCAAAATAAAGAGTTGAATTATGTGAGAAAATCACAGCAACTTATAAATCTATCTTGATCTTCAAGCGGTATTTAGAAGTATTGCATATCATTCAAAATTATCAAGATTGCTTATGGGCCTATATCAGAATTTGGTCCAAGTTAAAAAAAAGAAAAGTGTAAATTTAGATTTGTCATTGCATTTAATTGCCAAATCTTGCTTAATGAATTGCATTTAGATCTGGTCTAAATGAATGAGTATTCGCGCAAAAATGAGGCTGTACAGGAACTCATGAGGTTTTGCTCGATTGAACTGCTTGTTTTTGTTATTTGTGATCTATGCGGGTAGTAGGGAGGAGATAGTGCTGATCGCATCTGAAATTGTAACAAGGAGAGGAGAGGAGAGCTTGTTGTGTGAAAAGAGGTGGCATTTGGGGTGTGCTGAAGACAGCATGTGAAAGACATGATCTAAGCTTATTAAGGAGATGTCAATCTTCTGTGAGGCAGCTCTTTGTTTGAACTCTTAGTCCCTTACAGAGGGCTCAGGGATTGCATGATGCACATTCTACAGAATACATGCTGGTCTATTATATTTTATATTTTTCCATTTTAAATCTAAAACTTGGAACTCGTCATTTGAAGTAATGCTTTAGAATATCATATTGTAAGCCCTCTCTAACTTGCATGTAGTAATGTAAAGCTGTTTGGGATGATGCTTTGCTAACAATTCAACTAAGATTAAGAAGGATTAAGCAAGTAAGAAGAGTAGATAAGGGAAGAAGGGTTGGATGTTGTTTTAGAAATGATCGAGTATTCAAATCTGATACAATTCTTTACTTTCGAGAGGTTTAGAGCTCTCCAATGGATGCTTTCTCTCACTACTTTTTCGGATACCGTCGCATAGCACATGGTCCTTTTTATTACAAGTTTACAACGTCACTCACCCTTCCCTTCTGGTAGAAGACACTAGCCTTATATGCACGCAATGCGTGCGAACTGTCTTTCCATTTTGTTTTTTAAAAAACTGTTTTTCAGTTTAAATGTGGTACTTTTTACTTCCCCCCCTTTTTCCGTTTAAATGAAGCAGTTAGTCATCCGCCCCCCCTTTTTTTTTCTTTTTTTTCCTTTTTCTATTTTTTGGTGTCCCCCATGTGTTGCCATATATAATAGAGGTAGAGATAATTGCCTCTTCTAGAGAATACTATTCTCAGCATGTCCTCTTTCACCTCTATGCTTCCTCTTGTAAGTCATCAATATTGGAGATCTGGGTTGGTTCACTGCATGCTTGGAAAGCATAACAATATTTACTACTTGCTTGACCAGCTCCTGAATGTTTTATGCCAATCTAAATTTCTTTTTTGTTGAGTGTACATGTGTTCAGTTAAGCAATCTTTTCTCCTTGTTTCATTTCCCCTCTCTGGTTTTGTATTCTTTTGTTATTTCAACTGTCTGGTTTCCTCTTGTATGTTTATCAGAATTTTTTCTTATGACCATATAAGAGCTAACTTTATATGTGATATGATAACTTAGGTGCCAAAAGAATGACAGGAGGCAACTGGTTATCTGTCAGCCGTGGAATAGCAGAAGATGCTTCCGATCTGGTCTCTGGCTTTGCAACTATTGGTGATGGATTGAGTGAATCTATTGACTACCCTAATGACTACTGGGACTCTGATGAGTATGATGATGATGACGATGTTGGGTACATGAGACAACCTATTGAAGATGAGGCTTGGTTTTTAGCTCATGAAATAGACTATCCTAGTGATAATGAAAAAGGAACTGGACATGGGAGCATTCAAGACCCTCAAGAAAGAGCTATAACTAAAGTTGAGGAGGATGATCAGTCTTTTGCTGAGGAGGATTCTTACTTCTCTGGTGAGCAATATATCCACTCAAAAAACATGGAGCCCATTTCAGCTTCAGATGATCCTATTGGGCTGTCTGTTACAGAGGTGTATGAGAAAGCTGATGGTAATGATATAATAGCTCATTATGATGGGCAGTTGATGGATGAAGAGGAACTGAACTTGATGCGTTCTGAACCTGTTTGGCAAGGCTTCGTGACACAGTCAGATGATCTGATCATGATGGGGGATGGGAAAGTTATGAATGAATGTGGAAGACTTGTGCTGGATGATGGGTGCATTGATGATGACCAGCATGGCTCTGTTAGATCAATCGGTGTGGGAATCAACAGTGATGCTGCTGACATTGGTAGTGAAGTACGTGATAGTTTAATTGGTGGAAGTAGTGAAGGTGACTTTGAGTACTTTCACGATCACGAGGTTGGTTTAGGCGCAGCGAAATATCCTCCAAATAGGACTATCAAAGATAGGAAAAAAACATCCAGACATGATACTGATAAATATTTGCTTGAAACTGATAAAGATACATGCTTACTACTCAGAAGTCATTCAGATGTAGGGTTTTCATTTGTTCCTCCTGTACGAGGTGACCCTGCAGGCTCTAGTAAACCTTTGTGGTCAAGCAACAACAATAGTGTTGGTGATGAGTTACATGATAATTTAAGAAGGGATGATATGCTTGCACCATGGAGACATAAAAGTAGCACTTCTTCACCTGCCAGGAGCCCTGGAGATGAAAATAAGGCTCCTGTTGTTAGATCAGCTGAATCTACTCCCTCTACTCTCTCAGATTATGCTTATGCTGAAATGGAGCGTGTAAAAAGAGCAGATGATGAGAAGACGACAAGTGTGAGGGAAGATGATGTTGGAGCATCTTTAGAGGATGAAGAAGCAGCTGCGGTTCAGGAACAAGTGAGGCAGATAAAGGCCCAGGAAGAGGAATTTGAGACTTTTAATTTGAAAATAGTGCACAGAAAGAACAGGTAATCCTTTTCTTTCAGTAGCCAACTTATAGGTCTTGAATTCTGGAGTGAAGCATATATTTGAAGGTGTTTTCTAGTCATCACATTGAAATCTGAACCCAACTGATTGAGCTTTCAGCATAAGAAGTTATTCTTTGTTACCTGTTAAGCATGATTGTGTAAACCATACTCCTTGGATCAGATTGTGCCTAATTTGAGAATAGGCTCTTGAGCCAGTCAATGCCTAGGCCGAAATGTCCATAGCTGTCCAATAATACTTTGAAGTTGACTTGTTTGCTTGGATAACTGTTGCTGAGCTCCCCCTCACTTGGCAGTTAGCACCATATATAATGATCACCGTGAAAATGTGACTTTAATATGTTTAGTATTTCTTGTGGTGTGAATATTATAAGCATTAGCTTGTGTAATTTTGTTATCAAGAAAGATATTCCAATTTATTTTCTTTACAAAAATAAATGCAAATTTAGAACTTATAAATCTTTGATTAAATATATAAATGAGTAGTATGGGAGGGATAGATGATCGATTTGGCTAACAAAATTGGATAAGTTTGCTACATTGTCAAAGAAGAAAGAATATGGATTGACCCAAACCCATTGGATTGACCCAATGCTCCTAGACCCATTGGGTTGACCCAAACCTATAGATTGGGTTATTGTTGAGCACTTTTAAACTCTTAGTAGGAATTGACCTGACGCAAGACATTCTGTGACCTTGAGTTGTCCGACTCGATAGACAGGTTGATACATGCTGGTGCACTTTTAATACATGCTGGTGTACCGTGTACATTTTTTTGTAATTTTCTCTCATCTCTTCATTGACTCGTCGTCGAAGGTGCACAAGCCTCTTGCTGCTTGCAATAATTTTTTCAAGAGTGTTTATAGCTTTTAAACCTTTTAAATGTGCACAACTTTTCGTGCTTTTGACTTTAGCTCTCCTGGACTTGCCTTTTTACCTCAGGACTGGGTTTGAAGAGGATAAAAACTTTCATGTAGTGTTAAACTCAGTCGTAGCAGGGCGCTACCATGTTACTGAGTATCTCGGATCAGCTGCATTCAGTAAAGCTATACAAGCACATGATCTACACACAGGCATGGATGTTTGTGTTAAAATTATCAAGAATAACAAGGATTTTTTTGATCAGAGTCTTGATGAGATAAAGCTCCTCAAGTTTGTAAACAAACATGATCCTGCTGACAAGTACCACCTGCTTCGGTTGTATGATTACTTTTACTACCGTGTAAGTTCTTATTGTACCTCCGTTTGATTTTTCGTTGTTTCTTCTTGCTTTATGATTTTATACTCAACGATTTTTGCATAGCAACCATTGTTTCATGTTCCTTTTGGCTTTTTTTTTGGTATGATGATTGATCCTTCTGTACTCTGTAGTTGGAATTTTCCTGACTTTAGCTCATCTCAAACTGAGAAATCATATATGTGGTTTCGTCTAGTTCTATTGCTGTTTCCTAAAGGAAGTTCAAACACGCATGCTAAACACTACAAATATAACAGCTTAAAGGTACATGTACTTGATGTGAACCTTTCCAGGTTAAGCTACGCGCAACTGAGCTAAGTTAAACTTGAAGATTGAATCAGAATTGTGATAAATAAGATATGTTCTGAACTGATCAAGGATAAGCACACACATTATCATGCATGACAAATGATGTATTTGGTTAAGGGAAACCAAATAACGTGCGGAATTATAAGGGATAGATAGGCTTTTATGTGGATTCTCTAAAGAATTTAATCACCAAGAACTACATAAAAGTTCGAATTGTTTGAGTAGTCTAAAGAATTGAATCACCAATTAAACAAAACAAAACTGATTTATGAAAGCTTAAAGACAAAGTCACCAACTTTCGAGATGAATAAGAACACATGTATTTAACACTCAAAACTTTTGGATTTTATTAACTCTAATCTGTTTTTTACTAGTGAAAGTAACGCTTTAAATAGCAATTACAACCTAATAGCATAAGGACTCTAAAAGATAAACAATACTAAGATAAAATCAGCAATCAAATCTAATCCTAATCTAATTACTAATCACTAATCACACGGCTAATGGAATCCTAATCCTACTAAAACTATTATTATCGACTCCTAATGTGCTTAAAACAAGAAACACCCATCGATAGTAAAAACTTGTACGTCAAATAAAATTCTAACTGGAGCACCGTGGCTCCTTTTTCTCATTCAATCCCTTTCCTCCGTCAAACGTATGACTTTGATACCCAATTGGCCCTCTTCCAAGTGAATGGCAACCAAGCAGAGGTAAAAGACCAAGACCGTCCTTGAAAAATTCTGTGGCTATATGAGGATGTCCATTCTCCGGGTTTTTTTTAAGAAGTTGTTCCCTAGCATTTCTGGGCTCAAAATGATGTAATTTAGTGTGATGACTGGGTGAGTGGTGAGCCCTTTCATTAGGTATCAGACCCCTTCTTCCTTAGGCCTTGTCAACAAACCAGGGTTACTGAGCTAGTTCCCTTAATTTGGGGGGAAGTGTTCCTTGGCCTGTTCCCAGACCTGGACTAATCTTATTTACCAGCAAATCAATAGGTTTATATATGATTAATAGGTAGGTACAATGGCTTTCTGTTTAGCTTATGCCCACCAAGAAGTGGGTATGTGCTCTATTACAGGTAAGAAAAAAACAGTCCCTTGAACTGTTGGCCTTCATTGAACTTTCTGTTTCAAAAAGAAAAAGAAAAGAAAAATAGAAATTTGCACCTGAAATTTACCCCTTATTTTTAAAGGTAAGAGTGGAAGAAATGAAGAATAGAAAGAGATGGGGTAGAACCGTAGAAGTGCGAAGTCGATCTTATGTTTTAGTACCCAAAAGCAGAAGAATGAAGTGATTTTTTTATTACTTTTTTTTAGAGCTGTAACTAAAGTTGATGCTATAAATTATTCTCAGAACATGACAACATGACGAGAACAGTTTTAATATTCTTATAGGTATGAAACTTTATGCAATACTCCCTCCGTCCCAAAATACTATTTACACTTTCCTTTTTCATCTGTCCCAGAATACTCTTTACACTTCTTTTTTTGGATATGGCCCACTATTATTTTAATCCTTCTACCTTTTAACCATTGGTCCACACTCTCTTTTCTCCAAATAAAATAATATCAATCCTACTACCTACCAACTCTAACTATTGGTCCACACTCTCTCTCCACCAAATAAAATAATGCTACTTTTACTACCTACTAACCCCCCTCACATCTACCTTTTTAATAAAATAACAATTGATAACCAAACAACAACTTATCATATAATATTATGTGCTATGATAAGTGTCAAGAGTATTGTGGGACGGAGGGAGTATGAAATATTACTTGTGCAACTTTCGTATATTATCAATTTCGCATCTTTTGTAGTACTTCCTTTGTTCCAAAATAAGTATAACATAGGGTGAGGCACAAAGAACAAGGAAAGAAGAGAGATAAAGAGTTTAGTTTTAAAAAGCACACCCAAGGCGCGCCTAGGCGCGAGGCGAGTAGAGATTTTGAGAAAATTGCTCCTCAAACTCAGGCGAGGCCGATCACGTTAGGCGGGGAAAGGCGCGTGCTTTTGGCTGCCTTTGAGGGAGGCGCACCGCCTAGCCACTTTTAGTAGAGAGGCGCAGGCTGCAGGATATAGAGGGCAGAGAGTAAATCTGAGTTGAGAAGTTGCAAAAAAACAAAAATTTCTTTAAATTCCAACTTGGTTTTAATTTACCAATTTCGAGCAAAAGCCCTTTGTTAATTGCATTAAATTTCATCAAATTGAACCCTAATTAAGAATCTCTACTTTGGGAGAAAACCCTAATTTATGATTTGGTGGCAATTGACGGTCACCAACTCGCCGGAGGCCGGAGGGGACAGAGGAAGCCGTTGGGCCATCTACCATCAATTCGGGCACCCCATCTCTGGTCTCCGGTGTCAGTGCGCAACCTTTAGGTGTGCTTTTCTCTTTCTTCGATCTTCTTCTCTTTCTGTGTTCTTTTCTTTTAGTGAAGGAACTCTGTTCACTTCTTTTCGATCTTCTTCTCTACAGCTGTAGAAGGGACCCACTCCCCTCTTATATTTTTTTTTTCATATAATGACTGAGGAAGTCACTTGCTCTTTTTATTATTTTTCCTTTCTGTGTTTTTTTTCCCTTCTATTTTCGTAGTTTCTTTCCCTTTTTCCTGCTCCCCTTTTCTTCTTGATAAGGCTCTCCTCCTAGTTCCTCTCTAAAAATGCCTCTGATCAGATTGGTTCTTTAAAAAAAAATATAAATATACAGTTTCTTTTATTAAATTGGGAGCTCATTTGACCCCAAGGTAGTACGTATCCTATAAAAGCTGTCACAATCATTAATAAGAAGATTACAACTCCGAGACACCGAACAAATTCCCTAGGACTGTTATAACTCGCATGATATAGACCACGAAAAATATGAAGGTGAACCACAACAATAGCTGACAAGTAGCTTATAAAATCTTTTTTTACATCAGCTTATAATTTTTAAATATAATTGTGTTGTTTTGAGCATAAATATGTCTATGATTGATTTTAAAGGTTTTTGGCACCAAAAGTGCGCCTCGCCTACAGGATACGCGCGCCTTCTCCTTGCGCCTCAGTGCGTCTCACGCCTTTTAAACTAAGATAGAGAGAAATAAAAAAGGGACCCATGTGATGAAGAGAGGGATAAGAGAAGTCATGCCAAATGAAGTAACCTATTTATTTTCAATTTACGAAAATGCTAAGTGTTGCACTTATCGTATAATGGAGGAACTATTATATTGGTGTCACTCCAATTTTGAAGTTCTGAATTTTCCTCTGATGCAAGGTAATGCTAAACAAACCTCTCCTCACAATTTCTAGGGTCTATTTGGGTGGTGAGTATTACATTTTACTGAAAACCGCTCTTTTATTAATAACCTTGTTAATGGTCTTTAATCCCCAAAGATGCTCGAATATGGGTGCACTCTAGGAATAAGCCTTCCCGTTCCCACACCCCTTCTCTTTTTTTACTTCATGAGCCAAATGATTCAATAATGATGTAGCTGGGCTGCAGAATTGGTAATGGAGATAGTCTCTGTCTCTGTGGTGCATTTTTTGGCGTGAGGGGACATCTATTGATTAGATGCTGTTGAGTGGAGATGAATTTGTGTAAATTGTCGAAAAATGCTGGAAAGAGGCGTGAGAAGAATTACAAGGTTAAAGTGTAGCTTTTGTTTCCCCTTTTAAACATTGCTCTGCCGCTGCTGAACATCCAAACAAGCATTTATTAAGGGACATGGTCAAAATTTTCTTACACAAATAACTGCTGAATCTCTCCTTCCAAGGTTCTTTATATCTTTATCTATCGTTTTACAGAATAACCTTGTATTCGTCCAATCCTTAAATGACCTTCGCCTGGGATTTCTCATATCCTATAGTAATACAGAATATAGAACCTAGTTATTAGGTGCCTGATATGTTTCTTTTAGTCTATGACGTGGTTTATAGGAGTGGTGTATTTAGAAAATCTGAACAGCAGTCCATAATGAACAAACATAAGGTGCCCTACCATTTTTTATGGTATCAGCCAATAAGTGTGTTATCTCATCATTGAGTTAGTTTTTCCTTCTCGTTCTATTCGGTTGATACTTGCACTGAATGTAAGATGGGCAATCTTAGATTTATTTTGTTTCAATGACAGAATACATATGAAAGGTGTTGGTTATATATGTTTTATCCCTTACATATTATCTGTAGGTATTTTATATTTATAAATGTTGTGTTCATAACTTCATATACCTATGTCAAAATGATTGGAGTGTTCCACCAAAAACTTCGAAGAGTGTCAACTAGCCAAATTCCATTTTGTTGATTCAATTGTGTGGACCAGTGTAACATAATTCCCTAATCTCCCCGCAAATTACGAACCGAAAAAAGCGAATTATGGTTGGTTTGGGCGAACTGCAAACTGAAAAAGCAAATTATATAGCGAATTTCGAACCGAAAAAAGCGAATGATGGTCGAACTGAAAAAGCAAATTATATAGCGAATTATGTTATACTGGCGTGGACTTTATATCTGACACAGTGACACTTGTACTTCAGTGTGAGTTAGATGGAAGGTGTCCTGATAGTCAGCTGGTGTTTTCATATGTGTGTGTATGTCGCATTTCTCGCCAGCTTCTTGCTAAATTATTGATTACGAGCTAAAAACGATGATGCCTTGTTGCAGGAACACTTGTTGATTGTTTGTGAACTTCTCAAGGCAAACTTGTACGAGTTTCACAAGTTTAATAGAGAATCTGGTGGAGAGGTCTATTTTACTATGCCAAGATTGCAGGTTGAGACTTGAGAGAGTGCTAGTCTCCCTTATGTTATTTCTCTTTTAAATGATTTTGAGCTTCTTTAAGTTTTAATTTTCATTCATGCAGTCAATTACAATTCAAGTTTTGGAGGCACTTCAGTTCTTGCATGGCCTTGGGCTAATACATTGTGACTTGAAGCCTGAGAATATCCTAGTTAAAAGCTACAGCAGATGTGAAGTAAAAGTAATTGATCTTGGGAGCAGTTGTTTTGAGACAGACCATCTATGCTCATATGTTCAGTCAAGGTCATACCGAGCCCCAGAGGTTCTGTTGGGCTTGCCATATGATAAAAAGATAGATGTATGGTCTCTCGGGTGCATTTTGGCAGAGCTTTGTACAGGCAATGTAAGTTCACTGGGTGCTTATATTACGTTTTCCTTTTCTGAACTTAGTTTTGGTTACATATTGTTGAATATTTTGCATTCTATTTTAATTTATCATTCAAATTTCAGCGCTTTATGATTCAATATGATACTTGCGATTTGTTCTTTTCACCTTTATAAAATGAGTTCAAAATAAGCCTTAGATAAGAGGTACTCGAATTCAATTGACAACTAAAATAAATTATAAGCTTAGATAAGCATTTTATAGTTGAAAAGAACAAAGCTTTAGTCTTATGATTTACCCTTAAAAGTTCGCTGAATTTGAGTCTCAGTTTTGAAGTTTGAATATGGTTTCATCATGGTGTTCCAAATGCATGATGTAGTCTATTACCTGTGCACCCGGTGCTATTCGTGTTTCCATTTTAGTCATTGGTTGGCATGAGACTTTGAATGATACTTTATAACTCTTAGTCCAATATATATTACAAAATTTCTGAATTTTTTTTACGGTCTCTTTATAATGCATGGCGCAGTATGCAAATGCTCTAAAAGCAACAAAATAGTATGTTTTGCCAAGTGTTTGCCAACATTTATACTTTCCCATCATCCAGGTTAAGAAATTAAATCCGGAAATAATAGTTTAGGAGACTGGAGTTTTTAATTTATAAATTTTTCGGGTTATAAAATGTTACAAAGTCCATTCAACTTAATTTGTCCAGAGAAGAGGATTGAGTAGATGTTTTCCAGAATGGTTTTCTTACTTTTGCTATGTTGTGCAATGTGGTGTAATAAAAGAAAGCGTTCTGATGTCACTTCACCCCATTATAAGTGGGTTGGGAAGGAGAAATGGATTTGGCTGCTGGATGCGTTCGCTTAGGACTACTGAGTACTCCTTTTTTTTTCTCTTCTTTTTTCCTTGGAAGATGGTACTCTGTATTCTGTAATGCTTGAAGATGTTTAGTAAATTTTATTTGGCTTGAATGTTCTCATATTCTTGTGTTGAGATTGAATCCTCTTGATTTAGTGAAATTTGTATTAATGAGGTTTGTATTAATAGGTTCTCTTCCAAAATGATTCACCGGCAACATTACTTGCCCGGGTTATTGGGATCATCGGCCCAATACAACAAGAGATGCTTACAAAGGGAAGAGATACATACAAATATTTCACCAAGAATCACATGCTTTATGAACGAAACCAGGCAAGTCATTGTATTGATTTATCGATTCATTCTGTTTCTTTTGGTATTTGGAAGTATGGCAGCGAGTATACAGCATTTATCAGGCGCTGAAACTTTATACGACACCCCTACACAAAACCAAATGGAACACCATATAACAGTATATTTCTGCAACATGGTCCACTTCACATAGCATTGTACTAACTAATTGTTGCATTGACAAAATACTCGGTTCAGAATTACTACATTTTGTATCTCCAAAAAGAATTTCTTGCACAAAGAAACCTAGCGTTGAGTCTAAATTACCTTTGGGATTTAGAATATATCAAATTTAGCTGTCTTCTCCCAATTCGTTTCTGGTGTCTTCAACTGCACAATTTTAGAATCTTTTCCATGCTTACCTCAAGTATGGTAGGCACGAAAGGTAAAACCGTTTTATGTTTTGAAATATGATCTAGTTGTCCTGTTAGATGGAGTTACGCTGAACTCTCTTTCTGTTTTCATAATCAGATGTGGATTCTTCCATTTATAGAAGTTGGACTTCTTAGAAACCTGAGGCTAACATGCTGGATGTTAAAATATCTTCGAACTTTTTTGAAATAAGGCTATAAAGTTCTCTTTGTCAATGTTTTCATGACCATTTTTCATTATCTTGGAAGAAATTGACTATGTAGGCTGGTTTCTTTCTATATAGACATAACCAAATGAATTAGTATACAAGCCCCAGTGTAGGCAATCTCTTAGCCTTTAACATAGTGTGAACTATGATTCCTAATAATCATGATTCGACATTAATAGATTGGCTGTGAGCTTGTATTATTGTTTGACCTGATGTCTCCAAGGTACAGCAGACCCCTTTGACATCAGAAAATAGCAAAGTATATAATCATCATGCAGCGAGATTATGTTTTATTCGCTCATCTTCTGTTTCTCTTGACTATCTAAATCAATTTAGAGCTTTGTTATTTAATTTGTGCTTCAATCTTGGTTCCTTCAGTTTATGAGTGGATACATGTTTGTTTCAGGAAACAAGCAGGCTGGAATACTTGATTCCTAAGAAGACATCCCTAAGGCACCGGCTACCTATGGGAGACCAAGGCTTCATAGACTTTGTTGCACATTTGCTTGAAATAAATCCGAGAAAGCGTCCTTCTGCTTCTGTGGCCTTGAAGCACCCTTGGCTATCATACCCGTATGAACCCATATCATCTTAGAATTAATAAACAGCTAAAGGTCTAAACGACGAGCAGGGCAGCCACTGAAGTAACCTTGTCTGGGGTATAGAGCCTACCACGATCAAGTTGTGCAAACTGATCACCCTTGAGGGGATCTGTACTGCCATTTTGTCCTTGTGCTTTCCTACGCAGTGCTGCACGAGGTGGTTTTTGGTTCTGTTTGTGACCTTCCCCAACTTACTGGCCCAATTTGTATTTTATCTTGACAGATATCAGAAGCTTTAATTTGCTACTAAAACATGTGCTCTTAGGCCCACTTGTACGTTCTCATTTTTTCATTTTTCCTTTGACCTAAATTTTTTGTATTGGGGGAATGGTTTTCTTTCTTTTTCTTTTTGGATTTTTCTGGGGTTGTAGGTGGTGGTAGTAGGAGGAATTTCGGAGCTGGGCGGTTGTAAATGTTGTGAAATGTGAGTATCCTTTTTGTTCTAGCATTAGTTGTTGATCTCGTCTGTGGCAAGCTGTTTAGTCAACTTGCATTCAAGGTTACTTTAGCTTTAGCATGTTAGCTGCTACAACATTCCTACTGCATTGTTAACTTTATTGCTCTTATTTCAACATCTTGGTTCGTTGTTGGTCTTCAGTATTCGTCGATTTTCGTTTACCTCTCTGCCTAATATTCGTAATCACTACATTAGCAACTACTTCCTCTGCATTCAATTCATCTGCATTGTACCCTATACAATCATAGTACTATAGATGACAGTCTTTCACTTTCACTAAAAAAGAAAGTCTGCATCATTGCGTAATTGCGTTAGTCTTTATTGTGTGGAATGAATTGTAGATGACGAGCAGCGCAAAAGTGTGCAGTGTGCTTTTGAGAGGCCTTTGTTTATTTCAGATGTAGACTAGACACACCTTCTTACGTCCATAGAGGTTTTAAACTTGGGCAAAATCGTCACCATAAATCTCGAGCTTGGGTTTTTTTTTTTCCATATTTATCTCAAGTTTAATTTATTTATGAATAATCCCAAGTTTTGTGATACTGTTTCCAGATTTGGCCCTATCACCCATTTCACATGTAAATTATGCTATTTTTTGGGGTTTACTCTTATTCTTCTAAATTCTCCTTGTGCTAGTGACCTATTAGACCGTGATCGCTAATTATGTTACGTGGATTCTGAAAATTTGATGAAATTTCAATTGAGACCAATATAGGAAGGACTAAACTTAAATTTATCCATAACAAATCTATGTTTTTTCACCATATTCCTCCGACAATTTTTTTATTCACCATAAACCCCATGACCTTTCAAAATTCACCATATACCCTCCAATATTCGAAAGATACATAGAATGCCCTAATGACTAATGGTTGTTAACTCTGTTAGTCATTAACCCCTAATTGATCTAATTTACCCACTAACCCTTAATTATCCCTACCCTAATTTTCCTCCTCCCTTCCCTCCCTAACCCACTTCCCCCCTCTCTCTCCTCCACCATTAACACCATCACCAAGCTCACTTTACTTCATACCTTTATCCATGGCTTCCTTCCTCATTTTCTCTCTCCTCCACCATTAACATCACCACCAAGCTCAGTTCACTACCTACCTTCATCAATGGCTTCCTTCCTTATTTTCTCTCTCTGCTCCACCCTCTCCACCACCGCTACCTTTGCCATTATTTACACCGTCTCCACCACCTCACTCTCTCTCCTCTCATCATCACCATCACCATCACCATCTTCTAATTCTCCATTTTCTCATCATTTACACTACCTCCACCACCTCAGTCTTTCTCCTCTCACCATCACGATCACCATCTTCCAGTTCTCCATTTTCTCTCCTCTTAAGCCAAATTGAATTTGTACCTGACCACAAGCCAACTGTGAATAGTGTCAAGATTCAGTTTGGCTAGATTTTTCTATTTAGCAGGTCCAATTGGCTTCAGATGACTTGTAGGAAAGAGGAGAAGGCGGGTCGGTGGTGGTTATGGTAGGAAAGAGAATGGAGAATTGGAAGATGGTGATGGTGATGGTGAGAGGTGAGAGAGATAGGTGGTGGAGACGGTGTAAATAATGGCAAAGGTAGCAATGGTGGAGAGGGTGGAGAGGAGAGAAAATGAAGAAGAAATCCATGTATGAATGTAGGTAGTGAAGTGAGCTTGGTGGTGGTGTAAATGGTGGAGGAGAGAGAGGGGAGAAGTGGGTTAATTGGGTTAGGGAGGGAAGGGAGGGAAGGGAGGAGGAAAATTAGGGTAGATATAATTAAGGGTTAGTGGGTAAATTAGGTCAATTAGGGGTTAATGATTAACAAAGTTAACAACTGTTAGTCATTAAGGACATTCTGTGTATTTTTTAAAATATTGGAGGGTATATGGTGAATTTTGAAAAGTCGAATGGTGAATAAAAAAATTGTCCGAGGTATATGGTGAAAAAAAAAAATTAATTTCTTTGTTCATTTGATGTCCCTTTCTCCAATCCATTTGTCAAAAATATTAATTCACATACATTATAAAATAAAGTCATCTTGATCATAACTAGAGCCAAATGATCACTTCATGAAAACCTAATTTTAACTTTAGAATGACATGATGTAGATGAACTGAAGCAGGAGGATGCATCATGCATGGCTTGAACAATTCTTAACTCGGTTCAAGAATGATCAACTTAATCTTGAATCGACATGATAATAATCAAATTTGAATTGAAAATTTCTAGGAGAAAATCGTCCTAATTCTGAATGGAGTCAATTGAACCAAAATGTTTCTTCACAAAGTTGGAATGAGCTTAATCTAACTTGAAAGTATAATTGACCTCACTTGAGTTGAACTTGAATGAAGACAATCAAACCCAATACAATCCTAAGAAATGTATCCATACGTCTCAATTTGAAGTGACACATTGACTTGACATAACCCATTACAAATGATCCAACTAAAGGTGATCTAATATGGAACTGATATGAACGCCACATCTAACAAGCCTAGTCGTATAACTAATGAACCGAAAAAATCAGCATAAACTTAATTTATTTACTATCTTATTAAAGAAAATTTCAAAGATTCAATTCAAATATCTATACAAATATATTAAAAGGCGTGTCTAACAACTTATACACGCCACGTGGCACCTCTCTCACTCCACTAGAATTGTCCAATGTGTATATATATCATGTCAACTAACAAAAATAAATTGGCTTGCAACAAGTTTTGAACCCATGACATCACTAGTGGAAAAAAACGCAAGGGCTGCGGTGCATGGGCTGCGTTTTTTAAAAAGTGCAGCCCTTAATAGTGAAGGGCTGCGGTTAGCCCAAAACCCGCAGCCCTTCGTATACGAAAGGCTGCGGTCAATGCAAAAACCGCAGCCCAACAAGTAATAAAGGGCTGCGGTTTTGGGTCAACCCGCAGCCCTTTATATTTGATTCTCGCGCGGGCTTATGGGCTAGCTTATATTGAGCGCACAAATAATGAAACCTAGCTAACCGCGCCGAATTTTAATAATTCTCTCATTTTTTCTCATCTTTATCTCTCCTCACTCTAACCTCTCCCTCTCTCTCTCATTCGTCTGGGCTCTCAAATTTTCACACCACCACCTCAAATCTTCGCAGCCCCTCACAAATCTTCGCAGCCCCTCACAAATCTCGCGGCACCCACCACACCACTCGCCACTCATCGCGCACACCACCACCCGACTCGCCTCCTTCCCTATCCGGCAGAACAGACCACAACAACAACGCAACGACGCAAACAACAAAGCACGAACAACGGTAGAACAGACCACTCGTCGCGCACACCGGAACGAAGCACCAACGACACAACAACGACGCCACCGGAAAGACAACGAAGCACCAACGAGACATCGACTGGCGGCGGCGCAAACAAGAACGAAGGAGAGAGAACGCGAAGGTGTTTAATTTTTCGTGAATTTTTCAGTTTCAGATCTAGAATTTTTCGTTTAATTCCGAAAGTGTCAATTTTTCAGTTTCAGATCTAGAATTTTTTTTTTTTTTGTATTTTCGTTCCGAAATTGGAATTTAGGGTTTTTTCTAGCGATTTATGAGTGATTTAGGATTTTGTTTGTGATAATTTATCCAGAATATTCGTTGGGATTTTATTTTGGATTTATTTGTGATAATTTATCCAGATCTTGTTGATTTCATTTCATGAATTTATATTTTGTGATGTTCTTTATAATTTGGTGATGCTCAAATAAAAACATATACTCAGTAATTGTTTTTGGATACATTTAGAACTATAAAATGCAAAAACAAATTTTTTTTTTTGGGTGACAAGGGCTGTGGGCTTTAGCAAAAACCGCAGCCCTTTGTACAAGGAAAGGGCTGCGATTTAGGCCCAAAACCGCAGTCCTTCCATAGTGGCAGGGCTGCGGTTTTGAGCCTAAACCGCAGCTCTTCCTTGTGAAGGGTTGCGGTCCAAAACCGCAGCCCTTCATTTTTGCCGAAGGGCTGCTAGCCAAAAACGCAGCCCTTAGGGCTGTTTTGACCGCAACCCTTGCGTTTTATTCCACTAGTGCATCTTGCTATTATACATAGCACAATTACCATCTCAACCAACTTCTAATCATGATATAAATGTCCACAGTATTATATGTGTACCTTTTAAATGTTGAATTTTCTTTATTATATTTTAATGCGAATGGAAAAAAATGCATATCAAGTTCGGAAAAAAATATCACCCGGGGCAACGCCCGGGCACAAATACTAGTTGATATTTATATAGAGTGTACATCTAACAACTCAACATAACAGGCAACTAGTCATAATATATACTTCCTTCGTTCTTTTTCTATTGCAACAATTACCACTTTGGGTAGTTTCACATCTATTGTAACAATTCCACTTTTAGTTAAAAAAAACAACTTTAGTTGACAATTTTACCCTTACTTAATCTTACTAAAACCATAATTAATTACTCGCTTTGCTTTATAAAGTTGCTTTTGCTTTATTAAGGATTGATTTATCTCCTACTCTAGTTAATTAAAGGGTATCTTTATACAAAACTACCCACTTTTTCCACTTTTTTAAAAACCGTATCCAAACCCATTGTTGCAATAGAAAAAAACGGAGGTAGTATCATGCTATTTATGGCATGCTATTGGAAGGTAGAAAAAGAAAAAGGCAAACAAAAAAAGAAAGATTAAAATAATATTCATTTCGAAGTATTATATATAGTTAGAGAATCTGGCCTCTAAAATGTTTAAGACAACTTGATGGTTGCTTGGAAAATTTCGGTGAAGATGAAATGAAAAAAGGAAAATAATAAAGGTCAAAAGAAAAGGTCAATGCAGGAAAATATGGTCAACGGACGGAATCCGGCCAATGGTAACTTCTTACAACATTGTTATTTAGAATTATTAGGTTAGTTTTTACAAAAAAAATATTTTATACGATAGTTTCTAACACATTTCTTTTTTTAATAATAGCATGTTTAAAAAATGTTATTAACATAAACTTTATATTGGTATAATTAAGGCTGAGCAAAACTATCCAAACATACGAAAACCCAAAAACTATCTGAATAATCGGGTACCCAACATCTATAAAATTTATCGAGTCGGATACCTGATCCGAAATACTTCCTATGTTTCTAAATAAGTGCAACAATTTGACTTTCACGCTTGCCAACGCACAACTTTGACCATTAATATCTCTAATTATGTAGTTGTAAATTCTATAAGAAGTTGATATTATAAATATATTCTTTGAAATAAATTCAACAACATTATAGGCCTCTTTTTTTGGACTGAGAGAATCTGAACTGAACTGAACTGAGAGAAACTGAAATGCAGAGCGTAACTAAACTGAACTGAACGCAACGGAACTGAACTGAAAATAAGTCCAAAAGATTAGGGCCTTATATGACCATTTTTGTTTCTATGTATTAGTTAAAAAAGATAGTCAAAGGTATAGCCGGCAAAATAGACCCATACCCGTTGACCCAACCCGAAATACCCGGTCCGAAACCCGTTTTTGAACCCGAAAATAATGACCCGAAAAAGAAACGATACACGAAATAACCTAACCCGACCCAAACCCGGCCCGAAAGTAAATAAACCCGAATATGACCCGATCCCGAAATTAACCCGACCGAAATTAACCCGATAATGATGACCCAAACCAGACCCGACCCGAAAAGTTGTCATATGAGTTACTTTTTAATCAAATTTAAGGAAAAAATTGTCATGAAATACTATATATGAGTTAGCCATTGCCTATTAATTATTTCACTAGCTCTTATTAGTCTTATATGTGTTTTATTTATTTGCTAGATTAGAAACCCGATCTAACCCGACCCGTTGTGACCCGAAATTTCATGGACCTGTAATGGGCACGTACCCGAATGGACCCGACCAGACCCGACCCGAGCGCAACCCGAAAACAAAGGTGACCCGATTTTGACCCGACCCGTAATGACCCGACCCGTATGACCCGTTTGCCACCTTTAATCAAAGGTGTGTGAGTAGTGTAAAAGTGAAAGTGTGCACTTGAAAAGATACAGAGGAAGTATAAGTTATTAGATCAAATATGGGTAACCATTAAGATAATTTTGGGTACTCAAATTATTCGATAATCATCTATCATGAAATGAATTTGGACTTGCCATCAAATATATGAGAATTTAATGAGCTAAAAAAAATAACACTTTTTTTTTTCTTTTGAATACAGGATCAATTTATAATTGAAGTTAATAATAATTGTGCTAGTATTGTAGTGGAAATCATGCATAACATTGGTGTTTAGTGTTGAATAAGAACAAAATTAATAGTCTAAGTATTCAAATTTGGATACCATATGGAATAACCGATATTCGATCCGAAAACACGAATTTTTGAACCTTATCGGTTCGATTCATGGATATCAAATTTTGTGTTATTGGTTATTGAACACCCGAACCAATGACGATACTGGTTTGGGTTACCCAACCAATGCTCAACTCGAGGTTAATAACACATTATATTAATACTTGCAAATGTAAATTTTACGAGTCCAAAAATGAACTCTCAATATTATAAGTTAAAAGGCTTTTCAGGGTAAGATCAGGAGAGTCGGTTTGTTGAGATAACAGTGAAATTGTGAAATCCATTGTTGAGCTAATAGTGAAGTCCACCGAAATGGACTTTCACCTGACATGCATTTAATGCATGTTGGGAAAGTTTCTTCCATTCGCCTCATTTGTTAAACTTATGCGAATGTACACAGTGGAATTTTTGCCTATAAATACCGTCATTGTAAGAAGTGAATTTGCTCATTTCATGTATAATACATTCTACTGATATATTTCTATCAGTACCTTCTCTCTATTATATATTTTTCACACACATTATCAGCACGAGTATGCTACCGAAAAAACACTAAAGGTATCTTAAAAATCTTTGCATCCATTCTGTCTCAAATTCTATTCACAACCCACCCAGCGAGGGGAACTGTGAGACAGCCCCGACCCAGTAACCTCAACGACGGTACAAGTACCCATATCGGAGAAAACCCACAAACCCCTATTCCCAACATCAATAATAACCCTCCTATACAACCAACTGAAAATCAACCTCCACCAAGTAATAAAAGAAATAGGGATGAACAAGAAGGAACTAGTAGTAAACGTCACCATGCCACTAACCCAGAAAATAAATAATTTGATACTAACGCCACCTTCATGGAGGGCAAGGACATTTTATTTTATGTTTTTTTTTTTTTGCTCTTGAACCGCCTATATGTACAGGTTAATTTTTTTTTTTGAACTTGCCCCTTATATGGACGGCCTAGTGAAGTGATAAAATTATTATCTCTTATATGTGCAATAATGTTATATGTATGCTGGAAACAAGCATTCAGAACACTATTATATATTCCTGTCTCTAATCTTCTATTTTTTATCGCATTTGTAGTTACATATATTATTTATCTCTTATATGTGCAATAATGTTATATGTATGCAGGAAACAAGCATTCAGAACACTATTATATATTATTGTCTCTAATCTTTTATTTTTTATCGCATTTGTAGTTACATATATTATATCACCATAGCAACATGCATAATAGTAGATCAATTTAGTACATATAAATTGCTCTAATGTATATTTGCCAATTAAGAGATCTTAAAATTTTATTACATTGGGTGTATCACATTCTCAATAAAAGAACACATTGGATAAAGGTCTTGTTTTGACCAGCTTTACCATAAAAATCACCATACTTCGAGTTGTCGCTAAAAGGTTGTGAATTTTTGACACAACATAAATAACTCACTGACCTATCCTTAGGTGTATCACATTCTCAATTTAACGTTTTGTACAGAAAGTTATGAATCTTACAAGTCAGTACAAGAACAAAAGTGCAGTCTGGAAAATGAAATAAAGTGATTAGCTCAAGTTTCATAAAAAATATTTTATTTTTATACGAAAATGTTAATTAAAAATCATGAAATTTTAAGTTTCTCTTAAAATGGTTCTTTTTTATTATGTAAATAAAAATCAATAAAAATTGTCATAAAAAATCAAGATCAGAGAGGTTAATTAATCTCTAATTTTCACAAGTTTACAAACAAGCATGAATTCCAAAGCCCATTCAAGAGGATGAAGATCAAGGAGCATCATGGTGAAGATCAAGATTGAAGACTTGTATAGATCATAGAATTTGTACATATTGTTGTAATAATAGTTTTTTTGTAAATAGTTATTACATCACTCATTAATGAAAAATATGGAGATGTTTATGCATAATTTTCATAAATAATTCCACAATTCTTTTTAATAAAATGAGCAACCAATGTTATAAATTTTGCATGTTGGACCCAATATATAATAGTATATGAATCAAATGACCGAATCTCAATTAAGAGGAAAAATTGTAAATCTAACTAAGTTAAATTGTATGATGATCCATCTTACATTTTAAATTTGTTCTCCATCTTCAAATGGATCAATCATATAATTTGACATAATTAGATTGGTAATTATGATCTCCGAATTGATTTTAGGCCGTTTCACGTGTCTCACTTTAAATGGCCAAATTCCAATTAGCCAAACACAATCTCTAAATTTGATCTCAAAAAATGATTTAGTAATCTTCAATTAAGATTATTCATCATCCATCCAAAAACCTTCAATTAGGAAGCAACCCTCTTTTCTCAAGACCGCTTGAAAATTATAAATGTGATCACTAACTAAGGTGGTTATTTCAATCCTTGATTAATCGCTAATTAGGGAGATTAACTAAAACTTTTCATTTAATCACTAATTAGGGTGATTATCTCCAATCATTAGTTAATCGCTAATTAGGGTGATTAGCTCAAACTCTTCATTTAATCACTAATTAGGGTGATTATCTTAAACCTTGGTTAATCACTAATTAGGGTGATTACTTTAACCTTTCCTAGTTAACCACTAATTAAGGTGATTATCTTAAAACCATTTTTAATCACTAATCAAGGTGATTATCTTTCCTTTTAAGTTCAATCACTAATTGAGGTGATTATCCTAACCTTCATTTTAATCGCTAATTAAGGTGATTAATTTAACCTTTCATATTTAATCACTAATTAGAGTGATTATCTTAACCTTGGTTAATCACTAATTAAGGTGATTAATTTAACCCTTCTTATTTAATCACTAATTAGGGTGATTATCCTAAACCTTGAATAATCACTAATTATGGTGATTACTTCCTTCCTTCATTTTTAATCACTAATTAAGGTGATTATTTTTCCTCTTAAGTTTAGTCACTAATTCGGGTGATTATCTTGACCTCCATTTCTAATCACTAATTAAGGTGATTATCTTGATCCTCCTTCATATTTAATCACTAATTAAAGCTATTATCTTAACTCCATCTCGATCACTAATTGGAGTGATTACCTTATTCCTAATAGATTTGTCTAATTCTAAAAGGCGAGTTATTCATAATCTATTTGCCTCCCCTTTTCTTCCCCAATGGAATTGGCCATTTAGGGTGAGACATAAGATCAAACTACGATGGTTTTGATCCATGAGTGGATTCCAATCCCGCAATGATTGGTACGTAGTGCAACTTCGGTGCTCAAACCTACGTACCATGTACAAATAATATATTGACCCTCTTAAAAATGATTGATATGTATATGTGCAAATTATGTGATTTTCTTTCTTTTGAATAGCCGTGTTTACTTTAAAATGGAAAATAACGCATTTAGTAAGAGCCCGTTCTGTAGAACGGAAGAGGAGACGAGTTCCAGATGTTCACACCTCTTAACATAAACCCCGAACCCTATCTCATGGTATGAAAGACCAAATTTCAAAAAAGCCTTATCCATATGAAGTCATCATCGTTTTAAATGATATTTCTTGAAATTGATTTTAAAACGATTTATTAAATAAATGTCCCTATTCAGATATTAATAGGGTGGCGACTTCAAAGTTTTCTAAAACTCATAGTCCAATGAGAGACTTTTGTGGGAGTCAGACCGTTAATTAAGACAGTAAAAAATCGGGTACCACAGGCTGGCGACTTCCAGGGGATTATACTTCCACTTGAAGTATATGAGGTATAAACCCGAACAATGCGTTATTTTCCATATGTATATATAATAAAAAAGTTAATCATGGCTATTCACAATTTAATTTTTGTATATAGCATGCTTATGTGAAAATTACGTGTACTTGGTAGTTTATCGATCCATACATGTGCACTCTTTTTAACCATTTTCTTATTAGGACTGACACCTCTGTCTATTGGCAAGGGTCAGAATTTTAGAATGATAAATTAATGAATTAAGGGCGTAAAACCTGCATCCGCGAGCTATTGCGACCGGCTCTGTCAGGAGCGTCCACCCTCGATGGACACAATGGAAGTGACTCGATGCCACTCTAACTTAATCTCTCCTTAAATGAATCACCTTTTAGTCGACCTTTAGGACACAAGGATCAATGCACAAATGTCCTTTATTTAAGTTATTGAATAATGTGAAAATTTTCAAAAATTCTTCAGTCCGTTTTCAGTCGGTCAATATTTCAGTAATCATTAACTGTAGCAGAATTGAAATGATTATTGAAATATTAAGAGTATTCTTGTTTATTTATCATAAGTGTCATGTAAAAAAAAAGTGTGCTCACCTATTTTCAAAAAAAAAAAACACACATTTACTTCATAATTCTTTTCATTCAAATTGGTTTTTCCAAAAACAAAATTGATTTTTAAAAGAAAAAAAATCCTTTTTTTGAAAATATAATCCAAAACAAAGAAAAATGAAAAATGAAAAATGAAAAGAGTCATAATCACAAGTTCAAAACGTGTGTTGTTTAAGAATTAGAATGCAAATTAAACTCTATGACTTAAAAACGAGAAGTCTAGTCTAAATTTTTTTGAAAAAAAGTAAAAAATTGTGTCAAATAAAAAGGGATAATTATTTTAAAAAAAAAGAAAGGGGAAATTTCTTCCATTTTCTACTAAAACATATATAAGAAAATATCATTATTATATACTAACGTTTTAGTGTGTACATTTCAGGTACTTCATATTAGTCTAATCCTAAGAGGTGGAACAGACGTCTTCAAACAGGAGAACACATGGCCTGGCGCCCAGCAGACTGAATTCTGAAAAAGTTTGGGAAGAACCTGAGTAGTTAATTGCTTTTATATTGTAGTACTTTGTAGATAGACGTGCGGCTTGATCCCCTAAAACAAAAAAAAATCCAATGTTGTATGCATCTATCTTAGTTTTCTTTACTATGTGAGGTGCTAAAAGGGGTACATAGGCAACTCATTTTCTGAGTGCAGCTGCAATATATATATATATATATATATATATATATATATATATATATATATATATATATATATATATATATATATATATATATATATATATATATATATATATATATTTCATTTTTAATATATCAGGACTACGTTGGGCCTGATTCTCCATTCAAAAAAAAAATCACAAGTAAAATTCTTCCCCAAATCCAAATCTACCTATGGAGATAAGTAGGCAACCTTCGCGTTCGGCCCCTTTTGCATTTGATATTTTCTTTTATGGTTTCACCGCTTAAAAGCAATCAATACATGCGGATCACCACAAAGAAGAACGATATCTAGGGTATTGTAGTTTTCTGGAGTGAAAACCTCATCTTCAAATTCATCAATGTCCTCAGTATTATAATAAACATATCTTCTAAATCTCGTGGATCTTCGTAACCTTTTAGATTGAGGCTCGTCCTCTTCTGACTCAGAATCACTCTCGAGTCTCAAAACAACATGGTAGATATCTCTTCTGGTCTGTCATCTAGCACGGTCAAACTCGTGAAGAACCTCATCATCACTATCAGACATGCCTGCTCTTAATACATTACGCATAATGAACTCTAGGATAGTGTAGCTATCACCGTCAGACTCATAATATCCATCACTCTCATCATCACTCAACACAATAGGGTTGTAGTAGATCCATACTCTAGTATCTTCTCTATCAGACATGGCTAGGAATCTATAACAAATAAATATAACTTCTATAAGCAATTGGTACTCTCACTTAACGTATAATCCCAACAATAAACAGTAAGCAAGAATAACAACAATATTATAAGGCACAAGAATAACATAAACAGTTAGCAGGGAAAAAAATATAATCATGTTGAACTAACTATTTAATGCAGACATATAATATTTCTATCCTATATGCCCTTCCTATACTACCCATCTCTCATAAAATAATAAAATAAACTAGAGTATTAAAATAATTTAAATAATTTTGAATTTATGAAGGAACCGAAAAAAAATGAAATAAAAAAAATTACATATTATAGTTCGAAATTTTCGAACTCAATAAATAAATAAAATCGGACACAATAAAAAAAAATTTCGGACCCTTTAAAAAAAAATTTAATTCGAACCGAAATAATACTTGAAATCTTGAAAAAAGAATGTTCGAAAGGTAATTTGAACACAATGAATAAGTAGGAGCTCAATTCTAAGAAATTCATTTTAAGTAACTAGCTAGTTAGGCGCCTAAAAATTTAAGGTTGGCACGAAAGGCCAATAAAAACCAGAAGCTCCTAGATACCACTTTGTAACACCCCGACAATTCTCTCTTTTCTAAAATACCTTTTTAATATAAAACATAGAGAATTATCAAAGAATTATCGCCCGTGTGAAAACGTGTCGGCTTATTCAGAAATTTGCAGCGGAAAACAGAATAATAAACATTATAAATAAAACTTAGTCAACTACAAAGTCAACTCCAAAAGTCAAACCAACAAAAGCCAAAGTCAAACTGAAAACCAAAACCAACTACGAAAAGTATAACTCAAAGTATTATAAATAACCTACACAAGCTCTCCAATCCCGAACCCATGATGCATCATTTTCAAACCTGTAGATGGACAATGCACTATTGATGCCTAGAGACTGCTCACCAAAATGGGTCATCACAGGATCAATAAGGCATAGCCGTGATCAACATACACAAAAAAGCACGTAATCAGCAAAGTTGAGTACTACATACTACATAAATAAACAATCCTAACATGATACTAATAAAGAGTAAGTAGGAATAAATAACAATATAATAACTTGCAGATAACTTTTACTGAACTAAACTTTATAACAACATTCTTATTACTTTGAATGGAATAGTCAATGGACCGAGTTGTCTAACTAAAACCAGCCTTCCCTTTGTAAGACGAAATACGGGCGCGACTTCGTATTCCCATGACCTACGATATCGAGGAACCTTTTAAATAAAAATAGGACACGGTGATCAATTCGGTCCCGGGAAAAGCCATGGGCTACCACCATGTACTTCAACTCTTAATTGTCCAACACTTCAGACGTGCACAAGTCTAAAGCTATTGCTATCCACGTTTCACTTTACATGATTTATCTATTATTACTTATTATGACTCACAAGTCAAACAAACATTATAATCATTCAACAATCATAAACTTCCAATTTTTTATCTTAGGATTACATAAGTGATCACACAACTTAACAACCCAAGATTAATTCCAACTTTAGTCCAATCTTCCTTTATTTGTTGAACCTAGCCAACAACCAAACTACCTTTCATGGGTATAAAATATCAACTTACCAAATAGGGCCTTCGGTCCTTATAAAGTAGTGAAATACTCAAAAGGGAACAACATGATCAATCATGATCCAAACCAATATATATATATATATATATATATATATATATATATATATATATATATATATATATATATATGTATATGTATATATATATATGTATATGTATATATGTATATATATATATGTATATATATATATATATATATATATATATATATATATATATATATATATATATATATATATATATATATATATACATATATATATATATACATATAGAATTGAGTTCAGGTGAGAAGGGAGTTTTACATGAGAAGTGAGAAGAAATTCTAACCCTTAGATCATGTTTCATTTAATGGCCAAGATTAAAAACTTAAAAAAACTAAAACCCCAAACTTTAAACGCTTCTCACGCATAAACTCACCTTAACCTCCTTTCTCTCTCCTCTCTCCTCTCTCCTCTCTCTCATATCTCGGTTCTCTGCTTTCAATCCATGATACGTTAAATTTTTCTTTTTCAATATCAATTCAGTGAATTTCGTCCCAGATTATTCGTGAAATTTGGCACTCAAGATTAGTTCAATAGACCCATACAATATGGGAGAAGAAGGTTAGTATTTTGTTTAATTTTTCGTTTTTTTTTTAGAATTTTGAAATTGTTGGTATATTCGAAATTGTTGCTATACTCAAGATTATATTCGAAATTGTTCTTTGTTGTTGTGAAACGAATTTTGATTCTGTATGGGGACCGGCGGTCGTGGAATTTCAATTGTTTGTTACGCAATTTTAACGCCAACTAAATCTTTTGAATTGATCTTGTTTTTGTTTTTTTTACACCATGAATCGATCTGATGATACAATTAACGCATACAGTTAGACTAAAGAAAGTTGAATGATCTGATGATACAATTTTGTTATCGAGAAAGAAAATCGCTTTAGCAAGCATGCACATTGACAATCAATTACTAATATTTGTGATGTTGACAGTAAGAGTTCTCAATTGTCTTCTTGGTATAATTAAACATGTTGACTCAATCCAAGAACAAAAATAACTATATAATTGAATAGTAGTGATTAAGTCTTTTAACTTTTGTCACTTTGCATTTTAGAGATCGATGGGTTATATAAACCTAGTAGCTATGTCACTGATGAGTTATTATGAGACTGATCTTGATTCTCTGTGTTTTCTTAATTCGATAAAAAAATTCACATTTTAATCTGCAAATTAAACTACAGATAGTAACGTTCTTTTTTGCTGGCTTGATTTTTCATTTTTGTTGTTGTGTTATGCATTATATCATATTGTAATTGTGGAGGCGTTGTTTCGTCTATGGTTCTTCACTTGTAAAATTTGGGAGCACTGTAAGTTATACTTACTTCTAAATTATGATTTTCACTTTGTAATCATGTTTACTTTGTTTAATTTGGAGTACCTCCATGGTCTAAATAAGAAGTTCACGGCCATTAAATTTTCCAAATTCGACTCCATTATTAGTACACGGCGGCCACATTATCAGACTATCACAAAGTACATTAGGTAGTTCTGATTTTAATTGTTAATTGATGTTTTTTAATCCTGTGCTGTATCTCTGTGATCGAATTTAGAAAACATAAACCTCAACCATATTTGGAAGCCATAGTCATGAGTCATGTGAGTGTCTTATTAGTTTACTAATATTGTTTGCAAGGATATTGCTGGCTTTTTGGGCACATCATGTTCGAACACTTTAAAACCTATTAGCTCAAATGGAAGAGCATTGTGCTATGCACAAGATGTGGGTTCGATTCCCACATAGGTTATGAAATGACTCTTGTTACAAGTTAGAAACCTAAAATATAGAACAAATTGTTGTCTACAATTGCACTCCTCTAAATTTTAAGTAGAGTCGAACTTGTTTTCTTATTGTGATTCAAGCAAGTGTAATTTATTTCTTCTTTTACCACCTCAATATGTAAGGGAGAAAAATTACATTCTAAAAACTGAACAAGACCATTAAAAAAACCATATCAAATAATAAAAGCCTGTGTGGGAATCGAACCCACATATTTTTGTGTTTGCACGCAAAACACTCGCCAATTGAGATAACAGGCTATCAAGTTGCAACATTTGATTAAAGTTATATAAACAAGTAGTTAGAGTTACGGCAACATTTAATTAGAGTCATAGGAAATAAAAGTTAAGAGTTACGTCAACATTTATTTAGAGTCATAGGAAATAAAAGTTAGAGTCATGCAAACATTTGATTAAAGTTATAGAAAGTAGAATTTATAGTTATGCAAACATTTGATTAGAGTTATAGGAAGTCAAAGTTAGAGTTACATCAACATTTGATTAGAGTTACATGAACCAGTATTTAAGAGTTGAGCGAACATTTCATTAGAGTTGTATAGACTAGTAGTTAGAGTTATGGCGACATTTGATTGGAGTTTTATGAATTATAGTAGTTAAGAGTTATATGAACTAACTATTACTTTCTAGTTCCTATAACTCTAAACTAGTGTTTTCATTTTCATAACTCTAATTACTATTGCATAAAACTCTAAACAAGTTGGTGTAGCTCTAGTAAGTATCTTCTACAACGATAAAGAAGTGTTGTCATAACTCTAATTACTACTTCCTATAACTCTAAAAAAGTGTTGCCATAACTCTAAATACTACTTCCTATAATTGTAAAGACAAGCTTGAAGCACTTCCAAGGTTCCTAGTAAGTGCCCTTTGGAAGCAAAAATAAATTGTAAGTCAACATTTTACAATTCAAAGTGTTGTACATAAATTAAATATGGCAAATAACCCAAGCAGTACTCCACTACGATGGGCCAATTTGATGTAGTAGTCCACTTTTTAACTCAAGTGCCAAAAAAATTGACATATCTTTGGCTACATTACACACGACATGGATCGTAACCCACTAGAATTGAAGACAAGCAAAACGACATTTTTGATTAGTTTTTAAATGCTAATCTGTTTAAAGGAGTCTAATAGATAAAATAATGGAGCTATTTTCTCAAGTGTACCACATTTATTTGTTTTCTTATAACTCTAAAGAAGTGATCGTGCAACTCTTAAACATGTATCAGCATAACTCTAATTAGTATTTCTTATAACTCTAACTATTCATTCGTACAACTCTAAAGAAGTATTGTCATAATTCTAATTAGTACTTCCTATAACTCTTAATAAGCATTGATATAACTCTTAAATACTACTTCCTACTACTCCAAGTAAGTGTTGTCATAACTGTAATTAGTATTTCTTATAACTTTATACAAGTATGGGTGTACCTCTTCACTACTATATCCTACAACTCTAAACAAGTGGTGCCATAACTCTAATTAATAATTGCTATCACTCTAATAGATAAAATAATGGAGCTATTTTCTCAAGTGTACCACATTTATTTGTTTTCTTATAACTCTAAAGAAGTGATCGTGCAACTCTTAAACATGTATCAGCATAACTCTAACTATTCATTCGTACAACTCTAAAGAAGTGTATTGTCATAATTCTAATTAGTACTTCCTATAACTCTTAACAAGCATTGATATAACTCTTAAATACTACTTCCTACTACTCCAAGTAAGTGTTGTCATAACTGTAATTAGTAATTCTTATAACTTTATACAAGTATGGGTGTACCTCTTCACTACTATATCCTACAACTCTAAACAAGTGGTGCCATAACTCTAATTAATAATTGCTATCACTCTAAAAAAATATTGCTTTGAGCATTAGTACTTTTTGCAACTCTAAACAAATATTGTTATAACTCTATAACTAAGACTCCAACATCATGAATCTAATTGCTCGACAAAATAACTTTTTTATAATATAATTTTCGTAAGCATGAATCTAATGACTCTAAGACTCATCATTCAGCAGACTACAAACGAAGGATTAACTCTAATGAATAAATTTAGATTTTAGAGAGACACACATCTGTGGGTTCTTTAGGAGAGAGAGAAACGCACATAAACTTTAGTCACTAATTCCTATTACTCTATTCAAATGTTGGTGTAACTCCAAAGAAGTTCTTATAACTCTTACTCTTAGTTTATTTAACTCTAATCAAATATTGGCATAACTCTAACTAATACTTCCTATAACTCCTATGAAGTGCTTCTATAACTCTAATTACTAATTTATATAATTCTAATAAAAAAACGTTGACATAACTCCAAATACATGTTCCTATAACTGTATACAAAAGTTGGCGTAACTCCAATTACAAGTACCTATAACTCTAATTTACTGTTTCCATAACTCTAACTATTAGTTTATATTACTAATCAAATATTGGCATCTCTTAGTACTACTCCCTATAACTCCTATAGGCTGCTTTTATACCTCTTATTAATTTATATAACTCTAAGCACAAGAAAATAACACATCTTTCTATAGAGAGTTGGAGTTTATAATACTGATTCGAAGAAATCATAAGCAAAAATCAGTATAACTACATTGAAAAGCAAACTAATGGAGTTATAGGAAATTTGAAATAATAGTCCAGTCATACAAATGTTTATACCACTAACTACAAATGTTACTAACGGCGGCCATAGCATATTCGAATAATAGTCCAGACATACAAATAATAGTAGCAGCCATAGCATATTCGAATTACCCACCCTCAAATCAAATGCTCTACTATTATTACTAGTAGAAGAAGAGAGACAACCCACCAACACATTAAATAATAAAAGATTGCCATCAAGAAAATGTTGTAGAAACAAACAAATAGACTGAAAAAAATGAACAACAAATTCGCAAACAACGTATATTTGCCCAACTTACAAGCAATCATTTTAGAGTGCAATACTCAAGGAACTATGAAAGAAACATGATTATGGAGAAGCAAAGAAAAATTCGCCAACAACGTATGAAGAAGCAACAAATTTTCGCAGGAAAAAAAAAAAATAAAAACTCCACCAAATTTTCGAAAAGAGAAGCATACAAATTTTCTGAAAATAAACTAACCTTCATGCGATGTGGTAATTGACTCCATGAAATTTCTGAGCAAAAGGAGATGACAGGAGAGACGTACAGTTGGAGGTGGAGTTATTTTTCCACGTACAGTTGAAGGAGAAAAGAGGAGAGAGAAAATTAGGTTTGAAGGGATGATTAAAGGTAGTTTAAAGTTAATATTAGTTTTTAAATCTTGGCCATTGATAGGATCTAATCTAAGGGCAGTGATTCTTTCTCATTTCTCACCTAATTTCCCTTCTCACATGATCTTGCCTCTATATATATATATACATGTATATATATATATATACATGTATATATATACATGTATACATATATACATGTATACATGTATATATATATATACATGTATATATATACATGTATACATGTATATATATACATATATACATACATATATACATGTATATATATATACATATATATATATATATATATATATATATATATATACATATATATACATATATATATGTGAATTAATAAAATAAAGTTCCCAAATCCTCATGTTTGCATCAATCTTCCATACAAACATAATGTAAACATCATAATCAATATGTTTCATACAACGGCACAAAATATGCAATTTAACTTTAATAGAAATCACATATGAACCAGGTCTGGTCCGGTTTTGGACCTGTTGGACCGGAATCTATATTTTTTTTAAAAAAATATATCTTTTTTATTTGATTTAAAGATATTTATAAATTAGATACATTAAAATTTAATAGTTTAATAATCATAATCCTAAAGGTAATAAATAGTAGGTTTTTAACTTTCTAACTTTCTACCTTTTAAACTTTTTTTAACATATAAACTTTTTTTACTAAAATAACAGAAATTCCGGTCCACCGGTCCGGACCGGAATTTTCCGGGTTTTGACCGGACCGAAAACCCGGCATCGGGATTTTTTGTGGACCGAGGACCGGACCGGAATCTTCGGTCCGATCTGGTCCGGTACAAATTTCGGCCCGGTCCAGATTCCGGTCCGACCCTGGTCTTTGCACAACCCTAATGGTAGGAGACCACTGACTTGAAAGCAATTGCGGTCAGTCAATGGTGGTAATTGAGACTGGCCAAAATGCTCCTGACGGTTAACCCAACAACACACTTAGTCACCACGAACTTAGAGTGCTTTGGAGTATAGCACGCATTAGCCAAGAAAAGGAGAAGAAGAGAAGAAAGATAAGTGTTTTCTGTATCTCTGAAAATGGGAGGAGAACATATTATATAGGAAAATAATTTATAACGTCCATAATCAATTGGTGCGAAAACCACGGCTGTAATCATGGTTAGTAACAGCTGACCATTTTGAATAAATCAAAACGTTATGTATACACTTAAAACCCTCAACTGGATTTGGTCCAAAAATCAGCTTAGCTCAGCTCTAATTCCTAAATCCCAGGTCCCGTACGGGTGTGCGTGTGTGTTACTTAGCCCAACAACATGAAGTCCACAAAAGCACCATATACTAACAACTCAAAGGTTAGAGGAAGGTAAGGATATACTTCCTCCGTTTAGAAGTAGTTGCATCTTTCATAGTGTTTATTATTCATATCTTACACTTTGATTGTCTTCAGTAATCTATTTTTTAGGAAAAAACATAGTCATATGTGATCTTGTTAGATTCGTCTCAATATATATTTTTAATACAAACTTTTCATGATTTTTTACTTAATGATCATTAAAGATATAATGATTGACACCATGCATCGGCAAGCGTGAAAACATGAAATGGGGCAATAATTTCTAAACGGAGGAACTCTAAACAAGGGAAATATCCTTTCCATGACCAATGTGGGACAAGAAGAAAAGTAAGAAACTAGCCTTTTTGGAAGCCTTTATTCTAAACACTTGTAAATATATTTTCATATGATATAGTTTGTTAAATTTATTGCAATGTGTAGTTTCAAATATCAAATTTTTTGTAATTTTTGTGAACAATCAACCAAAGATACTAATAAAGTAATGATCAAAGATTTAATTTATCTGTTAGATTGTTAAATAAAAATCTATATCTATACAAATATATTAAAAGGCGTGCATAAGGAAGCCGATGTGCCATGTGGCACTCTCCTCAAATTTCTAATGAAAATGCTTCATGTCCATGTGTACCCCTCAATTAAAAAAATATAAATATTGTGAAACTGTAAGGTATCGGACACGTGACTTTTGAAATGAAAAGTAAGAGCTTAACCATCAATACACTATGACTTTATTGTCTAAGGTTTCAAATACAATATGATAAAGTCTTTTAATAATTATACTTAACTAAAAAGAGTTAAACAAGTATATACATCTCGAACACTCTTATTACGCAACTAACAAGAGACTATTGATGTCATATTATGTTACCACAATTCTTTTTAAGCTATTATTTTCAAACTCAAACCTTTCAGATTTTTTTTACTTATCACGTCATGACGTGAATTTTTCAATTTTTTAATGGACAAAAAATACGAAAAGTATTTGTTTATTGTAACTGACCCGAGGCATCACCTGGGCCAAAATACTAGTTAATATATTAAAAAGCATTTTTAAGCAAGTCTACGCACCACGTGGCGCTCTCCTTTTTAGTTGTTTCATTCCATGTTATCATTATACATTAAAAAAATTAGAAACATGCTCCATATAAGAATCAACCACAAGACCTCAAGTCAATATACTAAAGCTCTAACCAATAAGCTATGCAACATTAGATGATATTTTTTAACATAAAAATGTTGATAACCCGAGTGAAATTTTTACAATATCCTTCTTAAGAAAAAGGCCACCATAATACTTTAATGTGAGCCAAGCATTTGTACACGTCAGCAATATGTCATTTATGGCTAAATAGTATAGATAAAGTCAAATAAAACAGTTTTGACTTTTCAAAATTAGTTATAGATAATTAATTTCCTAAATTATACTTTATAAATTCTGAAATTAATGTTTTTTATATTAAATTTGATATGATAGACAAAAATATCAATTACAATTTTTGAAATAAAACTTTATAATATAGGAAATTAGATTTATAATCCATGAAAAAATTTAACAATTTACTTCAATAATATTTTCCTCCATAGCCACCACCACCTAGCCACCACTACTCCACCTCCACCCCGGCAGCCCCTCACCCGATCCCACATACCCACCCACATCAAACATCCACCCAGCCCCACCCCCACTCCGACCCCCAGCGGCCCCAACCCCCCCCGCCTCGCAGCAACCCCCAACCCCACCCCACCCTCGCAGGCAACCCCCCAACCCCACGCCACCCTCGCAGGCAACCCCCCAACCCCACCCTCACTAGCAATCGGCCTCCTCACCCCCACCCTACCCCCCCCGCAGGCACCCTCCCGCCGCCCTCCCCCCTTCTCCCCTGTTCCCGTCGCCGCCCTCCCCCCTTCACCCCTTCCCCCTTCCTCCGTCGCCTCTCCCCCTCTACTCACACTTTGTCGCTGCCCACCTGTTAACACCACCACCGCTGCCCTTCCCCCTTCGCCCCCAACCCCACTCCACATCTCCACCCCTTCTTCTTCATCCTCTTTTTCACTGCTCTGTAATATAAAAAAAAACCAACAGTTCCTTTTATAAAAAAAATAAAATTCCAATTTATAAATATCCATTTCAAAATTTATAAATTGTAATTTAGAAAAGTGAAAAATTGCTTTAAATATATGTGTATATTAGGAATATATAGTATGTGAATATATCCATAATAATTAGCCATAAATGTCATATGCTGACGTGGACAAATACGTGGCTAATATTAATTTCTTACGGTGGCCTGTTTTTAAAGAAGGCTATCATAAAAACATCCATAACCCGAGGCATCGCCCGGGACTAAAAACTGATTAAAGCAAATAACTTGAGACAGATGGAGTACATTTATTGACACGAGGTCTAGAGGAAGTATTCTCCCATACCCGGTAGGGGACAACTTGTCCCATACCATGGCATTTTTGTAATTTCACTAGCAACTTGATACAATGTATCATTTACTCAATATGATTAGATGCAGCAAGAATATGATATAATAGCTAACTGATATGATAAGATAGTGTTAATATATGATATACTAGTCATCTAATACATCAACTGGATTTCAACTAACAATCCCCATATAAAAATATATGAAAAAAAAATTTTTTATTTATAATTTTTTAATATTAATTTTTTTCATAAAAATTACTGAAATGCCATGGTATTGGACCATACCGGGTATGGGAATATCATTGCTCCGAGGTCTATGTGATTTTAACACATTTTGTTTGCTATGAATATCTACTGCGCATTGAACCTTTGTGTGGTAACTTGTGAGTGCAAATTGCTATGTCAAGTAGCTAGTTTTCACGCAATAGTATTAGATTCCAAGAATAAAAATCTTCAACACACACAAACAAAAAAATTAACCAAATTGGAAAAAAAGTTTGTCCTACTAGAAAATTCATGCACGCATTCACAACTCGAAGCATATATATGTATATAGATATAAATCTTTATACTCATGAGCAGTATGAACACATTTCAAAGTGACCTACTCCTGTTGGGTGTTGCTATTAATTACTTAGTAGTAGCATATGCAGAACGACGAGCAACATAAGCTCTAAGGGAAGGGGATTGAGAGAGACGATCAGGTGCAACAGTAGTAGTATAATTCTGGTTTCGATTCTTGTGTTGGATTCTTCTCCTAGCAATATATCCTCCAACCCAAGGCGTAACATCCTCATTGATCTTGATCATCACGAAGAAAATGATTCGATAAATGATAATCATGCTGAAGATTACGCTTAGGTCCACCCATTTCGAACGGTTCACGTCAATCTGAAATACATTCTCCAGTACGTACTCCCCTGGGATCTTCGGGAGATCCGGTGTCCTGTTGTCGAACACTAGCCCCTTCAGATCATTTTGGTATTGTCCCTGTACGTTCAGAAAACGGCGTTTTGTCAACAAATTGGCCTCACAAAAATGACAAATGACGCAATTTTGAAATAAATACTAAATAGACACTGTTGAGATGAGAGAAAAAAAGTAAGGCCCTGTGATATGGGTTACACTTTGTTCGTTATTTACTGATCAATAGCTTTTTTGTCTGCATTAGTTGACAAATATCATCTGGTTTTATATGTCCTTTGATAAAGTACAGTTTCCATTGTAAATATTGTCTCAAAAAGATACAAAAGTGATATATATGGATGTATGGTACTATGCTACTTATATCAACTTAGAGAGGCATATAGTACAGGGGAGTGTGTACCTGAAGAGCCCAGAAATGGAAACTGATGTAAGACATGGGATAACGCCATACTGGCTTTGGTATGTCCTTGGGGAGCCGGAAGAAGCCCGAAACTAGCATGAAAATTCCCTTAAAGTATAGCGAGAAATCATTATTTTAGTTGGAGAAACAAATCTATCATAACTACTAAGTGTCTGATATTAAATAATTTCTATAAAAAGTTAATAGTAGTAGTTTTTGATGTTTTACCTGAATTCCAGCACCAGTGATTATACCCATGAGGAAATTGGGAACAATGCTTGCAATGGCCATCATTAAGCTCTCAACAACTGTGACGCTTGCATAAAGACACAGCACGAAGAAGACGTAGTGCTCAAAGCCAGGATGAAGATGAACCATGAAGTAACACACCGTCCCCGAAATAAAGGTTATCAACATTAGAAATGGCATCGCGGATATTGTGTTGCTGATCACAAATGCTGCCACACCATAGTGTCCATTCAACCTTTCCCTTTGGAATACCTGAATAACATGCCTTAATTACTTTTAAGAAAACCTGTTGTTTTAGTTTAGTATTTTCTGCCTACGTTATTCGAACTCATGTACTCAGTTAATGGATACGTGTCCGAGTGGTTGACTCAAACATTTTAACCAAGGTTAGAGTGTATAGGAGTTCTACATGGGACATGGAACTTGAGGTAAACTGAAGAGTCCAAGTAACATTTTGGCGTACTTGGTTTCGAATAGGGTGGTGGTGTAGCTATGGTTGTTGTGGCCTAAAATTCCTTTTAACATTCATGAATTTGCCAAGTTCAATATTAATTTACTAAAGAGCTAATAAGAAGGCACAAAGAAATGTTTAAAGTGAAAGATTTCACCTTCATATCTTCCACAAAAGACGGAAATCCACCAATAGACATGAAGGTGACAAAGCCAAAAACAAATGATGCACAAGAGCCTCTTGCCTGTATCACAAAAGAAATGTCAGGATTCTTCATAGACAATTTTCAAAATTTCAATAGAACTACTAATAATGTCATGAGCGAGTTACCAAGATGGCATTGAAACTGGTTCCAACATTTAGAAAGATGGATCCGATACACATGGTAACCACTACGTAAATTACCAGCCTCAACCAGTAATAACCAAAATCTCTCGACATGTTAACGAATGAACGTTTGGTTAAGGTGAAAGTCTGCATCAAGAAGCTAGCCTGACTTCCTCCCGAGTCTAAAACAGTTCCTTTCTGCCAAAGTTCACAGATAAATCACTTGAAAAATAGTTTAACAAGTACGAAGACGGAAATCAACAGGTTAAAAGAAAAACGTACCACTTTAGAGATCTCATCTACTCTATGTCGAGCTGAATAAGACTGTTGGGACGTACTATAATGGCTAATCAGAGTTCGAGTAGCTTCAGCCGTTGTGATCTTCTCTAATGGGTCATCACTAGCCTCAAACTAGTCAATATGTAACAAAGCAATTATTTGAAGTGAGTACATGGAAAAATACACAACCGAAAAGTTGTCCAAATTTGCAAGGGAAATTCTTCCATTTATATTACTACTTTCTATATGATGTTACACTCCATCATGAACATGTCGTGGCAAAAACATTCGAACATGAACATAAACTCCAAGTTTCAGTGTTCTTTAATTTGAACACAACACTACCAGCACCATATTTGTGTATACAAGCTAAAGAAACATTAATTATCTCCTAACTTTAATAAAATCAAAATACAAAAGTGAATTGAATTTACCCGTAATTTCATGGATCCTTTTAATGTAGCTTTGACTTTGTCAAAATCAGAGTTGATACACCTAAGGAAGTGATCAGATGGATTCCTCAAAGCAGGGCAGGGAAAACCAGCTTGAGCAAAGAACTACAAAAACAGAGTTAAGACAGCAACATAATTAGACATTTCACAAGTTATATATCTACAGAAGGGGAAACAAAACAAGCAGATAAAGTAACACTTTAGAGTTGAGAGTAATTACCTCATATGCTTCTGAGGCTTGGCCAAAATAAACAGTCTTCCCCCCTGAAAGCAAGTACAAACGATCAAACAGCTCGAAAACCTCACTGCTCGGCTGATGAATCGAGGCAATGACAGTTCTTCCGTCTCTTGATAGTCCTCGCAATGTCTCTATTACAAAGAATGCAGACGCACTGCACTTCCCACACAACACAAAAATGTAAAATAAAGAGTTATTACTATAAGTTACAAGTATGAAAATGATGACAAAAGGGAAGATATAAATTAACCTGTCTAGACCACTAGTAGGTTCATCGAGGAAGAGCAAGCGAGGTCGCATCAGTATCTCAATAGCAATGCTAACCCTCCGTTTCTCACCACCACTAATGCCTCTCAGATGCCAGTTTCCAATCACGGTGTCCGCACAATCTTGTAGCCCCATTTCAATGATGGTGCTTTCTATCAGTGCTTGCTTTTCCGACCACGCCATTTTGTCCGGCAATCGAAGCCGAGCTGAGTATGATATAGTTTCTCTAACAGTTAATGTCCCGATCAAGTTATCGTCTTGTGTCACATAAGCCTGCATACCCTCGTTTTTAGTTTAGATATCCATGATATATAATCTATCTCTCAATTTCCACGAAATGTGACAACTTTCAAGTTTTAAAATCAAAGGTTACACATAGCATTAGCATATGACTAAATTTTTTAGAAATTGTATACAATTATATATTAACTTATACTGCTAGCTTAGTTTAGGTTCTATAAATCAATAAGTACTTAAGCTGGAAATGAAGCATATATATAGTTATACAAGTGACATCGATCTTGGAATAGCAAGCTAAAGTGAGTTGATTAAAGTCTATTAATTTCTCCTGTCTATCTACCTATGAGATGAAGTACAGTCTAGCTAACATTAGTTAAGTGAGTTCAATGATGCCATTAATATCTTCTGTCACTTTCCGTCTAACCAATTTCATTTAATTTCAGATTTATAGTAATACTCAATTTTTTAAAAATATTATTAAAAAATTCATTCTCATGAAAATATAAAAATACTAAAAAAAAATTGAATAGTATAAATAAGAAAGAAAAGCTACTACATTCATCTTAGTATTTATTATTAAACCATCCACCTCACTTTTTCACTTCATTTATTCCCTGGAACAACGCCAACTTTTTGTCATTTAGACAGGCCAAGAAATAATAAGCTACATGTTGAGAATTAATATCTTACAAGATAAGATAAAATTAACTTCAAGTTTTACATTTTTCACAATTACTCGTAGAAAATTAAAAGTATACAGAGAATTATTTTTCTAGGTAGATCTACCATAAACCTAGGTACATGTATTTCTCTTGGTAATGAAAGATAAAAAAGAAAAACAATTTTGTTTAAACAGAAAAAACTTAAAAAAAAATCTTAAACCACCCGATTTCCAAAAAAAAAAAAAAAAATGTATAGTAAATAAAGAAAAAATAAGATTGAGTGGCACAGATAACAGCACAAATGGCATATATAGAAGAATAATTTGGAGAAAACTGACCGCAGCGCCAAAAGAGAGCTTGGTTTTGCGACCATTGAGCAAAATAATACCAGAGAGGAAAGCATTAGCGGCGAGGCGGCTAGAGAGAGCGTCAAGAAGAGTAGATTTACCAGAGCCAGAAGGTCCCATAAGAGCAGTAAATGAGCCAGGTTCAGCATAACCAGTTAAACTTTCTAATACTTTTTGAGTGTCACCGTTACTTAGCGTAACCATCACCGTCAGATCATTCCATGTTAGTCGTGCTGAGACGTCGCCGATGAATTCTGTTTTATTTACATCTCTCCATAAGGTCTCACTTAATGGACTTAACCCAGGAAGCGCTATGGTGCCGTGCTCACTGTTGTTAATATCATCTTCGTTTTGGTTTTTCATGGCTTCTATCTCCATTATTACATGGTTATTATTTGTTGATGAGGATGATGTTTTCATGATTTTCTTTTTTTTGTTTAAAGAATTATTTTAAAAAAAAAAAAAAAAAAAAGGAGTTGGGTTTTGTTTGGAGAGTGAAGTTTTTGTAAGAGATGTATGTATTTATAAAGAGAGAGAGAGAAGTGTGTGAGGAAGTGATGAAGGGAAGAAATGAGGATTGTATGGAGAGGGAGGTTTAACGTGAATTTGACTAGGAGGTTGGGGAGTTATTAGTCAAAGAATTTAACTCAGATGATTAAGTCCATTGTATTTGCATGCGAACGGTAAAGAGAAAGGCCACAGCTAAGCTAAGGTTATACTGGTCTTATATATAAACTCTTATCATTTGATTTGGTTCTTAGCAAAAAGGTTCTTATCTACTTTCTTCCTAACCATATATATCAATGTAATACTTGCTTTTTTATGGTATTTAATACATGTCTTTAATCTTAAAAGTATTTAATAATGTGTTTTTAATTATATTCAATGGTTGAAATAAAAACTCACATAACGTCTTTATGAAATTTGTTCAGTGAAACGCAAATAATGTTGCACTATTTTGTAGACAAACGAAGTATAGAGATGACAAAAAACATGTCCTTCATCTCGTTCACGGCTAGAGTAAGTTTGTAACAAATTTGTATGTAATGAGTAATCTGATCTATTATCATTTATTAATGTAATTAACGTAATACAAATAGATGAGTTTCAATAAATATGTTCGAGTCGAGTGAATTTTATTAGTTTAATTCAAAAATAACATATCCAATTTCAGCTATGGTTGAGAGTCTTGTCTAGCAAAAAGGTGGTTATGTATCAAGTACATAATTAAGGAGAAGTCTTAATAAATAATCAATTTTTTTTTTGAGGAATTGCAAAAATTATGTTTTAGAGTAGTGTAAAGTGTAAAATGTGGTGTACGTTTGTTAAAATGGCATACTAAAGAAAAAGTGAGAAGAAATTGACAACAATAAATGACAACAGGTGGTGGTTGGAAGGGGTGCAATTAATAAGAGGGTATACCATACTGATTGCCAACCCTTTGAAAATAAAAGCATTAACTACTTTATAAATTAGCAGTAGAATTGCAAGCTGGTTGGGTTTTTGCCTCGCAACGCGGTCCATCGTTTCGGGCTATCGGCTGTGTAAGGTGTTCACGAACTTGGGCTGCTCATTGTGGGGGGACCTCTTCGTGTTTCATCCTCATTGTAAAGTTTGTTACTTAGTACGGAGTATTTCACAATGCAAGTTTATGGGGGAAATGGGGCCCATTTCACCGGCGAAAAATCAACTAACTAACCGACTCTCCTGATCTTGCTCTGAAAAGCCTTTTAACTTATAATATTGAGAGTGTTGTGAGAAATATATAATAGAGAGAAAGTACTGATAGAAATATATCAGTAGAATGTATTATACATGAAATGAGTAAATTCACTTCTTACAATGACAATATTTATAAGCAAAAATTCCACCGTGTACATTTGCATAAGTTCAACAAATGAGGCGAATGGAAGAAACTTTCCCAACATGCATTAAATGCATGTCAGGTGAAAGTCCATTTCGGTGGATTTCGCATTTTCAGTGTTATCTCAACACTCCCCCTTGAATGTCCACCGATAACTCATAATTGACTTTGTCTCATTAAAAACCTTGTTAGGAAAAATTCAGTGGAAAAAATCCATAACTAGGGAAAAGAGTACAACTACTATGTATCTTTATATGCTTAAAATTAACCGCCTCATTAAAAAACCTTGTCAGGAAAAACCCGGTGGGATAAAAACCTAATCGAAGGGAAAAGAGTGCAGCGCATATAATACCCCCCTGAATCTAGCATATATCACGAAGATGACGCATTCTAATTTTTCGGACTAATTCTTCAAATTTCTTCGCTGGAAGGGATTTGGTAAATAAATCTGCAGGATTCTCACATGATTGGATCTGTTGGATGTTTATCGTCCCTTCCTTATGGAGGTCATGAGTGAAGAAGAGCTTTGGTGATAAATGTTTAGTTCTGTCTCCTTTGATATACCCTTCGCTTACTTGGGTGATACATGCAGTATTGTCTTCGTGGATGATAGTTGGATTTGTTGTTATTGTTTCCATTCCATATTAATCTTGGATACTCTTGATCATTGGCCTTAGTCATACACATTCCCGTCCAGCTTCATAAAGAGCAATTAGTTCTGCATGATTTGATGATGTGGCAGTCAAAGTCTGCTTCGTGGATTTCCAAGATATTGCAGTACCTCCATAAGTGAACATATATCCGGATTGAGACTTAGCCTTTTGTGGATCCGATAGGTACCCGACATCTGCATATCCAACGAGTGACACATTTGGTTTCGACTGGCAAAATAATCCAAGATCTTGTGTTCCTCGAAGATAACGCAGTAAGTGTCTAACTCCACTCCAATGTCTCTTTGTTGGTGCATTGTTGTATCTAGCTAACAAGTTTACTGAAAAAGCAATGTCAGGTCGAGTATTGTTAGCCAAGTACATTAAGGCACCAATCGCACTTAAATATGGTACTTCAGGATCAAGATTTCTTCGTTTTCTTCTCGTGGTCTGAATGGGTCATCTTTCACATTCAAGGAATGCACTATCATTGGAGAGCTTATTGGGTGAGCTTTGTCCATGAAAAAACGTTTCAGAATTTTTCTGTATAGTTTGATTGATGGACAAAAATCCCATTTCTCAAATGTTCCATTTGCAAGCCAAGGCAAATTTTCGTCCTCCCGAGATCTTTCATCTCAAATTCTTTCATCAAGTACTTTGCAGTCACTTCAAGTTCTCTAGGAGTTCCAATAATATTCAAATCATCGACATAGACAGCAATGATGGCAAATCCTGATTTAGACCGCTTAATGAATACACAGGGACCGATTTGATTATTTTTGAATCCTTCTTTCAATAGGTATTCACTAAGATGATTATACCACATTCTTCCAGATTGTTTTAACCCATAGAGTGACTTTTTTAATTTTATTGAAAACATCTCTTTGGGCATGTGATTATCTGGTAGTTTTAGTCTATCAGGAACTTTCATATAAATATCTGTATCAAGTGACCCATACAAATATACAGTCACTACATCCATCAACCTCATTTGCAATCCTATAAACTTACCAGAAATATTAGTGTAGTTGCATCAACTACTGGAGAATATGTCTCATCATAATCAATCCCTGACATTTGCGAGAAACCTTGGGCTACTAGCCTTGCCTTATATCTAGTAACCTCATTTCTCTCATTTCATTTTCTCACGAATACCCATTTGTACCCAACTGGTTTACACCTTTTGGTATTTGGGTTATTTGTCCGAATATGTAACGCCTCGGAAATACATAACCTTAATTGGCAGCGGAATCATAGCTTAAGCCTGTGGGTTATGGCCCACAAATAAAATATTAGCCTAAAATGGTAATTCAACTATACAATTGCTCATCATGAAATAATACTTGTTTATCCATCATACAAAATATTCTAAACCTCATAAAATCATACATAATCTCCTCAACACATCTCATAATAGTCATACTGCAACTGTTCTTCCATACCTAAAACATAAAACAAAACGTCATGAGCCGAGGCTCAGTAACATACTACCCTAACATCGTAAGAGCATTTCAATTCATTTTGTTAGCAAACAGGGAGGAGAGAAATAGTAAAACCATTTCGTAAACGTGACCATTAGATCATAATCATAAAACATTATCATCATTCTTTATCATGTTCATCATCATATATCGTTTACTTTGGTAACTTGGCTAGTACAACAGAAGGGGCATCTCCCCAAAACACATACAGAAAGGCGGCCACAACATAGGTGACACTTTCGGTGCCCATATTTTTAACAGAAGGGCGGTCACAACATAGGTGACACTTGCGATGCCCACGGGATACTGCCAAGAACCATCTTTCACTTAACTTTATCATGTTTCGTTTATTTTACGTATCATAATTACATTACATCATCGTAATCGTAATCATAAAACATAATCTTAATCATAACGTAACCATAATTACATTACATTATCGTAATCATAATCATGAAACGTAATTGTAATTATTAAACGTAATCATAATCATATTTTCATAACATCAAAATCATCATACTTCATAGCATTAAATCATTTAATAAACATCATTTACATAGCAAACATTTCATATCCCGCACAGCATAAATAACTTCGCATAAACATCGTATAAAGCATCATGAAACATAGTTGGAAGGGGAGTGCGGGTGCTAGCAGTAGACGTTACCTGAATTCCTGCTTAACAACCTTGATAACCGGGGGAGGCTTGTAATATCCTTTATCCTTTTTAATCTAGTCAAGAATAGTGATATTAATATATGTTCTCATTATTTAACATTTATACCTTAATATTAGTTAGAGGGTTATTATAGTCGTAGGGTCCGTCATATTATCATAAAAGGTATCAATAATAGTCATTATTATCTTAGTCGTTAATAACTTATTAAGGTGACTCTTTAATCAATTAATAAGTGGAATAACTCCTTGAATTCTATTTTAGAATTATTGAATAAATATAATTCATATCAATATATGCTATTTTATTTTATTATAAAAGTACATTATTATGTTCATAGATTATTATATGAGTCCATAGTTGATTATCAATTAATCATTTACTACTAATTAACTAAGTTTATTGCTAAAATAGAGCCTTTAACATTATACCATTATATTATTTAGTCACGTAATACTAATAAAGCAAGTTAATTACATATAAGAGAGTATGAGTATTAGTGACGTAATAATTTTATAGTTATAGTTTATACTTAAATCACATCATTAACTAAGGTTATTAGAATCCTTTAATTAATTAATCCAAGAATCATTTTAAGTTTCTAAGATTAATAGAGTGTATGTTATTTAACTTAACAATTCATATTAGCATAACATTTACAAATGACATAATTTAGTTTATATTAATAGTCCATAATTTAGTTATTAGCAACATAAGATATGTTATTAACCCAACATAAAGTATTAACCAACATATTAACAAATCAGTTTCTAACTTTTTAGCCCAACACCTAGCTTTTGTTTTAATAGAATTTGCTAAGGCCCAAAACTAATTATTAACTAACATTGGATATTTGGGCTGAATACAAAACTTTAAAAAAAATCAAAAAATGAAAAAAGTTAGGATTATTTAATTTTAATAATGCAACCTTTTGGGCGTTCGCAGAGAATAAGCTAACATTTTAATTATTCCTGGATAATGCAACTTTTAATCAAAAAATCTTTAAATGGGTAAAAACCGGATGGAACCTATTCAACAAGTAGAAGGGGACACGTGTCAAATAATAATTGGTTCACTTTATTCTTTCTCCCTCCTCCCTCACCCTCCACCCACCTGAGCCGCCCAACCCCTTCCCCAACCCTCCCCCGCCCAGAAACCACCCACGGCCACCACCGAAACCACTCCCCAACCCCCGCGGCCACCACCAAAACCACTCTCCAACCCCCGCGGCCACCACCGAAACCACCCTAGGCTCTCCGCGATCCCCAACCCCCGAAATAACCCCCACCTGAATCCCCTTCCTCCAAAATTCTTCAACCATCATATACAATAATACAAACAACAAAACCAACTCAGAATCCAAATTTAAAGCAATCATCAAAACCCAAAACCGTGATTTCCAAATCCAGCAATCAAGCAACAAAACCATAAAATTAAATCAATAAAAAAAACCTAGAAAATGCAGTCATCACCTACAATCAATCTTCAACCAATTCAAAAGCTTCACGCCATAACAACCGCAACAACACTTGACAGAGATGGGAGAAAGAACAAGGCATGCTGCAGCAACGGTGGTTGGCGGTGAAACCACCTCATCAGAGGTCAAAAGCGTGGGAAGAGCAAAGAAAGAGGGCGACGAGTTCTGATTGGAAGAGGAGAGAGAGAGGTCGGGGTGGGTGATGGAGGTGAAGGAGTTTGGGAGGTGAAGGAGGAGGTTGCATAATTTGGGGGGTCAGTTTGGTGGTTTTTAGGGGCGGGGGAGGGAAGAGGTGGTGATTTCGGGGAAGGAGTAGGGTGGTTTAAAGGGCTGGGAGAGGGGGCGAGGATGGGCTCCGGTGGGCAAGGGTGGGGGTTTCCAATGGGCAGGGGCCAGGGTGCACGTAGGGGTTCCCAATGGGCAGGCGTGGGTGGGTTTCGCTGGGTGGTTTCAGGAATGGGGTGGGTGGTTTGGGTGGGTTTTGGTGGTTTCAGGGATGGGATGGGTGGTTTGGTGGTTAGTTGATTGGTCAAAAGTGTAGGGATCGGTAAAAGTGTAAAAAGGAAAGTAAATTACCAATTATTCAGGTAACCGGTCATTTAGCCTACTCTAAGAACTTTGGGTATAAAGTTTGCATTATTCAGGAATAATTAAAATATTAGCTTATTCGCTACGAACAGCCAAAAGGTTGCATTATTAAAATCAAATAATCGAAAAAGTTATACCTCTGCTACTTGAGCAGGGGAAAAATGCACGACATGGTAGGGTGAGCGGAGGTCTGGCTGCGGCGGAGGAACGACGGGAATGGAGGCAGCAGTGCACGGCGGCAGAAGATCGGCAGTGTTCGTCGGTGGAGCAGCAAGCAGGGGGACGAACGGGTCCAGCAGCACAACAGACAAAGCGGAGAAGAGAGCAGGGGAACAAGAGAGCTGGGCGCTGCGGTGGTCGGAGACTCAAGGCGACAGACTGGGCGCGGTGATTGTGGTGGCTCGCAAGGTGGCAGACGGTGGTGGTGTGGTTGTCAATAGCCCGAAACAGAGGAGAGAGAAGATAAAGAAAAACAGGGAAATTTTGGGGTTTCTTTGGGTCGCGTTTTTCCGGCGAAATTGAAGAGATTTATGGTGAGTTTGATGGTGAAGATGTGAGTGATGAGTGCAGTGTTTAATGGTGCCGTGGTTGGGGCTATTTATAGCAATGGCTTGGCCTCAAGAGGTTTGAAGTTATTGGATTTCTTTGATGTTTGGGGAACAAACTTCTGCAATGTTGACTTAGGAAGAGGGTGGGTGGCTTGGGGCAGAGGAAAAGCTGAGCAAGTTTGGCATGTTTGCCACGAGAAAGGAAGGACTAAGGTAGAAGGAAGAATAAAGTCAGCTTATTGCATTTTATAATGTTTTCTTCATTTTCCTTTTATTTGTGAAATCAGAATAAGTTTTTATGTTATTAGTTCATTCACTCAAATTTTAAGTCTTTTCTAATTAGTTAAACAATAAAATAATTTATTTTAGCTTCTCACTATAATTAGTTAGTTAGTTAAGCATAGTTAAGTTTTTAGGATATTACAGAATACCTCACGTTTTTCAAGTGATTTCAATTCTGCTTGAATTGCTTCTTTTTATTTTGGCCAATCTTATCTGCGGCGACATTCATCCACTAGATTTGGTTCTATATCATTTTTATCGTATGTCATTTCAACTGCTATGGAGTAAGCAAAAATTTCATTCAAGACAACATCTTTTCGATTCCATTGTTTCTTTGTAGAAACATAATTAATTGAAGTTTCATTGTTGTCTAGGTTTTCATGTTCCTTTTCTTCTAGAACATGCTTATCTTTATTTTTATTTTCATCATGCTCCGTTGGAGGATCTATATCAATTTCGTTTGTTGTTTCACCTTGCTTTTTTCATTTTTCTCGGTTTTGAGTCTTTAGAACCGGGTGGTTTACCACATTTTCGGCGTGCTATTGACTCATTTTCCATGCCCTTATTGTCACTAGGAATTTCAATCCGTGCCGGGGCATTCTCAACAGGTACATGTGACTTTGTCACTTTCTTAGTATCTGTGAATGCATCTGGTAATTGGTTTGCAATACTTTGTAAATGAACAATTTTCTTGACTTCTTGTTCACATGAATTTGTTCTCGGGTCAAAAAATGACATTTGCGATACGTTCGATGTTATTTTTGTTTTTATGTTTTGTGGGTCCACTTTCTCTTCCCCTAAGGATGGGAATACTGACTCATTAAAATGACAGTCGGCAAATTGAGTCGTAAATAAATCGCTGTGGTACCCACTTTTTTATTGTCTTAATTAACGGTCTGAATCCCACAAAAGTCTCTCATTGGACTATGAGTTTTAGAAAACTTTAAAGTCGTCACCCTATTAATATCTAAATAGGGACAAATTTATTTAATAAATCGCTTTAAAATCAATTTCAAGAATTATCATTTAAAACGATGATGACTTCATATGGATAAGGCTTTTTTGAAATTTGATCTTTCATACCATGAGATAGGGTTTGGGGTTTAGGTTAAGAGGTGCGAACATCTGGAACTCGTCTCCTCTTCCGTTCTACAGAACGAGCTCTTACTAAATGCGTTATTTTCCATTTTAAAGTAATCACGGCTATTCAAAAGAAAGAAAATCACATAATTTGCACATATACACATCAATCATTTTTAAGAGGGCCAATATATCATTTGTACATGGTAGGTTTGAGCACCGAAGTTGCACTACGTACCAATCATTGCGGGATTGGAATCCACTCATGGATCAAAACCATCGTAGTTCGATCTTATGTCTCACCCTAAATGGCCAATTCCATTGGGGAAGAAATGGGGAGGCAAATAGATTATGAATAACTCACCTTTTAGAATTAGACAAATCTATTAGGAATAAGGTAATCACTCCAATTAGTGATTGAGATGGGGTTAAGATAATCACTTTAATTAGTGATTAAATATGAAGGAGGATCAAGATAATCACCTTAATTAGTGATTAGAAATGGAGGTTAAGATAATCACCCTAATTAGTGACTAAACTTAAGAGGAAAAATAATCACCTTGATTAGTGAGTAAAAATAAAGGAAGGAAGTAATCACCCTAATTAGTGATTATTCGAGGTTTAAGATAATCACCCTAATTAGTGATTAAATAAGAAAGGTTATTAAACTAATCACGTTAATTAGTGATTAATTTAACCAGGGTTTAAGATAATCACTCTAATTAGTGATTAAATATGAAAGGTTAAATTAATCACCTTAATTAGCGATTAAAATGAAGGTTAGGATAATCACCTCAATTAGTGATTGAACTTAAAAGGAAAGATAATCACCTTGATTAGTGATTAAAAATGGTTTTAAGATAATCACCCTAATTAATGATTAAATAGGAAAGGTTAAATTAATCACCCTAATTAGTGATTTACCAAGGTTTAAGATAATCACCCTAATTAGTGATTAAATGAAGAGTTTGAGCTAATCACCCTAATTAGCGATTAACTAATGATTGGAGATAATCACCCTAATTAGTGATTAAATGAAATTAAAGTTTGAGTTAATCGCCCTAATTAGCGATTAATCAAGGATTGAAATAACCACCTTAGTTAGTGATCACATTTATAATTTTCAAGAGGTCTTAGGAAAAGAGGTTTGCTTCCTAATTGAAGTTTTTTGGATGGATGAGGAATAATCTTAATTGAAGATTATTAAATCATTTTGAGAAAAATGATCAATTTGAGATCAAATTTGGAGATTGTGTTTGGCTAATTGGAATTTGGCCATTTAAAGTGAGACACGTGAAACGGCCTAAAATCAATTCGGAGATCATAATTACCAATCTAATTATGTCAAATTATATGATTGATCCATTTGAAGATGGAGAACAAATTTAAAATGTAATATGGATCATCATACAATTTAACTAAGTTAGATTTGTAATTTTTCTTCTTAATTGAGATTGGGTCATTTGATTCATATACTATGATATATTGGGCCCAACATGCAAAATTTATAACATTGGTTGCTCCTTTTATTAAAAAGAATTGTGAAATTATTTATGAAAATTATTCATAAACATCTCCATATTTTTCATTAATGAGTGATGTAATAACTATTTACAAAAAAAACTATTATTACAACAATATGTACAAATTCTATGATCTATACAAGTCTTTAATCTTGATCTTCACCATGATGCTCCTTGATCTTCATCCTCTTGAATGGGCTTTGGAATTCATGCTTGTTTGTAAACTTGTGAAAATTAGAGATTAATTAACCTCTTTGATTTTGATTTTTTATGACAATTTTTATTGATTTTTATTTACATAATAAAAAAGAACCATTTGAAGAGAAACTTAAAATTTCATGATTTTTAATTAACATTTTCGTATAAAAAGAAAACACTTTTTATGAAACTTGAGCTAATCACTTTATTTCATTTTCCAAACTGCACTTTTGTTCTTGTAATGACTTGTAAAATTCATAACTTTCTGTACAAAGTGTTAAATTGAGCATGTGATATACCTAAGGATAGGTCAGTGAGTTTTTTTTATGTTGTGTCAAAATTTACAAGTTTTTAGTGACAACTCAAATTATGGTGATTTTTATGCTACAACTGGTCAAAACAAGACTTTTATCCAATGTGTTCTTTGAAATCCAACTTACTGACCTTAGTTTGAAGTGATTATTGGTATGAACATTCTAGATACTTTGAAAGACTAGACTGGAAATTTTCACTTAAATTGGACATTTTTAAGATCCTTTTTTATTTATTTTCTTAACTGAAGATAAAATCAGTGTTCTGGAATTTAGTGATTTACTTGAACGTTTTTGTAAAAATGAGATAAAATTGCATAAAATTCCTACGAACATGATTTTTATATTTTTGGAAAGCTACTGATGTCTACTTTAAAGTTTATGTTTTTAGTTTTGTCTAAGGTAGTGTTTGGATACAATCATTTAATTTTAAATATTTCATTTCAAATCTGACATTTCAAATCTAACATTCCAAATGCTGAAATTGAAATCCAAAGAGTAGAAATTAGATGAAACCCAAGGAGAGAGAAAATATTAAGAGAGTCAAGGAGTGAGAAGGGCTAGAGAGAGGAAGTATAGAATGTTAAAGATTATAATTTAGAATGACATCCCACCATATGTAATTTGAAATTCTTGAATTTACATAGTAATTTAGAGTGTGGTGGATTTGGATGAAATCCAATTCCAAATTCTTCAATTTGCCAAACGCCTCATTTCCTCAAATTCTAGGATTTCAAATGAAATCCATATTCCCAAACACACCATAAATGAATTTATTTTTAAACTTTATTGACAGAACAAGCTTATGTGATACTAGACAAAATCAGTTTTGCAAAACAAACTTATGTGGTACTTTATCCAATTCGTTTTTTAGGAATTCCAAATCCCAGTCTGGAAACGTCTTGAACTTAATAGGAAAAATATTAAATACTATAAACTATTCACATAATACAAACGAAAATTGAAATGAAGTACAAAATTGAAACTGATCATAATTACAGTATCACAATTTCTTTTTATGGAAATGTTTATGCACAACTCTACTTGAATTTTTTTATGAAAACATGTTTTTGGTAATGAAAAACAACTTGATTAAGAAAAATCACATAAGTATATATTTCATAAGAGTCTCCCCATTAGAGTTGACTATTCTAGGTGGGATGATTTAAGGTTGGAAACCTATTTGGACTTCCACATACCCAAATCACTCCAAAAATAAAAAAATGGTAAGAGAAAACAAAGAGAAAGTTAGTATGTAATGAAGAAGATAATTAAGAAAAATAACACAAACTTTAACTTTACCTTGCTAACTCAATGATGCACTTTATTTTTGCAAAGTTTTCTACTTTTTTTTTGTGATTTTCTTAATTTCTAAGTGAGTTTCTAAATCCACTTAATTACTAAAACCCTTTTTTGTGTTTTTCTTTTGATGAACTTCTTACTTACTAATTATAACTTTTGCTTTCTTTTTTTGAATGAGATTTTTCTTAGAGGGAGGAATTAGGGAGAAGGAGAGTAGTATTGAGATTTTTAGTTGTGAGAAGTTGTGAAGTTAACTTGTTCTTCTTGAAGTAAAAGGAGGGGGGTATTTATAGGGAAATGAGGTGATGAATTAGGGTTTGAAGAAGGTAGAAAATCAGATTTTTCACCCAAAAATCTGATTTTTAACATCCCATATTATCTAAATGACATCAAACCAATGACATCACCTTAATGACATCACTAAATCCTCTCAAATCTTCCTACATCCTCAAATTCATTGAAAATACCAATATTCTAATTCTCTTTAGATTTGATTTTGTTCTTTACACTAATGAGGCAAAATTCGAATTTCAGCTTGTCCTAAACACATCCTAATACGTAGAAATGCATCGAAAAACGTGATGGAAAAGCTGACTGGGCAACTGCGCGAAGCTCAGGAGCCTGCGCTAGACACAGCCCTGTGCTTGGCGCACTGGCATGCGTATGGCGCACGAAGCTGTTGTGCGCTGGGCGCATAATCATGTGCCTGGCGCACAACTCGAATCTTTCGAAAAAAAAATCGGATACTTGGCTCTTATACTTTGGATTTGATTCTTATTCTTATTCCTTTTTATGATTCTTAGTCCTCAACTAATGAATAAAAGGATGTGATTGGTGGTTAAAGAATATATTCTTATTCTTTATCCAATGAACAATGACTTGATCATCAAGAAAACTGATTACTACCGGTTTTGAGAGACGATTAAAATTCCGGCGCCTAATTGCCACTCGTTTTTTCTGTTTTTCTAAAAACTAACTTAAAACAATTAACGAAAACTCGTCAAATTAGTAAAGACGAGCATGATTATACTACAAATCATTTTATTAAACCGGTGGCTGTAGTTATTGACTACGACTTACGGAAAATTTATATTTCTAAGCCGGAATTGTATGACTAAAACACAAAAAAAGGAAAACCATACGACGGAATAAAACTCGCGCTTCGAGACGAAACATGTCTTTAACGAGGCGCGCGCTCCTCAATACTTGACGGTTTTGTTATTTTATTTCTTTTCAAAATCTTTATTTTAAAATTTTATACACAAAATGGGTTCAAAATTTGGTGTCTACAGAATGCCCCACATTGGTCGAATTTTGGATGAAATGATGACCAATGTTTGAAAAGACACAAAATTTTGACAGAAAATTTCTTTTGAGATAACTTATACCCCATAGAAAATAGTTATCATCAGTGCTATTTCGAAAACATGATTTACGACTTTTGATGACGCTTTAAGTAGAAAATCCCAATTAATTTTCTAAAATTGAAAGTCGTCTTAGATAGAAAATCCCAATTAATTTTCTAAAATTGAAAACGCGACTTTAACGTCGTCTTAGATAGAAAATCCCAATTAATTTTCTAAAACTTAAAATGCGACTTTAACGTGGTCTTAAATAGAAAATCCCAATTAATTTTCTAAAATTTGAAATGCGACTTTGACGTCGTCTCAGATAGAAAATCCCAATTAATTTTCTAAAATTTAAAATGCGGCTTTGACGTCGTCTTAGATAGAAAATCCCAATTAATTTTCTAAAATTTGAAATGCGACTTTAACGTCATTTTAGATAGAAAATCCCATTTAATTTTCTAAAATTTGAAATGCGACTTTAACATCATTTTAAATAGAAAATCCCAATTACTTTTCTAAAATTTGAAATGCGACTTTAACGTCGTCTTAGATATTTTTTGTCTTATGAATTAGTCTTTTATTAATGCGAGAGATTCCGACAATTAACAGTCTGACTCCAGTTTTTATCACAGTTTTCATTGTATTGATAACAAACAAGTTGTCAAGTCACCATTAGTCACTTTTTATGACTTTATGTGTTATCATCTCACCTTAAATTAGGACATTGTCAGGTCATGTCACCTTAAAGTGATGCATTGTCAGGTCATGTCACCTTAAAGTGATGCATTGTCTGGTCATGTTGCCTAAAGGGTTGAACAAAGGTTATTACCCTCTAGATAAACTATGGTAGACCAATCATCATATGGAAATTTTTTTATCTGTTTTTCAAAAATCTTTCAGGAATTTTCATGCATAATGCTTATTCGCTTTATCGGAAAATGATGATCACTATATAAAATAGATTGATCAAGGTCATTATTTTGGATGATTACTAAAAAAAAACGATTGTATCAATGTTCTTGATTCATTATTGACAATGTTTATCGATGTTCGGCTTTAGCAAAAGTTGTCATACCACAAATGCTTGGTCATAAACCATTGTTAGGGATGCTCCTCATTACCCTATGGACAATACTCAATCCTATTATCCATTGCATGAATCATGGATGATCATCTTTCTTCCATCTATAAAAGGGCATGGTTCTTCATTTCCAAATGCACCATCTTCACTACTCCAAAATCTTCTCTAGTTTTTCTTCTTTCACAAAAAATTGGCTTCTAGTTATAAAGATACTAATGAAATGGGGAGTGGTAATAAAAAACAACTCTCGGGGATTACAAAGAATTTGGAGCAACCCAGACAGTCTTCTTCTTCTTCTCGTTTTACTAAGGCTCTTATGCCTTTGTTTTCTCTTTCTATTTGTTATGAAATTATTCATGCTGCTTCCCAATTTTGGGATGAAACTCGTCATGTCTTCCGCTTTGGAGACCGAGAGATTGTGCCTCTTGTCAAAGAGGTCAAAGGATTACTAGGCTTGCCCTCCAATGGTCCAGTTATTACACCTAGATCTCCTACAAGAATCTCGAGAGATTTATCAACGATTTTATTCCTTCCTGAAAACCTTCATGGCAACTACCTACAGTATGGTGAGGTACTTCTTCTTAATCTATTATCGACCTTTCAATTGGGTGCTTGACAATTTTCTAACAATGCTAGCTATAGGATTGCTAGAGAAAATGCTTGCATTCTTATGATTTTGGGAAGTACCCTCACTAAATGGTCTTTAAACACATGCCATGTCCGGTGTATTTCACTCATTCCTCAAATTATTAGTGGGGGTCGTCTTGGACCGCTTATTTTGGGGGAAATGTTTCTTGGTTTATATGAACTCAAAAGAAACCCTCAAAGCTTTATGAAGGGATGTCCATTAACCCTTCACTTGTGGTTATTGGAAAAAATTTCTCTTATGAAACCTCATGGGAATCTTGCTTACAAGACCAATCATATCCAAGAAAGAGGCTTTCATCCTTTCTTCTATCAACTTAGTAAAAATGGTGGGTGGGAGGATTATTTTCTACAGCAAGACATAAAGTGGTTCACAAGCTACCTTGGCATCAATGCAATTGTATATTGCAATTCTGGCCGTAGAGGTGTACAATTACCGGGGCTTTACCGAGTCACTTTCTACCTTCCATGGAGGTGTCTAAGGCAAATTGGTTGAAGGCAACAACACATTCCTGCCCTCCAGACTCTTCCATCTTGTACTACTTATGAGGCTGATATGAGTGGTATCCAAAGAATGCCCACTATATGGCAGGGAGCTAAAACTATATCAGCACTACCTGAACCTTCCTTTCCACTGATTGATGATGATTACCTTTAATGGATTCTGGCTGATATTGGTCAAGACAATGGCTTAGACGGGCCTACCATGAAGAGGAGAAGGATTTGAGAGAAATATCATGTTTATTTTCTATGTTGTTTGTTTTTTTTAAAAGTTTGGTAGGAAATAGAGGCATTATGTCTCTTTATGTATGAAATAAAGTACCGTTGGGATGAATAAAAATTATTTGTTTGTGGGAATTATCTACTTGTGAGAAATTCAATGTAAACACAATTCTAAACACGTGCATACTTTAATATCAAATGTGAGATACAAACTATAATTAATCAATCACATGACACACGAAAGCATAATATATAAAACCTTAAATAAACATCTTTGCATGCTTCATCATTTTTCTTTTTCTCCTTTTTTCTTCTTTTTTCGTTTTTTTTGTTTCCTTTTGTTTTTTTCTGCACACTCTATGGATATATGCGAACATATGGCATGTTTATTAAAAATAAACAGATAGGATACAAAATCCACAAACTGCTTGGTTACTTGACCATAATGATTACAATTACTTTAATGCCTAAGCGTAATATTTCTTCAACTGATCAAGATTAGTGAAATGGGTGAATTCATTCCCATCAAAATCCATTAGCTTTACTGCTCCAGCCGTGGTGACATGCTTGACTAGAAATGGCCCAGACCAGTTAGGCTTGAATTTTCCCCGAGGATCATGCAACGGAGCTCCATTTTCCTTTAAAACTAGATCACCTTCTTGAATGTCTCTATCTCGAACATTTTTGTTAAATGCACGAGCAATTCTCCGCTGATAGAGTTGAATGTTATGCAAAGCTTGTAGTCGGCGCTCATCTGCAAATGCAAGCACATCATAACGAGCTTTATACCATTGGTCTTCTGAGATTTCACTTTCTGCTATGACCCTGAGAGATTGTATCTCCACCTCAACCGGTAGGACTGGCTCCATCCCATAAACCAAACAATAAGGGGTTGTTCCTGTTGGAGTCCTAATTGATATTCTATATCACCAAATGGCATATGGTAGTTTGTCATGCCATTCCCTAGTCTTTTCAGTCATCTTGGCAACAATAGTCTTGATTGTCTTATTGGCTGCTTCCACGGCTCCATTGGTTTGGGGACGATAAGGTGAAGACTGATGATGCTTGATTGCATATTTTGCGAGAGTTGTCTTCAGATGACCCTCAAATTGTGATCCATTATCAGAGATGATTCAAAAGGTATGCCATACCGATAGATAATGTTGTTAATCACAAATTTCGAGACTTGCTTAGCCCCTAGCTTTGAAAAGGATGCAACTTCAACCCACTTCGAATAGTAATCAATTGCTACAAGAATATACTGATGCCCATTTGAAGCCTTTGGATGAATTTGCCCGATTATGTCTATGCCCCAACTCAAAAATGGCCAAGGAGAGGTCATATTATGTAGTGATACAGGTGGCATATGATTAAGATTAGCAAATATCTGACATTACTTGCAAGCACGGACAAGGCTGATGCAATTACCTTCTAGAGTACTCCAATAGAAACGTGCTCGCAAAATTTTACAAGCCAACATTCTTCCGTTCATATGAGGTCCACATTCTCCTCCATGAACTTCTTCCATGATGGCTTGCTTCTCACTATCATTCACGCAGAGTTGTAGAGTACCATCAAACCCTTTGTGATATAGTCTGCCTTTTAGTATGAGGAAATGAGCAGCTAGTCTTCTGATTGCTATAAGATCGTTCTTGCCACTTCCCTCTAGTACTGCATAGTTTCCAGAAAAGTCTTGATATCCTTGTACTAGACATCATCATCATCTTGTTGAGCCAGCGTGGAGACAATTTGTGCTAATGTCACTGTTGGCCCCTTCTTTTCTTCAATTAAAACTGACTGGATTTTGTGCCATTTTCCCATGTCAAATTAAAGGCGAGATTGGCTAAAGCATCAATGAAACTACTTTGTTCCCGAGGAAGATGTTTGAAACTGATATCATCAAAACATGGAATCAACTCTTGAAGGTACTCTGTGTAGAGCTGAAGTCTCTCGTCTCTAACTCTCCAAATTCCTATTGTTTGAGATATGGTGAGATATGGTGATATATAGTGAAATGTCTTGCCCCTGCTACCAAAGCGACTTTTACCCCATATATACAGGCTTCATACTCAACTGTATTATTTGTTGTTGGGAAATCCAGATTGACGGAAAATGGAATATGGACTCCATCAGGATCTACTAACAAAACTCCAGTTCCATTACCTCTCCTATTAGAAGCTCCATCAAAATACATGCATCATCATATTCATCTCTTGACATTGGTCCTTCTGCTAGGGCTTCAGATATGGCTCTTCCTTTAACATATTTCTAGCTGACATATTGAATATCGAACTCAGAAAGCATAGCATGCCATCTTGCCAATCTTTCACTAAGAATGGGTTTTTCGAAAAGATACTTGATGGGATCCAGTATCGAGATCAGGTAAGTGGTATGAGCTTGAAGGTGATGCCTCAACTTCTTCGTGGCATAGACCAAAGAGATACATGCTTTTTCCAGTGGGGTATATCTTGTCTCATACTCCAAGAATTTCTTACTGAGATAGTATATGACAACTTCCTTCTTTGTTCCCTCTTGATATTGGGCTAAGAGAGCTCCCATAGCCGTTTCGGTGATAGTGCGGTACAAAATCAGGGGTTCTTCTGGTCTAGGAGGCATTAGAATAAGTGGATTTGAAAAGTATTCTTTCATGGAATCAAAAGCTTCTTGACATTCCCCATTCCACTCATGGGATGCCCCTTTTCTGAGCAGCTTAAATATAGGTTCACATCTCATAGTGAGCTGTGAGATGAACCTGCTGATATATTGAATCCTGCCGAGAAATCCTCTTATTTCTTTTTCTGTTTTTGGAGGAGGTAGCTCTTGAATAGCTTTTACCTTTTTCGAGTCCACTTTAATGTCGTCTTGAATGACAATGAATCCCAGCAATTTCCCTGAAGTGACGCCAAACACACACTTTTGAAAATTTAGCCTTAGATTGTACTTCCTCATTCTTTCAAAGGACCTTAGTGCAGGAATATGCCCCTCACGATCTTCACTTTTCACAATCATGTCATCTACATAGACTTCCACAATGTCGTGGATGAGGTCATGAAGGATAGTGGTTGCAACCCTTTGATATGTGGCTCCGGCATTCTTAAGACCAAAAGGCATAACTCGGTAACAGAAAGTGCCCCACGGAGTGATGAAAGACGTTTTTGTCATGTCCTCTTGGGCCATGAGTATTTGATTATACCCAGAAAATCCATCTATGAAGGAAACCATTGCATGAACGGCCGTACTATCCACTAGGACATAAATATGGGGTAGAGGAAAACAATCTTTTGGTGATGCAGCATTCAAATCACGAAAATGAATGCACACTCGAACTCTTCCATCTTTTTTAGGTACAACCACTATATTGGCAAGCCAGCTCGGATGCTTTACAGCTTGATGAACTTGGCATCAAGCTGTTTCTGGATTTCTTCTTTAACTTTCAGACTAACCTCTGGCTTCATTCGACGGAGCTTTTGCTGCTTAGGCTTGCTTTCAGGATGTAACATAATGCAATGTTCCACAATTTCTCTATTAACGCCAGGCATATTAACATAATACCATGCAAACACATCTACATACTCTTTTAATAATGCAATAAACACAGACTGTTCAGTTGGGGAAAGGGATGAACCTATTTTTACTTCTTTTACAGCATTTTATGTACCAATATTAATTACAATGGACTCCTCCATGGGTTTTATATATGTTTCAGTTGCGTCATGTGATTCATCATTATTAAATTCACTGTCAGAAATAACATCTTGCATGCAAATGTACTTAGATAAAGGTTCACATTCAATTTCCTGAGTGTCAGAGTTTTCTGACTGGGTATGCAAGGTAGATTGGCTGGAAGATGAGCTATTGGTATGATATCCATCTGACAGGGGTGAAAGGGTAGTCCATGAGATGGCTGTGGAGGATGGTTTCCTATAAAAATATTTTAAATTCTATAGGCCCGTCTTTTGCTTGGCACTCAATACTCCACTTATGTTCAATAATGCTTCCGCTAGAAGGTATCATCAAAGACACTGGGTCCAAATCCCCTTCCTCAGAGAACCCAAAAGTGAAAAGTTTCTTAAGGACTCCATGTTCCAGATTATCCACCAAGTCATTTTCCTTTTTCATTCTTTGTTTTTGGACAAACCAACTTTTTATTAAGTCCAAATTCCTAGCTTCATTGAAGAATATCTCCAATCCCGGTAAAATCTTCTAATCTTTCCTACTAAGCCAAGGTTCTGGAAACTCATAGTATGGCTCAGTATCTCCTTGCAGGATAAACTGACCATTGAGGGTAAAAGAAGATTATTTGATGTTGTAAGAAGTGTGGCTCGGATCATATCCTAATCCATGTCGATTTTGCTTGTCTACTATGGGGATTGGTTGCTTTATCCCCCTACCATCATGCCCTAATTCGGGTCCTTGAGTATAACCCATCTTCATCATGATTTGAAGTCCTTTTGACAGAGGTTGCATGGCAAATCCTACAAGCTCTTTGACTGCATTTGTGGATATGGCTGAGGCATTTGTTTTCTGATGGTAATTGATCATCCTTAGAGAACGGATACATTTCTTCTTTTTTGACCTAAAGGTAGAGAAAAAGAATTAAAAGAAAAGAGAAGAAAGCTACATATTGCAGAATGCATCACTGGATCAGGAAAATTTTCTACAACGATTTTGCAATATTTTGACAGGAATGGTCCACCTGTATAATTTTGTGTTGTTTTTATTTTTTTTTATTTTGACTATCTTGAATGATTTTACTGTCATTGGGGTTGAAAATAAATGTTGTTTTTTCATTCTTCCATTCCATGCTTTAATTTTAAATTTTTGAACTCCTTAACCAAGTTCAAAATATTTACAACAATTAAATGGTTCTTTCCTAAAATATTCGAAACAAGGTTTTAGTTCAATACCTTTTGAAACATTTTTGGAATAAGTATACTAATTCGAAATTTTAGTGAATAAAATATTTCATTATTTTTTTTCCAAAAAGAAGTCGAGCAATTTCAATATCTAACTTAGTGCTTCTAAAAATATCACTATCTATGTACTTATCCTTGTACATCTTCCTAATCTATTCATGCTTCGAAGGTTTCAAAGAACCTTTCACAAATTCAATCAAAACAACCAACACAAAATTCCATATAATCTGAACATTTGATTCACTCCACAATATTTGCATACTTCCATAACCCTTTAAAAGTGGAAAGTTGCCACTATTCAGTTGAATAGTGAAATGAGTCACAAAAGCATGAAGTTCACTGTTCATAAGGATGGGCAAATCTGAGCCTTCCATCAGTGCTACATCTAAACCGCACAATTTACTTTTTCTCCCTTCTCCTTTGGCTATACACGTATCTCTCTCTGCCTCCCTCTCTCTCTCTTCTCCCTCATATTTTTCAGATCTAAAAAATGTAGGGTTTTGGCTATGGCAGAGAACGCAGAACGGAAAGATGAATCAACGCCTGAGAAGATCGCCTAGAAAAATCAACAATTCAACAATCCCACAAATTATGTAGTGCAAGTTCCTTTCTTTAAGCAAGAGGTTTGGTTTTCTCTCTCTAAATCTCCTTTTTTTCATGCAGGGATTAAATTTCCTTTCCTTTATGCAATCGGCTTCTAGGGTTTTTTTTCCTAAATGTCAGTTTGATGTATCCTTTTAATTCGTGGGTTTCTCCCTTTTGTGTTTTTGTTTTAGGCTTACTTTTTTGGGGATTGAAAATCAAGTATGGAGGAGCCCTGAATTTTCTATCATTGATGAATTTGTAGCTATTTTTCAAGATTCAGATCTGTCCCTCCTTTGAAGCACCCTAATTTTTTCTTTTAAAGATGTTTGCATCCATAATCTTCCCCTATTATTCCCAAATCCCAACATGAACACATTTTCTTCTTCCCACAATTTCGTCTATTTCCCCCAATTATTCATGAATTATTTTTTAAAAATTAAATTCATTTCAAATCTTTTGTTTATAAATTCAGTTCTTTTTGTTGAGTAAAACACTTTAATTAGTTCTCTTGTATAGCAAGGATTGTCAACAATTTATAGAGCTAGATATTCATTGCAAGCTATACTTTTCGGGGCAAGAGGATCGATTTTCTATGTTTACTTAAAAATTGTGTTTTTCTGTTTGGTATAGCCATGCCTGACGATGCACACCAGCTCGAATTGAAAGCTGATGTCAGAGCCTCAAAGACTTTCCCACAACACGCAGGTACTATTCGCAAGAACGGGTACATTTTCTCCAAGAATCACCCTTGAAAGGTACAACTTTCTTCTCTTAGGGCTTCGATTCATGTTTAATAGATTTGGCTTTTCTATTCAAAATTTAACTACCGTGGAATTTTTTTAGGGATTTGGTGACGTAATTTTGGATTCAACAATGTGGTATTGTCATATTAATTTGATAGGAAAAAGGAATTGTGAATGGCTATTCTCGATGTTGGGTTCAAAAGGGACATCTCAAAATTTTGTATGTTATCTGTTACGTGGGGTGGTTTTCTTTTGTTCATTTGTTTAGAAAGTTTGAAATGTTTTTCACCTATCTTAGATTTTTGCTAATAGAATTATCGTTTTATGATATATATCAAATTGAATCTCACTTCATTCATAGAATATATCAACTTTATGTTGATCTGATTAATTTTGCTATGTGTGTAAGATTAACTGAAAAGATATATTATGTGTCAAAATTAGCTGTCATTCACAGATAACCATTCCATTGCCATTGCGCGATGGTTGTAGAGTTTTTGTCAGCTTGACTAATGATTTTACCGTTCCTTGCTGTTGCAATAGTGATGAGTTGAACAAGGATGATATCACGGTGTATTATGCAGTATTGGAGAGGCCAGGTGACTCTACCCCGAACGCAAGCAAGTAGTACGAGAGTGTTTCCCGACAGCTTGCTGCGAGGTTTGTGACTACTTGTATTAAATTTGTGTTATATTGGTCACTTCCCCAATTATGCAGTAGATTACTTTGTCCAGAACTTGCTGATGAATATTACCTATTTGTGTGAAGGCCGAATAATGGCATCAATTAAGTTAAACTTATGCTATTAGATTTAAGCTGAAAAAAATATTCTTCTGTTTCCGGTAAGTGTAACACTTGCCTTTTCACTATCTCAAATGTACAACTCAAGCTATTAATATGTTCAGTGTTTTAGTAGTATAATATATGGAAATTTGGTATTTGAAAATACACCATGAAACTAATTTAACATTATCCTACATGTCTTCTACTGTCAAATGAAGTGGTGCAATTATGTGGAAATGGAGGAGCTATTTGTAAACATCATTTTCGTTATTACCTTACTTCAACGTTGATAATTAAGCGCCTGCGTTGGGCAACTTATACCACAGAGATGAGGCTTTCAATTGAAATTGGTAACTTATGGAGTATAAAATTCTATGAAAGGAGGAAAGCTAAAGAATGCAGCAAGTATTTTGACTAAGAGTTAGAATTTATGCCTTGTCCTTTATATATAGCAGGTCCATGTCAAGGATATTGGAATGATACTTCCTTTTGTTGTTGCCTCAAATTTTTTAATGATTTGACTATTATTTATGTGCGGTTCTTTGAGCTTTATATGGCAGATAAGATGGTCAATATTTCTGACCTTTTGTGTCTCTAATTATATGTGTCAGTTTTCCTGGCCAAATTATTAGTGTGAGGTTTTCCTCTCAAGGTCAAGGATGCCTCTGCTCCTGCTGAGTAAAAGAAGGTTTGTTCTTGCACCATTCTTAGGCTGTTTTTTTTAGTGTGGTGACGATATCCTTTAGGTGTTTCTGATAATCAAATGGTTGTAATGCAGTAGAATAAGACTTGGGACTAAATTAGTTTACTAGCATTGATAATCAAGAAGCCCATTAACAAATGAATAATATGAACCTCCAACAGGTAGGTGGGGCTGGGCTTAGTTACTATTGGTAGTAAAGGGGAAAATGGGTATATATCTAATAGATAGAGTTATTGAACTACTGAATACCTAGGTTGCATAGAGACAGATACGAGTTCGGATTCGGGTACGGAGATGGAAAACGACGAGATTTCAAAATTTTAGGAATTGGTACGCGTACCCATACATGATACGTATCGGGTACGGGTACGAGTACGTGACCAAGTAGAAGTACACATGCTACATAGCTGAATACAAAGATCTAAAGGTTGATATGTATGCATTTACTAGATCTCATTGAAAATTAGTTGAATTCTGATGCTGGAATGTCCACCTATTCTTTTCTCTGACAAATATACATTGAGGGTTTTGTTTTGATTCTACTATGACAAATTTCCTGTTGGTATTTTTTTAATACTATTTGTCATACTTGTTGAGATACCCTCTCAACTCCAGATTTTTACTCAACCCTCATCCTCTTAGATGTGTGAAGAAAACAACAAAGGTCATTAATCATCACTCATTTGGCTTGACCTAGATTATTGTGCAAGGTTCTTAGAAAACAAACAAAAATAAAAAACACACAAATGTGAAGAAAATAGTCTTTACTCACCCCTCATCCTTGCACATGAATTGTTATAACATGATTTTTGTTTGTTGTTATAGAAGATTGTTGTTACATTCCGTATTTTTGTTATAGCATGAGGAAACAACAAGAATCATTAGCACACAAATGTTGAGAACATTGAGATACCCTCTTAATTTAATTCATGTGCGAGGCTCTTAGAAGTGTCCCCTCCATAGGTGCACTGCATGTCGTCATGGTTATTGAAGTGACCATTCACTACAATGGTCATTAATCATCACTCATTTGGCTTGACGTAGGTTCTTGTATTTATGACACATCCTTCATAGTTTGCTTTAAGCTACAATCAATTGCTTCAGTTTGGTGGACCATTTACTTTGTTTTAATTATTCACTACAATAGCGAAATGGGTGATAAAAGGTTGAAATTTACTGTAGATAAGGAATGGCCAATCTGAGCTCTTCATCTACAACCTCATCTCAGCCTTTGAGATTCTCCTGTTCTCTCTTCCTCTTTATGTGTCTTTTGCGTTGTTTCTCTCTCCTCTTTTGCCGTTACTATGAAGTTTTCCCCATCTTGCTCCCTCTCACTCCTTCACTTAGATGATCTGAATATTTGAATCTTTGTTATATGTCTCATGCAATGTCAGATGTAAATGATTTGGTTTTGGGCTGTTTTGAACCCTCTATCTTACGAACGCTTGATTTGAATCGTTGCATGATTTCATCTTTCTGTGTAAACAATATAGTATGGCCTGAAAAAAACATTAAGCCTTGAGGTAATCGTGTGATATCAGGTTGTGTAGTATTTAATGTGAAATGACAATTTAGTGTGATAGTTTGCTAACTATTAGCTGGAAAAACATTCAAACAGATTTGTTTTTGAGCTTGAAATACTTTCATTTAGTCTCAATGTAATAGAATTAACTTTACAGTAGCATAGAGTTTTTAATACATGGTGTTACTTCCCAAGGTGGATGGTTGGGTGCTCTTGGTGGTATATTCGTGTCGAACAGTGACCTGGACTGATGTGATGTCCACAGAATGACGATCCTGATAATTAACCTCTTATCCTGGCCTATTTCGTTATAGATGTAATGTCCTTTTTTGAACTGTTATAAATGTACCATATGTGCAGTCATTTATAGTAGTCATTGCAACTGCTCTTATCTCTATATTATATAGCCGCATTACTTAAGGTAAATTTTTACATTCCGTATTTAAGAAAGCAGCATAGTTGAGTTTTATCGTGTTCATTATAATCTTGAAAATTTGCTTCTTTTGAATTTGATTTCAGATCCTACATATGTTGTACCGCGTGTTATACAATCTTGCTCTGGCCATGGAAAAGCTTTTTGCAGGTCGATTGAGTTTCCCTTTTGAATTTACATTGATAGAGATTTTTATTGTGTTTCTTTTAATTCACTTAGTTGGGTGTTTTCTAGAGTTTATTATTTTCCCATTTCCTTTGGTTTTGCGCAGCCAAACTTCCTTGCTCCGAGGAATGCCATAGAAGCTGGTAAGTTTATACCAGATCTGAAGACTTTATTATGAAATTTTATATAGCTTCATTTCTCTTAACATAAGTTCTACCCTTCTATTATAGCCTTTGAAAGGCCTTGATTCAGACTTAAGGGCCTAAAAAGTCTTAATGGAAAGTGACACACCAATAACATCATGAGAGTGACATAAGTTAGGGGTCATAGGTTATGCTTATAGGAAGCTCTATTATTGCAGTCTGTGGTACGTCTTTGCAAACGTAATGGCATGAAATTGTTTGCACATCTCTAGCGTTTGGCAGTTTGGGTTGTGTCCTGTTTTTTCCTCTTTCTTTATGGGATTTAATTTTGTTTAGTTAGTTTATAAATTGGATCTTACATATGTGAATTCGTATTCAGAATTCCAGTTTCCGCTCTTGCTTCTTAGGTCTTATGTTTCAAACTCTCAAAACTCTTCTCTTGAGCTATATGCCTATTGTCCACTACAATTATATTATTGGATCTGTTGAGAACTTACATGTTGCTGCTAATAAGTCTTGTTGATCGATACAAAAAAGAGTGAAGAGGTTAGAGGTGTAATAGGAGAATTAAAAGAAGGTGGTGAGAATGATTGGAATTCAAACGAGATAGTTGCTCCTCAAAACAAATAGTTATTCAATTCAATACATTATCCTACATCCTATATTAGGGGAGGAGGAAGCACAAAATTTGGAATTAAGTTAAAGATGATAGTGGGAAACACAAGGAACAAAAAGAGTTTGCGTCGGACTATGCAGTACATCCGACGCAAATAGCGAACATCTGCGTCGCATCCTAATCCGACGCAGATCCTGTCTCTCTCATCTACGTCGAGACCTGTGCCGTCGGACCCATGTCCGACGCAAATGGGCGCTTCGCATCCGACGTAAATCGTCGATTCTGTAGTAGTGTTCCCCAAAATGTGTAGAACTAAAGTAGAAAAAAAGAGAGATAGGGAAGGAGGAGAAGGTGGAAGGAAAGAGAATGAAAAAGTTGAGGTGTACAGTTAGACAAAGTTAGGGGTCGGGTTTTTGTTACAAATTTTAATTGATCGAAAAATGATTCTTGGGAGGTAAGCCAATGTCAATAGTTAGAGATTAGGAGGAGCTCTTGAACTAATTCTACGCGAGGTTGGTTAAGAGCTAGACCTTGATTAATTCTGAATAGGGTTAATTAAGTAATTATTCCTTGTTTTTAAAAAATCGGACAAAAAAAACTGAGCCGTTCTATTGTGGAGTGTAATATATTATGGAGTGACATTATCTAATACATATATACATTGCATTTTCAGGGTGAATAGAAGATTTGAGTCTTGACCATACCGGGAAGGAGTTAATAATCAACAATATTAGTCTCTGATTATAGCTTGGCAGATGGCAATTAAGAATCAAGCTTTATTACTTGTATTAGTGTAGAATATACTTGCTTGTAATAATTGTAGAAGTTGGATATTGTTGCTTGGAATTGTTTTGGCAAGTTGTTGAAGAAGTAGTTCAAGATGGAATTTTTTTTAGATCAACCAATTAATTAATAAGTGCCAATGTACAAATTTTCCATGATTTGGGTATTGTTTGTTTTCCTTTGAATAATTTTTATAGAATTCGAAATTTTGTTTAATGCTACTTATTACAAAATGAGGTGAGTGTAACTTTTGATTTAGTTAAATTATGGTGTCAAAACAAGGCCGCACCGTTTCATAATGCCCGTGTCGTAAAAGTTTTCAAATCTACCGGTACTGCTAGCATCTTAAAGGTGTAAAAAACGCAAATTTTAGGCGAGTTTAAGGGATATCTCATGGCCTGAGTTGATATTCGGCGGTTTGCCAACCGCATAATTCAACCACAACGAATATCCCAAAATAGGTGTTCAAACTGTTTCAGAGAAAGTATATGTGTGCCAAGGTATGCAAATCCTTACATATCTAATCGTAGTTTTTTAAAACACAAAGTAACAATGATTCCGACCATTTCTTTCTAGACACCAATTTCATATCAGAGCGTGCAATGCTACTGGCACAATGTTTCTAACAACCTCTAACGAACTATGTGAAGTCCTTTTCAACACCCCGGCTGAGCAAGTTACCAATCTGTCTCCCAATGTAAGCATTTCTAAAGTTTAAACCTTGCCTCACTTTACATATATGATAATACTAAATCCAAATGCACAATTGATTCTTAGTCCTTGTGTATTTGCACTCTCTGCCTAGGATTTTGCCAGGATCTTCCATGATATGAAGACAACTACTTTTTTGATCCAAGTGACACCAAGTGCGTCATTTCCCAGAAATAGAGTGCTACGTCGGGACGTTATAAACATCTTACACTGAAAAGCCAAGGCACTACTTCCCAAATACTTCAAAAACATGATGGAACCCTCCGAATTTACAAGTTCCACATTTTATTACTATCGGGTATTAGTAGATGAGGCGTCCTAATTGTACTTTAAACAACCAATACCATGTATTTCTTTCCACAGCTTTATGGACGTGTAACCAGTTTTAGTACGGTCGCTTACCCTACATGGTTTGCCTAATGCAATTTGGACAAAAGATCTACTTACCACCTACTTCCTCCGTTCCAAAATAAGTGAAACACTTGTCTCAAAAAGCTCTCACATAAATGAGAGAAGTGTTTCACTTATTTTGGAACGGAGGAAGTATTAGAAACCAATTGCAAAAATGACATCGTGCTTATTACAACCAACAAATTACGAATATCACAATTACACTATTTTGGGGTGCCACGCGCGTAGGCGCACGGTGCAACAACTAGTCCTATAAACATATTAGACAAGCAAGGCAAGAAAAAGAATTATAAATAAAATCATTCCTATGATTTAATGCACGCAAAAGTAATCTATATGCTCTTATCCCATACTACCCATTTTAAAAATCTTTTGAAATTTCATTGAAAATAGGAACTTTTGGCTCTGACAACCAGTTTTGTAACACCCCCAAAATCCATACAAGTCTAAACTACGTTGCATCGACTTTGGGAGTGTTACCGCCGCGGTGAAACGCAAGGCTTATTAGAAAATAAAACCTTAACTTTACTTCTTAACATGAAAACTAAATTGCGGCGGAAATAAAACGTTCACTTATTTCTACAACTTGGGAATCACCATTGACCCCTTGTATTCAAATCACTAGCTAAATAGATTATAAATAAACTCTGGAAAATTCAACCAAAACATTTTAAAAGTTCATAAATCAAAGAGTAACCCCTTTATGCCCGAACTCATGCACTATCCTCAGCATATCTAATCTGCTCCCCATTGAAATATCAATGGTTCATCATAGGGTCTACAAGCAAACACAAATAACAAGCAATCAGCTAGGCTCAGTACGTACTTAAACAGTTAAATAATACACTAAGCATAATCAGAACAATAATAACCACTCTAAAACATGATACTACAAGGGTATTACATTTCATTTTTATAATTTAATTGGCAATGAACGGGCACCATCATCTTTCTAGAATCATACGAGCTACTTAATCCTTAATAGACAACTTGGTCTATTAGATGGAATGTAAATACGGTTTCGTTCCGTTCCACACCCCATTACCTTAGTATGCATACCCCCAAGATCGTACGGAACCTTCCGCCTACTTGAGTTATCAAAATTTATAAGGAATCTACTATCGTCACAGTAGGCCAGCGTAGGAGTGTAGAACATGTTCCACACTCCCCCCATTGTTCATTACTTGTAGGGAGTCCGACTACAAGTTTATCGCCAACTATCCTTCTTAGTGATACTCATTCATACAACATTAAGCATATGATTATTTTATTTTCCCTTCTTAGGTACATTGCTCTTTGAATAACTGTGCTTAATCCTTTAGTTTAGGCAACCTCTTATAAAATCCTTGCTACAACAATTAGTCATAGAATTCCAATCCAATTCTCATTTTATGCTTGTGATACGATAGAATGTCGCATTCAAATAATAATTCATTCCAATTCACAAGCCGTACAACAAGGAAATACATTCAAATTTCTAATTGATTTCATGTTACCAAACAATCTCATCAATCATAACCATACAATTGTTCCCTATCATGATTCTAGGTTCCAATGAAAGAATTAATAACTTAAACATGATACTATCATATCTAACTAAACTAGTATGCGACGTACCTTATAAATGTGGTATTTGATTTTTGACTGTCTTAATTAACGGTCTGAATCCCACGAAAGTCTCTCATTGGACTTTGAGTTTTAGAAAACTTGGAAGTCGCCACCCTATTAATATCTGAATAGGGACAAATTTATTTAATAAATCGTTTTACAATCAATTTCAAGAAAAATCATTTAAAACGATGATGACTTCATATGGATAAGGCTTTTTTGAAAATTGGTATTTCATACCATGAGATAGGGTTCGGGGTTTAGGTTAAGAGGTGCGAACATTTGGAACTCGTCTCCTCTTCCGTTCTACAGAACGGGCTCTTACTAAATGCGTTATTTTCCATTTTAAAGTAATCATGGCTATTAAAAAAAAAGAAAATCACATAATTTGCACATATACACATTAACCATTTTCATTTAGGACCAATATATCATTTGTACATGGTAGGTTTGAGCACTGAAGTTGCACTATGTACCAATCATTGCGGGATTGGAATCCACTCATGGATCAAAACCGTCGTAGTTCGAGCATATGTCTCACCCTAAATGGCCAATTCCACTGGGGAAAGAAGAGGAGGGAATAGATTATGAATAACTCTCCTTTAGAATTAAACAAATCTATTTACAATGAGGTAATCACTCCAATTAGTGATTGAAATGAGATTAAGATAATCACCTTAATTAGTGATTAAATAAGGAAGGAAATAAGTAATCACCCTAATTAGTGATTAAAATGGAAATATAATCACCTTGATTAGTGATTAATAATGAAGGTTAGGAAATAATCACCCTAATTGATGATGATTAAGGTTTAAGATAATCACTCTAATTAGTGATTAAATGAGAAAAATAATCGTCCTAATTAACGATCATTAAGGTTTGAGATAATCACTCTAATTAGTGATTAAATGAGAAGAATAATCGTCCTAATTAACGATTATTAGGGTTTAAGATAATCACTCTAATTAGTGATTAAATGAGAAGAATAATCGTCCTAATTAACGATTATTAGGGTTTAAGATAATCACTCTAATTAGTGATAAAATAATGATTGGAGATAATCACCCTAATTAGTGATTAAAAGAAGTTTGAGTTAACCGCTCTAATTAGCGATTAATCGAAGATTGAAATAACCACCTTAATAGTGATCACACTTATGATTTTTAAGAGGTCTTAGAAGAAGAGGTTTGCTTCCTAATTGAAGGCTTTTGAGAAATAATCTTTATTGAAGATTATTAAGTCATTTGGAGAGGAATGATCAATTTGAGATCGAATTTGGAGATTTGTGTTTGGCTAATTGAAATTTGGCCATTTAAAGCGAGACACGTGAAACGGCCTAAAATCAATTCGGAGATCATAATTACCAATCTAATTATGTCAAATTATATGATTAATCCATTTGAATATGGAGAACACATTTTTAAAATGTAAGATGGATCATCATACAATTTAACTCAGTTAGATTTGCAATTTTTCCTCTTAATTGAGATTGGGTCATTTGATTCATATACTATGATATATTGGCCCAACATGCAATATTTGTAACATTGGTTGCTCATTTTATTAAAAAGAGTTGTGGAATTATTTATGAAAATTATGCATAAACATCTCCATGTTTTTTATTAATTGAATGATACAACAATTATTTACAAAGAAACTATTATTACAACAATATGTACAAAATCTATGATCTATACAAATCTTCAATCTTGGTCTTCACCATGATGCTCCTTGATCTTCACCTCCTTGAATGGGCTTTGGAATTCATGTTTATTTGTGAATTTGTGAATTTGTGAAAGTTAAAGATTAATTAACTTCTTTGATTTTGATTTTTTATGACAATTTTTATTGAATTTTATTTACATGATAAAATGAGTCATTTTAAGAGATAAACTTCAAATTTCATGATTTTTTTTATTCAAATTTTCGTATGAAGAAAATATGTTTTTTATGAAAGTTGAGTTAATTACTTTATTTCATTTTTCAGATTGTCTTTTTGTTCTTGTACTGATTTAAAAAAATCATAACTTTCTGTACAAAGTGTTAAACTAAGTATATTATACATCTATGAATAGATCATTAAGTTATTTATATTTTATCAAAATTTCACAAATTGTTAGTGACCACTTGAATTATGGTGAATTTTATTTCAAAACTGGTCAAAATAGGACCTTTATTAAATTTATACTTTGAGATCCAACTTATTGAACTTATTTTGAAGTGAAATTTGGTATGAACATTTTAGAAATTTGGAAAGAATAAACTGGAAATTTTTACTTGAATTGGTCATTTGTAAAACCATTTTTATTTATTTTCTTAACCGAAGAGAAAATCAGTATTCTGAAATTTAGTGATTTACATGAATGATTTTGTAAAAATAATGTAAAATTGTATAAAATTCATATGAACATGATTTTTATATTTTTGAAAAGCTACTGATGTTTTCTTCAAACTTGATGTTTTTAGTTTTATCTAAATGATTCTATTTTAAACTTTATTGACAGAACAATCCTAGGTGGTACTGGACAAAATCAGTTTTGCACAACAAAGTTGTATGATGTTTTCTTATTTACACAAAATTCATTTTTTAGAAATTCCAAAGCCCAATTGCTGAAAACATTTTTCAGTTCATAGGAAAAATATTAAATCCTACAAATTATTCTGATAACACAGACGAAAAATGGAATGAAATACGAAATTAAAACTGATTATAATTACAGCATCACATTTTTTTTATGGAGATGTTTATGCACAACTTGTCTTGAATCTTTTTATGAAAATATTTTTAGTGATGAATAACAACTTGATTAAGGAAAATCACATAATCACATTGTTTCCTAAGAGTCACCCCATTAGAGGTGACTATTCTAGGTGGGGTGATTTAAGATTGGGAACCTATTAGGACTTCCACATACCCAAATCACTCCAAAGATTAAAAAATGCATGATAAGAAGAAAACAAGAAAAATGGTTAGTAGATGATTAAGAAGATAATCAAAATAACAAGAACTTCAACTTGACCTTGCTAGCTCAATGATGCACTTCCTTTTTGCAAATTTTTCTACCTTTTTTGTGATTTTCTTAATTTCTAAGTGAGTTTCTAAATCCACTTACTTACTAACTTAAACTCTTTTTGTGTTTTTTTCTTCTTTTGATGAACTTCTTTACTTACTAATTATCTTACTAACTTTTACTTTCTTTTGCTTAAGTGAGATTTTTAGAGAGAAGGAGTAGAGAAGATGAGAGTGAAGTTGAATTGTGTTTTTTTCAACTTCTTCTTACTAATTAAGACTTTTGCTTAGATGAAAAGATTAAGGAGGAGAAGAGTAGTAGAGAAGATGAGAGTGAAGTTGAATTGTGTTTTTTTCAACTTCTTCTTACTAATTAAGACTTTTGCTTAGATGAAAAGATTAAGGAGGAGAAGAGTAGTAGAGAAGATGAGAGTGAAGTTGAATTGTATTTTTTTCAACTTCTTCTTACTAATTAAGACTTTTGCTTAGATGAAAAGATTAAGGAGGAGAAGAGTAGTAGAGAAGATGAGAGTGAAGTTGAATTGTGTTTTTTTCAACTTCTTCTTACTAATTAAGACTTTTGCTTAGATGAAAAGATTAAGGAGGAGAAGAGTAGTAAAAGAAGATGAGAGTGAAGTTGAATTGTGTTTTTTTCAACTTGGTTTTGAAGTGAAAAGGGGAGGGTATTTATAGAGAAATGAGGAATGTGAACTAGGGTTTCAAAGAGGGAGAAAATCAGATTTTTCATCCAAAAAATCTGATTTTCTTCATCCTTAATTACCTTAATGACATCACTCTAATGGCCTCACCCTAATGACATCATCAAATCTCTTTGGAAACACAAATATTCTTATTCTTTTTAGATTTGCTCATTAATGAGGCAAGATCAGAATTTCAGAAAATATTCTTCCTAAAACATCCTAATACGTAAAAAAAAAATTGCATTGAAAATCGTGCAAAACGAAACTGACCAGGATGCTGCGCTAGGCACAACACCTTGCTCTAGGCGCAAGGCTCTGCGTCTGGCGCAGAGCATGCTTGTGCGCTAGGCGCACAATCATGCGTCTAGCGCATGATTGTGTGCTTGGCGCACACTTGATTCTTCCGGAAAGAATCCGGATTTCCCCCTCTTACACATGGGATTTGATTCTTATTCTCACATCTTTTCATGATTCTTATTCTCTAACTAATGGATAAAGGATGTGTTTAGTGGATAAAGAATATATTCTTATTCTTTATCCAATGAACAATGACTTGACTATCAAGGAAACTGATTAATGCCGGTTTTGGGATACGACTAAATCCCGACGCCTAATCGCGACTAGTTTTTCATTTTTCCGAAAGACTAACTTAAGACAATTAATGAAAACTCGTCAAATTAATAAAGACGAGCATGATTATACTGTGAATCATTTTATTAAAACGGTGGTTGTAGTTATTGACTTCGACTCATGAAAATTATACTTCTAAGCTGAAACTGTATGACTAATACGCAAAAATGGAAAATCGTGCGACGGAATGAAACTCGCGCTCCGGGGCGCGCACTCCACGATGCAAAACCTTTATTTATCCGAAAAAAAGGGTTCAGAATTTGGTGTCTACAGAATGCCCCACATTGGTCGAATTTCGGAGAAAATGACGGCCAATGTTTGAAAAGACAGAAAATTTATTTTGAGATAACATATTCTCCGTAGAAAATAGTTATCATCGGTGCTATCTTGAAAACATGACTTGCGACTTCTGTTGCCGCTTTAAGTAGAAAATCCCAGTTAATTTTCTAAAATAGGAAATGCGACTTTGACGTTGTCTTTAAATAGAAAATCCCAATTAATTCTCTAAAATTGAAAATGCGACTTTATTGTCGTCTTAGATAGAAAATCCCAAATAATTTTCTTAACATTGAAAATGCGACTTTATTGTCGTTTTAGATAGAAAATCCCAATTAGCTTTCTAAAATTTAAAAATGCGACTTTATCGTCGTCTTAAGTATAAAATCCCAATTAATTTTCTAAAAGTTTTGAATGCGACTTTAATGTCGTCTTAAATAGAAAATCCCAATTAACTTTCTAAAATTGAAAATGCGATTTCATCATCGTCCTTTTTTTTAGTCTTCTGAATTTGTCTTTTGGTAATGCGAGAAATTCCAACAATTAACAGGTCGACCCTAGTTTTTACAGTTTTTCATGGCCTTAGCTTGATGACAAACAAGCTGTCAAGTGACCATTATTTACTTTTTATGACTCCATGTGTTATCATGTCACCTTAAATTACGACATTGTCAGGTCATGTCACCTTAGAGTGATGCATTGTTAAGTCATGTCACCTTAAAGAGTTGACCAAAGGTTATTACCCTCTATATAAACTATGGTGGACCAAATCATCATGTGGCAAATTTTTTTATCTGTTTTTCCGAAATCTTTCAGGAAATTTTTTCATGCATAATGCTTATTCGCTTTATTGGAAAATGATGATCACTATATAAAATAGATTGATCATGGTCATTATTTTGGATGATTATTAGGAAAGGATTGTATCAACGTTCTTGATTCATCATTGACACTGTATTTTTTTTATGTTCGGTGTTAGCAAAAATTGCCATACCACAAATGCTTGGTCATTAACCATTGTGAAGGATGCTCCTTATTATCCTATGGACAATACTCAAACTCATTATCCATGGCATAAATCATGGATGACCATCTTTTCCATCTATAAAAGGGGCATGGTTCTTCATTTCCAAATGCACCACTTCCACTACTTCAATATTTTCTCTAAATTTTCCTTCCACAAAAATGGTTCTTACTTATGAAGAAGCTAATGAAATGCGGAGTCGGGAGAAAAAACAACTCTCGGGGATCACAAGAAACTTGGAGCAACCAAGGCAATCCTTTTCCTCTTCCCGCTTCACTAAGGTGCTTATGCCTTTGCTTTCACTTTCTATTTGTTACGACATGATTCATGCTGCTTCCAAATTTTGGGATGAAACTCGCCATGTCTTCCGCTTTGGAGACTGGGAGATTGTGCCTCTTGTTGAAGAGGTCGAAGGTTTGCTAGGCTTACCATCCAATGGTCCAGTTATCACACCTAGATCTCCTACCAGGATCTCGGGAGATTTATCAACGATTTTACATCTTCCCGAAAATCTTCATGGAAACTACCTACAATATGGTGAGGTATTTCTTGTCAACTTATTATTGACTTTCCAATTTGGCACTTGGCAATTTTCTAACAATGCCAACTATGGGAGTGCTAGAGAAAATGCATGCATTCTTATGATTTTGGGAAGTACCCTCACTAAATGGTCTTTAAATGCATGCCATGTTCGGTGTCTTTCACTTATTACTCAAATTGTTAGCGGGGGTCTTCTTGGGCCACTTATTTTGGGGGAAATGTTCCTTGGCTTAGATGAACTCAAAAGAAACCCTAAAGGCTTTGTGAAGGGATGTCCATTAGCCCTTCATTTATGGCTATTAGAAAAATTTTCTCTCATGAAACCCCACAAGAGTCTTACTTACAAAACTAGTCATGTCCGGGAGAGAGGTCTTCTTCCTTTCTTCTATCAACTTAGCAAAAATGGTGGGTGGGAGGATTTTTTTCTACATCAAGACATAAAGTAGGTCACAAGCCACCTTGGCATTAGTGCAATTGTATAATGTAATTCTGGTTGCAGAGGTGTACAATTACCCGGGCATTGCTAAGTCACTTTCTACCTTCCATGGAGATGTCTAAGGCAAATTGGTTGGAAGCAAGAGCACATTCCTGCTCTCCAGGTTCTTCCATCTTGTACCACTTATGAGGCTGATATGAGTGGTATTCAGAGAATGCCTACTATATGGCAGGGGGCTAAAATTATATCAGCGCTACCGTAACCTTCCTTTCCACTGATTGATGAAGATTACCTTCAATGGCTTCTAGCGGATATTGGTCAAGACAAAGATTCAGACGGGCCTACCATGAAGAGGAGAAGGGTTTGAGAGAATTGTCATGCTTATTTTCTATGTTTTTTTTAAAAGTTTGTTGGAAATGAAGGCTTTATGTCTTTTTATGTATGAAATGAAGTACCCCAGTTGGGATGAATAAAAAATCTGTTTGTGAGAAATTCAATGTGAACACAATTCTAAACACTTGCACACTTTAACATTAAATATGACATGCAAATGATAATTAACTAATCATATGACACATAAAAGCATAACATATAAACCTTAACAATCAAAGACATGTTTTTTCATTTTTCCTTTTTCTTTTTTCCTCTTTTCCGTTTTTCTTCTTTTTCTTTTTCCGTTTTTTTCTTTTTTTTTTTTTTTTCTTCCTTTTTTTTGTTGTTTTTTTTTCTATTTTTTCGTTTTTTTTTTGTCTTTTTTTTTTGCATACATCATATAAATATCTCAGAAACTCATGGCATGCTTATTAAGAACAAACAGATAGGATACAAAACCCACAAACTGCTTGGTTACTTGATCATGACAATTATAATTACTTTGATGCCTAAGCGTAATATTTCTTCAACTGATCAAGATTAGTGAAATGGGTGAACTCATTTCCATCAAAATCCATTAGCTTCACTGCTCCAGCCGTGGTGACATGCTTGACCAGGAATGGTCCAGACCAGTTAGGCTTGAATTTTCCTCGAGGATCATGCAACGGAGCTCTATTTTCTTTTAAAACTAGATCGTCTTCTTGGATGTCTCTATGTCGAACCCTTTTGTTAAATGCACGAGCAATCCTCCGTTGATAGAGTTGAATGTTATGCAATGCTTGTAGTCGACGCTCATCTGCGAATGCAAGCTCATCATAGCGAGTTTTGTGCCACTGGTCTTCCGAGATTTCACTTTCTGCTATGACCCTGAGAGATTGTATCTCCACCTCAACTGGTACGATTGGCTCCATCCCATAAACCAAAAGAATACGGGGTTGTTCCTGTTGGAGTCCTAATTGATATCCTATATCCCCAAAGGGCATATGGTAGTTTTTCATGCCATTCCCTAGTCCTTTAAGTCATCTTGGCAACAATAGTTTTGATTGTCTTATTGGCTGCTTCTACTGCTCCATTTGTTTGGGGACGATAAGGTGAGGACTGATGATGCTTGATTGCATATTTTGCGAGAGTGGTCTTCACATGACCCTCAAATTGTGATCCATTATCAAAGATGATTTCGAAAGGCATGCCATACCGACGGATGATGTTGTTAATCATAAATTTCGAGACTTACTTTGCCCCTAGCTTTGAAAATGATATAGCTTCAACCCACTTCGAAAAGTAATCAATTGCTACAAGAACATACTGATGCCCATTTGAAGCCTTTGGATGGATTTGTCCGATTATGTCTATGCCCCAACTTGAAAAAGGCCAAGGAGAAGTCATATTATGTAATGACACAGGTGGCATATGATTGAGGTTAGCAAATATTTGACATTGCTTGCAAGCACGGACAAAGCTGATGCAATCGCCTTCTAGAGTGCTCCAATAGAAACCTGCTCGCAAAATTTTACGAGCCAGCATTCTTCCAATCATATGTGGTCCACATTCCCCTCCATGAACTTCTTCCACGATGACTTGCTTTTCGCTGTCATTTACGCAGAGTTGCAGAGTACCATCAAACCCTTTGTGATACAGTCTGCTTTTTAGTATGAGAAAATGAGCAGCTAGCCTTCTGATAGCTATGCGGTCCTTCTTGCCACTTCCCTTTGGATATTGCATAGTTTCCTGAAAATTCTTGATATCCTTATACCAGACATCATCATCATCTTGTTGAACCAGCGCGGAGATAATTTGTACTACCGTCACTGTTTGTCCCTTCCTTTCTTCAATTAAAACTGACTGGATCATTGTACCATTTTCCCATGTTAAATTTTCAGCGAGATTGGCTAAAGCATTAGTGAAACTATTTTGTTCTCGAGGAAGATGTTTGAAGCTGATATCATCAAAATAAGGGATCAATTCTTGAAGGTACTCTGTGTAGAGCTGAAGTCTCTCATCTTTAACCCTCCAAATTCCTATTGTTTGAGATATGATGAGATTAGAATCTCCATACACAGTGAGGTGTCTTGCCTCTGCTACCAAGGCGGCTTTTACTCCATATATGCAGGCTTCATACTCGGCTGTATTGTTTGTTGTTGGGAAATCCAGCTTGACAGCAAATGGAATATGGACTCCATCAGGATCTACTAACAAAACACCTGCTCCATTACCTCTCCTTTTAGAAGCTCCATCAAAGTACATGCACCATTGTGGATTGTCAATGAAGCATAAGTACTCATCATGGAATGCATCGTCATACTCATCTCCTGACATTGGTCCTTCTGCTAGGGCTTCAGATATGGCTCGTCCTTTAACAGATTTCTAGCTGACACATTGAATATTAAACTCAGAAAGCATAGCATGCCATCTTGCCAATCTTTCACTAAGAATGGGTTTTTCAAACATATACTTGATTGGATCCAGTCTTGAGATCAGATAGGTAGTATGAGCTTGAAGGTGATGCCTCAACTTCTTCGTGGCATATACCAGGGAAACACATGCTTTTTCCAGAGGGGTATATCTTGTCTCATACTCAAGTAATTTCTTGCTGAGATAGTATATGGCAACCTCTTTCTTTGTTCCCTCTTGATATTGGGCTAAGAGAGCTCCCATAGTCGTTTCCGTGATAGTGAGGTACAGAATCAGAGGTTCTCCTGGTCTAGGTGGCATTAGAATAGGTGGATTTGAAAGGGATTCTTTCATAGAATCAAAAGCATCCTGACATTCTTCATTCCACTCATGGGATGCCCCTTTTCTGAGCAGCTGAAATATAGGTTCACATCTTATAGTGAGTTGTGAGATGAACCTGCTGATATATTGAATTCTGCCGAGAAACCCTCTTACTTCTTTTGTTGTTTTTGGAGGAGGTAATTCCTGAATAGCCTTCACCTTTTCAGAGTCCACTTTAATGCCGTCTTGACTGACAATGAATCCCAACAGCTTTTCCGAAGTGACACCAAACACACACTTTTGAGGGTTTAGCCTTATATTGTACTTCCTGATTCTTTCAAAGAAGGACCTTAGTGTAGGAATATGCCCCTCACGATCTTCACTTTTCACAATCATGTCATCTACATAAACCTCCACAATGTGGTGGATGAGGTCATGAAGGATAGTGGTTGCAGCCCTTTGATATGTGGCTCCGGCATTTTTGAGACTAAAAGGCATAACTCGGTAGCAAAAAGTGCCCCATGGAGTGATGAAAGATGTCTTTGTCATGTCTTCTTGAGCCATGAGTATTTGATTATACCCTGAGAATCCATCCATGAAGGAAAACATTGCATGACCAGCCGTACTATCAACAAGAACATCGATGTGGGGTAGGGGAAAGCAATCTTTTGGTGACGCAGCATTCAAATCTCGAAAATCAATGCATACCCGAACTCTCCCATCCTTTTTAGGTACGACCACTATATTGGCGAGCCAACTTGGATGTTTTACAGCTTGGATGAATTTGGCATCAAGCTGTTTCTGGATTTCTTCTTTCACTTTCAGACTAACCTCTGGCTTCATTCGGCGGAGCTTTTGCTACTTAGGCTTGCTTTCAGGATGTAACGGAATGCGATGTTCCGCAATTTCTCTATTAACACCAGGCATATCAGCATAAGACCATGCGAACATATCTACATACTCTTTTAATAATGCAATAAACGTAGATTGTTCAGTTGGGGAGAGGGATGATCCTATTTTGACTTCTTTTACAACATTTTCTGTACCAATATTAATTACAATGGATTCTTCCATGGGTTTTATGTATGTTTCAGTTGTATCAAGTGATTCATCATTATTAAATTCACTGTCAGAAATAACATCTTGCATGCAAATGTATTTAGATAAAGGTTCACATTCAATTTCCTCACTATCAGAGTCTTCTGACTGGGTATGCAAGGTAGATTGATTGGAAGATGAGCTATCGGTATGATATCCATCTGAAGGGGGTGAAAAGGTATTTTCATGAGATGGATGTGGAGGATGGTTTCCTAAAAACATTTTAAATTCTATAGGCCCGTCTTTTGGCTGACACTCAATACTCCACTTATGTTCAATGCTTTTGCCAAAAGGTATCATCAAAGACACCAGGTCAAAATCCTCTTCTCTAGAGGACTCAGAAGCGAAAAGCTTCTTAAGGACTCCATGTTCCAGATTATCCACCCAGTCATTTTCTTTTTTCATGTTTTGTTCTCGAACAAACCAACTTTTGATTAAGTCTAAATTCCTAGCTCCATTGAAGAATATCTCCAATCTCGGTAAAATCTTCTGTTCTTTCCTACTAAGCCAAGGTTCTGGAAATTCGTAGTATGGCTCAGTATCTCCTTGCAGGATGAACTGACCATTGAAGGTAGAAGAAGGTTTTTTGGTGTTTAGAGAAGTGCCGCCCAGATCATATCCTAATCCATGTCGGTTCTGCTTGTCTACTACGGGGATTGGTTGCTTCATTCCCCTACTATCACGCCCTAATCCGGTTCCTTGAGTATAACCCATCTTCATCATAATTTGAAATCCTTTGGACAGAGGTTGCAGGGCAATCCCTACAAGCTCTTTGACCGCATTCGTGGGTAGGGCTGAGGTGTTTGTTTTCTGGCGGTAATTGGTCATCCTTAGAGAAGGGACAAATTTCTTCTTTTTGGGCCTAAAAGTAGAGAAAAAGAATTAAAAGAAAAGAAGGCTACATATTGCAGAATGCATTGCAGAGTAAAGAAAATTTTCGAAAACAACTTTGCCATATTTTGACTGGAATGGTCCACCTTCGCAATTTTGCTTTTTATTATTCATTTTTTTCTTTCTTTTTTTTTGACTTTATTTTGACCATTTTAAATGATTTTACTGTCCTTGGGGTTGAAAATAGATTTTTCATTCTTCCATTCCCTGCTTAATATTTGAACAAAGACAGAAAATATAGAGATTAGGGCCTGTATCCCCATTGATGCGTCAATTCAGCATTATGAAATTGCTCTTGTGATGACTGGCATCTTGAATTCTGATCACATTGCCTGAAATACAATGTTTAATATATTTGAGTCAAACCCGAAGGTTGCCTACATATCCCCATTGCTCCAAGTGCATTTTATGGGGAATCAGACTCAGCGTAGTTCGTCATTTTAGAAAGAACTTAAGTTTTTTATTTAATAAAGCAGCTGCACTCATATTGAGCTACCTACGTACCCCAGGTGTTACATAGGTGGAGTGATTTCACAGTGCAAGTGTAAGTGATAATGGGGATTCAAGTTGCACGTAGTTCTCTAATACAAACGAACTGAAAGATTTTTTTTTTCTTTTTTTGCATATGGGCTAACCCCCTACAGGACTTTTACCGAAGATTTTTTTCTTCTGTGAGCTGATCAAGTAGCTTTGCGGTAGACAAGAGCTATGTTGGTGATTTGCTTGATGCGATGGTTGAGAGCATGACATTGGTTTGTGCCGTGACCATGCAACTGATGATATTGACAGTACTTGTGAAGATCTGACCCTACTGGACTTTCCCTTGGGCGTGTGGGAAGTGGATGAATCTTATCTTGTTCAACCAATTTGCGAAAGATATCGACTTGGGATTGCGGTCGCAGATATGACGACACCTTTCTTGCAGGTATTTCTTTGTGGGTTGGACTAATGATGCCTCGATCAATCAGGCTTTGCACTTTGTAGTAAAGGTCATGGCATCGATCAGTTTCATGCCCAAATTGACGACAATAAACGCAGAGTTTGGTCATGTCTGTTCCAGGAAGGGGTAAACAGTGCACATGCGCTGGAACTTGAAGTATACCTTCCCTCCGAAGACGATCATACACCATACTCAATGGTTCATCCATCTTAGCATAAACCCTTGGATTTGTATTGGGAATTTCAAAATCTTCCCGAGGTCGTTTTCTTGCAATTTCAGAGCATCGATGTCAAAACCATGCTATTCTATGTGGCTGAGGGAGGTGTATTTGATAGTAACCATGTGACGATAATAGAAATCATTCAGGTTCAGCAGCAATATGAGCATGAATTCCCAATCAGTATTAGGGAAACGAAGTTGTGTGTGGATATGAGTGCATCTCGAACAAAAGTGCGAGAAGGTTTCTAAGGCACTTTGACGCAAAGTGACTAACTTCAGCTTCTTGACATCAGTCTGTTTATACTCGAAAGCCCAATTAACAAAGTCTTGGCTAGCATTTTCCCAACTAGCCATATTTACACAATCTGAAGAATAATACCAGTCCAGAGCTGGTCCTTCTAAACTCTTGTCAAACAGCATGGGGTAATCTTCCTCTGGTATGCCCCATGGATGCAAGGCATTCACAAATCCCACTAAGTGGACAAAAGGATCACCGTTCCCATTAAATTTTCTGAATTGGGGTAATTCACGATAGTGATCTTCATGTTGATATCCTGGAAAGAGAATCAGGGATTCGGTGTGAACTTCTCAGATAGGACCCACTACATTAAAGTTCAGATCAAAATCATCTGTCCTAGATCTCTTCTTGGAGTCATTATCATCATCTTGAGGATTGCCGACACAGGATTCTTCCGGTGCTCCAGATGACGTATTATGTGTGTCGATGCTTGGAGCTCCTACCTCTTCCTCGTCATCCTCACTATATTCTGGTTCTGTTTCTCCATCACTTTCATCTGGTGTGGCTGCTGGAACCTCATTCATCCATGAATTTTCAAGTGCTGCTAGAATACAGTGGATAGTATAACCATCCAACCTAGTGCCCTCCACTTCGTTCAGATACAATACCGATTTTCCGGCATTAGAGATGATCATAATTTCTAGATCACCAGAAATAGTCACAACACCCTGATCAGAGAGGAGCTTTACCTTCTGATGTAGAGTAGAGGCTACTGCCCTATTTTCATGCAGCCATGGTCTTCCTAATAAGAAGTTAAAACAGGCTTGTATGTCAATGACCATGAATTCCACCTTCCTTGCCACGGGACCACGTTCAATGAGGAGGTTGATCAAACCCAATACTTCTCTCTTAGCATTATCATATGCTCTGACCACCTGGTTGGATGGTACCAGATCCTCTTTTGAATACCCAAGCCTTATTAGCACACGCAGAGGGCAAACATTGATTGTGGAGCCATTGTCGATCAACACCCTAGGTATCTCCCATCCATTATAGCGTATAGTGATGTGTAATGAATTGTTGTGGTTGATATTGTTAGGGAGATCATTGTCTGTGAACATGAGAGTTCGATCTACCCCATGAATGAGCCCCACCATCTGGTCAGGTGTTATAGAAGAGCTTACAGAGGCTTCATTAAGATGTTTTAGAACAGCTGCCCTATGAGGCTGGGAATGCATTAACAATTTCTAGATGGAAACATTAGCATTTACTTCTTTCATGCGCTTGATAGCATCATCTTCCTTGTTACTTTCCTCTGTCATTGGCTCTTTGCCCTTTTCCTTCCTTCTCAATACCTCCAAAGGATTTTCATCCTCCAAATGGGATGGTTTAAAGTGGCGGCCTGCTCTAGTCAAATGAGACCGAAGAGAATGTCCTCATCACTAAGATCATCGAGGCAGATGGGGCGCTGGTATGTATTTGGAGTGGTGGAATGTCCTCCAGTGTTTTTCTCCACAATTGTTAAGACCGAAGAGGCATCTTCATCAGCATCAGAATCCAAAATGAAGAAAGCACCGTCATAACCCAAAGTTCCACACATGTCAGAGAATGGATCCTTTTTGAGAGTGAAGCTGGGGTCTTTACAAGGCATCATTTTGACTTTTTCTTGAGTGGAATAGTCATAGACCAGACACTTGTAACCTACGACTATCAGCATTTCATACATTTGAGGAACTGTCTTGTGGATTAACTGAACTGGATCGCATCTGTCCGAAGCAGCAGAGATGGCATTAATGGCGAATGAGGGTTTATGATTAGGAAAGGGGTTTTTTGTGATGTTAGACTGAGAGTCATTTGGTTTATTGGAGATGGATCCCAGAGAAAGTGTTCCATCATCCACAAGGTTTTGAATTTGATGCTTTGGAGCCGTGCAGTTTTCAGTTTTATGCCCCGGGCTTTGATGGTATTCACAGTTTTGATTTGGGTCATAACCAGGGTAAAGATTTTTAGGAGGTGGGCGCGGATTCAAGGGTTGAATGAGATTGACCTTTTTTAACTTGGAGAGAGCTTGGGAATAAGTCATGTTCAAATGAGTAAAGTTCCTTTGTGGTCGCAATTGGAATGCAGACGATGCACCAATGGCATGGATCGCATTAGTTGTCTTAGGAGCTGCTGAATCATTGTTTGGGGCTCTTTTGTTATTTCCAAATTTTGCATTATAAGTAGCGCCGCCAATAGGTTCATCTTTTTTGATGTCTCCCCTTTTCACAGCATCCTCAACTAAAGTTCCCGTAGCAATCAAAGCTTTGAAAGTCGGAAAGTATTGGTATGCCATATGCTTCTGATGGACAGGAATAAGGTTTTTCACAACCATTTGCAGCTGTTCCTTCTCATTAGGCCTACTCATCATTTTGGAAGCCTTGTTTCTCCATCGAGTGATGAATGAAGAAAATGTCTCATTAAGGTTTTGAGAAGTGGTCTCCAGATCCCTTCTAGTAACATCAATTTCTTCATTATACTTGTATTGGTTTGAGAACTCTCTGACTATGTCAGCTCAAGTGGATTTCTTTGTATTTTCAAGGTTGAGGAACCAATGTGCTGCAGCACCATATAAATATTGTTGAAATACTTGGGCCATCAAGGATTCTTCCACTCCCCAGGGACTCATTGCCCCTACATACATTTTTAGGAAATTGGTGGGGCTACCGGTCCCATCAAACCTTGTCAGATTAGGCATTTTGAAACCATGGGGTAATCGTGCCTTCGGGAAAAGAGTTAATCCATGAATATCCATCCATGGTTCAGCCTTAGTCATGCCTTTTAAGACTTCTTTAAGCTTGACTACTTCTTCCTCGAGTTTAGTGGGAATTTCTCTCTCATTGTTCAGAGGCTCAAGATGAAAAGGCGAAGCTACTTCCGGCTCCAGAGGAGGAGGAGGAGGAGGAGGAGACATCTGGGCGCTTTGGCGCATTATACCTAACACAGTTTGCTCAATAGTATCCTGTCGGTCAAGCATGGCCTGGACAAGTCCTCGGAGCTCAATCATTGGATCAGGTGGAGGGGTAGAGTTTTGTTGGTGCTCATTGTTCGGAATTTCAGACATATTGTTGAGACGTGTAGCAGAGAATACAGCTGGTGTAGACAAGGATGACAGTATTATTGACAGAGAACGTTCACTGTGGTCAGAACTTCGGCGAATTAGCCTAGATCCTGAGCGGGCCCATGCAGAGTTCCTGTGAAATGAGATGAAGGGTTAGCACAGAAGTTTGTCCAGGCTTTGTTTCTTCTTTTCTTTTTTTTGTTTTTGCAGGAAATGAAAGAAATGATATCTTTGAAAATTCTCTCTTTTTTTTTTACCCCAATTTCAGTTATCATTTATTAAAAGGTGTAAGACCTTGACTCTATCATTTGTTTTGAGATTTTTCATTAGATTTCTTTGACTTGTTATTCTTTTTTAGACTTGGACTTTTATTTACATTTTAAACTTCCACTTTTTAGACTCATATATTTTTTTTGGGATAATACACAAACATTTTTCAAAATCAATTTGATGATATGTTTCCTTTTTCAGCTGCTATAGAATTAAGAGGAAAGAGGTATAACGAGGCCTGTGTCCTCATTTTGGCAAATTATAATGCCCCATATATCGTTCTTCTTTGTAGTGATCTGCATCTATTGATTACTTCTAAGTGCTGAAACCACAAAAGAAAATATTAAATGCAAAAGGGGCTGCACCCGAAGGTTGCCTACGTATCTCCATAAGTGGATTTGGATTTGGGGAAGAAATTTTTCTTCTGATGATTTTTTTTTTGAATGGAGAATCAGGCCCAACGTAGTTCTGATATATGAAATGAAATTTAACCTAATTTTTTGTTTTTTTTTTTTTGTTTTTGCAGCTGCACTCGGAAATGAGTTGCCTACGTACCCCTTTTAGTACATTACATAGTAGAGAAACTAAGATAGATGCATACAACATTAGATTTTTTTGTTTTTTTAGGGGATCAAGCCGCACGTAGCTCTACCTACAAAATACAATATAAAAGTGATTAAATGATTCAGGTACTTCTCAAACTTTTTCAGATTTCAGTTTGCCGGGCGCCATGCCATGTATTCTCTTGTTTGAATACATCTATTCCACCTCTTAGGATTAGACTGATGTGAAGTACTCGGGTTCTTCTCAACCTTTTTTCCGAATTCAGTTTGCTAGGCGCCAGGCCATGTATTCTCCTATTTGAATACGTTTGTTCCACCTCTTAGGATTAGACTAATTTGAAGTACGCGAAATGTACACACTAACAATGTTAGTCAATGACTTTTCTTTATATGTTTTTTTAGCAGGAAATGGAAGAATTTTCCTTTCTTTTTTTCGAAAATGATTATCCCCTTTGATTAGACACAATTTTTTCTTTATCTTTTTCTTTTTTTAGAACAATTATCCCTTTTGACACAAATTTGATTTTTCGAAAAGCTAGTGATCTTTTCTTCAAACTTGATTTTTTTAGTTTTATCTAAATGATTTTATTTTAAACTTTATTGACAGAACAATCCTAGGTGGTACTGGACAAAATCAGTTTTGCACAACAAAGTTGTATGATTTTTAATTATATACACAAAATTTGTTTTTTAGAAATTCCAAAGCCCAATTGCTGGAAACATCTTGCAATTCATAGGAAAAATATTAAATCCTACAAACTATTCTGATAACACAGACGAAAAATGGAATGAGAGGGAACCTATTAGGACTTCCACATACCCAAATCACTCCAAAGATTAAAAAATGATAAGAAGAAAACAAGAAAGTAGGTTAGTAGATGATTAAGAAGAAAACAAGAGAGTGAAGTTGAATTTTTTTTTCTTCAACTTCTTCTTACTAATTAAGACTTTTGCTTAGATGAAAAGATTAAGGAGAAGAAGAGTAGTAGAGAAGATGAGAGTGAAGTTGAATTGTGTTTTTTTCAACTTCTTCTTACTAATTAAGACTTTTGCTTAGATGAAAAGATTAAGGAGGAGAAGAGTAGTAGAGGAGATGAGAGTGAAGTTGAATTTTGTTTTTTTCAACTTCTTCTTACTAATTAAGACTTTTGCTTAGATGAAAAGATTAAGGAGGAGAAGAGTAGTAGAGGAGATGAGAGTGAAGTTGATTTGTGTTTTTTTTCAACTTGGTTTTGAAGTGAAAAGGGGAGGGTATTTATAGAGAAATGAGGAATGTGAACTAGGGTTTCAAAGAGGGAGAAAATCAGATTTTTCATCCAAAAAATCTGATTTTCTTCATCCTTAATCACCTTAATGACATCACTCTAATGACCTCACCCTAATGACATCATCAAATCTCTTTGGAAACACAAATATTCTTATTCTTTTTAGATTTGCTCATTAATGAGGCAAGATCAGATTTTCAGAAAATATTCTTCCTAAAACATCCTAATACGTAAAAAAAATTGCATTGAAAATCGTGCAAAACGAAACTGACCAGGATGCTGCGCCTAGCGCAGGAAGCTGCACTAGGCACAGCACCTTGCGCTAGGCGCAAGGCTCTGCGTCTGGCGCAGAGCATGCTTGTGCGCTAGGCGCACAATCATGCGTCTAGCGCATGATTGTGTGCTTGGCGCACACTTGATTCTTCCGGAAAGAATCCGGATTTCCCCCTCTTACACATGGGATTTGATTCTTATTCTCACATCTTTTCATGATTCTTATTCTCTAACTAATGGATAAAGAATGTGTTTAGTGGATAAAGAATGTGTTTAGTGGATAAAGAATATATTCTTATTCTTTATCCAATGAACAATGACTTGACCATCAAGGAAACTGATTAATGCCGGTTTTGGGATACGACTAAATCCCCACGCCTAATCGTGACTCGTTTTTCATTTTTTCGAATGACTAACTTAAGACAATTAATGAAAACTCGTCAAATTAATAATGACGAGCATGATTATACTATGAATCATTTTATTAAAACGGTGGTTGTAGTTATTGACTACGACTCACGAAAATTACACTTCTAAGCCGAAACTGTATGACTAATACGCAAAAATGGAAAATCGTGCGACGGAATGAAACTCGCGCTCCGGGGCGCACGCTCCACGATGCAAAACCTTTATTTATCCGGAAAAAAGGGTTCCGAATTTGGTGTCTACAATAACGGAGAATCTTCACTGACTACTTAAAACGTTCCTCTTATGAAATTGGGACCTAATTGAATAATAAAAGTAATTCAGTGCTAAGTCTTTGATAATATTAATAAAAAATCAAATTATCTAACTATGTAAAATATTGAGGTTCGAATAATAAAAATAATTGTTCTTGTTGTTTAAACTTTCCCTTCATAATTTTCATTGAAACTAGCATATTTAGGAACTAATAATAAGATGTTTGTAAATATAATTTCTTTTAACTTATATTATACTTTCTTTATAATAACAAAACTCAAACATATATATATATATATATATATATATATATATATATATATATATATATATATATATATATATATATATATAAGTATTATAAAATCAGAATTGAGAAATAAATTCATCATAAGAACTAATAATATAATTGTAAATCTGATTTCTTTGAACTTATACTATACTTTATTTACAATACCAACTTAATCAAAGATATATATAAGAATTACAAAATCAGAATTTACAATTAAATTAAAGTAGAAAAGAAAGAATTTTCTTTTTATATAGTACCGAAGTAACTTGCCGGTGATAACCACCAGCGACGGAATTCCGGCGGCAACACCAGCCACGCACCACAACGCTCGAAGACTCGAGCCCACGCACGCACCACTCAGCCTCGCACTCTCGAGCCCACGCACACACAACACTGCCCTCGAGCCTCGACGCATTGCACACCGCACGCACTCGAGCCTCGACGCACCGCACACTGCACGCACTCGAGCCTCGACGCACCGCACACAACGGACAGCACTCGCGTCGCACCTCGCAGCCTCATCCAGCACTCGCGTCACACAACACGAGCCTCGCACAACACCCTCGACTCGCACACACAGCCCCACACTCGCCTCGCCCAACACACAACTGCTCGCACTCCTCGAGCACAGCACTCGAACGCTCGCACGTCGATGGTGGTTGACGCAAACACAGGGGAGAAAGGAGAAAAGTAGCGCATGAGAGGAGATAGGAAAGTGACGAGGAGGGAGAAGAAAAGAGGAGAGAGAAAAGTCTTTAGGGAAGAAGAAAGAAAACGACTGATTATAAAAATAGGGTTTTGTTTCCTCTTTTACATATATATATATATATATATATATATATATATATATATATATATATATATATATATATATATATATATATATATATATAGCATGAAAACCCTATGTTCACTAGGATTTATTTTCCAAATCAAACTCTTATTTCTATTTTATTTATTTGGAAAAACAAAATAAAACCGAATTATTATATAGTTAGGTAGAAAAGTAGTTTGTTTAACTAAATTATAACTGTAGACTTACCCAAATTATACTTTTATGTGAATAATATTATTCGTTTAATAAAAAATACCTTCAACCTTATTCTTTATATTATCTTACTTATAAAAATAACTCCTAAAAATACGGAGTATTACACTTTCGGGCTAGGGCTCAAAGAGGACAATATCTACTAGTGGACTCCTGCACACCTAGTGATGTTACAGATGGTATTAGAGCTACGGTCCATTCCGGTGTCCTGTAGTGCCTACAGGGACGCATGCTCTTTAAAGGAGGGGAGAAGGTGCCTGAGATCTTGGCTATCCCACATCGAAAGTTGAGGAGAACGAAGCCTTCTTTATATAGAGGTGGACACCTCAACCTAGTAGAGGCCTTTTGGGTAGGACTTCGGTTCTGCACCAAAGCAAATCCTTACGGGTTAGGGCCCAAAGAGGACAATATCTACTAGTGGTGTTATAGTGGGCTTGGCAGCAACATTGGGTTTTGGAATAGCTTCATCCAGGCTCGTCTTCAAGAACAGCTCTCTTGAGTACCCACTGCAACACATTGTTCAAGGAGGGAGTTGTCTTTGGGCCTGCCTCAATAAATAAATGAGAGGTGCTAAGCAGGTGTTGTATAGCCGATAAGGCTATCTGATCATCCTAACAATTGAATATTGGTTAGGTTAGAAGATGCAATGTTGTGATGCAAGAGTTAGATATATGTAACGTACAAACTATGGTTAGGTTAGATATATGTGATGTAAGTTCATAAAAACTGTAAATTTGTATTAGAGTTCTTTTATTGAAGTTTGCTCTTTCAATGTATAAGCTTGGCCTTTCTAATGATATGGTAAAGATTACAAAGTGAATGTTGCCAAATAAAATTGATGTGGACTGAATAATGGAGGTAACTTAACGTGAATAACTGTAATTCACTTGTTTAATGAGCTTTTATATATGAATGGTAAACAAACTACACAACTAAATTAAAAGGACAAGCTACATACCGAGTGCTTGATCCTGAAAATGTCTTCAACTGGCATTTTGGAAAGCTTTTCTAAGTCTTTGCTGAACATTGTAACTGAAAGTGTTCCGGTTCCATCAGAGACGTCACAATTGAAGGTTACCCTATATATAGAAAACATATTAGAAAATGTTAGAGGGAATACATTAGAAGTAGTAAGAATTTATTGATGGAATCATAACTCAACTAGGGATTGAAACAACATCTTTTACTGAACATGTGGGACATGTGTATGTCTCTCCCATTGGAACATCGGTACGCTTGCCACAGTTAGAACACCCTAGGTATGCGTGGACGTTCTCGATGTTTGCTTCAGGAACCACAACCCTCAACCAGCGGCGTTCCTCTTGTAGTGTGTTAGTAGGCTAGATTAGAGGAATACTTTATCAGTTTGGTGCTAAGAGGAAGACAGCAAGAAAGGGCAATGCATCAAATAAGCCAAATATATTATTTCGTTCTAGGAAAAACCATATCCCACTCCATTACACATCTAAGAACACCTATGAAAAAAACCACACTATTTTCCTCTAATGCATAGAGTGGAACAAGTTGCTCCCATGATCATATGCTGATTTAAATTTACTCAAAATAAAACAAGATCATTTCCCTCAAACAAACAAACAAAAGAAAAAGATAAGATCATAATACTCATAACATTCTATCCGTAATTAGAATCAGAATAGATTTTCAAGCTTCCATTATTTGAAAATTAGGCTGAAAGTTCTAGGTGTCAATTGTAGAAGCGCATTAATTTAGTAGATTTGCTTATAAAATCATTAAGCTAACAATATAATTTTGAAACTGCAATGTGCTAAGCAAGAATGCTAACTTTTTTCAATTTCAATCCATAGATTGTCATGATCAGCCTCTCTTTTGATGTGTTCCTAACATCTAATACCCTCAACTGTCTATCAGCTAGTGTGTCTTTGTGGCGCAGCGCCCTGGAAACAAAAACCAACACTAGTGGAAAAAAGTCCATCGGATCCGGTCAAAACCGGGCTTAGAGATCCAGTTTTGGTCCGAATCGGGTGGGCCCGCAGCAGTTCTTAAAGATTAACTGTAACACCCCGTAATTTTCACCCTTTATTTTTGGTGTTTGTTTACATTAAAATGATATTTTTTTCGTAAAAATAAATAATTTATTATTTAAATTATTTTGGAATGTGTTGTGAAAATGTGTATATATATTTATATATTGTGATATATTTATATATATTTATTTTAAGTTGTTAGTTATTTATTTTAAAGGTTATATTAGTTTCGTTATTTATTTAGGCGTTTAGGATGCAGTTTTGTCGCGTAGCGTTTTTTGTAACGTTGTTGGACCGACTGGGGTGATGAAATGGTACATCACGTGTGGCGTTTTATGCTGGCCGAAAATCAGCATTTTGGAGTGGAGGATGAAGAGTTTTGGTGCTTATTAAGCTAACCTTTGGATCTCTTGTAACCGCTCATTTAATCCCTCATTAACATTCTCCTAAACCCTTCATTTTTCCTTGCCATAAAATTCTGATTTTTAATAAGAGAAGTTCAGCATCATTGTCATTTAACCCACGCTGTTTTCAAGAAAAGAAAGAGAGAAAAGGAAGAGGAAAAGAAGAGAAAGGTTCAACCCGATTTTTCCTATCACACCTTCACTAAAATAACCGTAGACGGAGATCTAACCGTTGGATCGTCTTCAAATTTGGACAGCACGTTTATAACATCTTTTTATTCACTTTGACCGGATCGATTTAGATTCTGAGGTTTTCATCACCGGGAATCATGGTCGGAACAGAGCAGTACGAAATAAGAGTTTTCAACGTTCAAGAAGAAAACGCCTAGTGACTTGTTGCTACAATTATCGTTCATGGAGGAATTGGATTGCTCGCATATCTTTCGAATCCCTTTAGACTCAGCTCTCCTCCCGACATTCCAGGTAACTAGTAGTTATCTTAGAATAATAGTGATTAGGGTATTATTCGGTATTAGATTATTAAGCTAGGAATTGTTTAAAATACTCTTTGAATGAATACTTGAGGCATGCTGTATGAATATTGTATACAGAAAAATAATTTTCGTCTGAGTTTTAGTATTTATTCGATTTATTTGGTATTTTGTGCGTTTTTGGCTTAATTGCAAAATAATTATTGAACGAATGTTAAAATTGCTGACATGATTTTTCCTGAATCATTTTATATGTGTAGTATGTATTTCATGCCTTGGAATAATTTTTGCCTACTGTTTACAGGTTTATTTAATTGGTTTATCTGTTTTTGCATTTTCGTGTCTGTCAGTATATAAATCGTGACAATTGTTTCTAGAGGCAGAAAAATTCATTTATTTGTATATTATGTATTACCGTGAGTTTATGCATGTTATGTGAATTTTTGGTAATTTTTGGGCGTTTATTTTTATTTTTAATTATTATATTGGCTTTATTAAGTATTCTGTAAATTAACGTTTAAAAATACTTTTAGAGTCCGAAAATTAGAAATAAAATTTGTACCATGTCAGTAGAGCCATAATGGTCGTATGATAATTTTTGTGTTATTTTACTGATCGTTCTTATTAGTATAATAATTATTATTGTGTTTTTGTTATGAGTTTGAGGATATTCTTTTTAATTATTTAAGGGCTTGTTAATCATAAATAATTTGTGACCTTTTATGTTCTTGGAAGCTGGTGTTTATAAGGTTGTTGTGAGTTTTGTTGAGTATCATTATGTTTACGTTTGGCTTATGTAAAAATGATTAGTCGTGTACGCTTCATTTATTTAATAAACCTTGGAGTTAATTGGTGATCTTATTTGATGTGATTCATTTCTGGTTGATACTGTTGGTGTTGTAAACTCTTTAATTGTCGTTGTTTGTGCTTTGTGGTGTGCAAAATATTTGTTGTTGAGATATTTGTTGTAAGTGTGTAAGTTACTACTTTGAGGATTTTTGAAGAATTATTTTTGATGAATTATGGGTATAAGGCCGGGTGGCATCCCTTTGACGAATATTTTTGAGATGAATGATACTTTGATGATATTTATGATTTTATTTTGAGATAAGAACATCCGGTGGGATAGATGTAGTCCCCAGTGAAGAACATGCCAACCACCTGGTTTGCGAACTAGGGGTACACCTGGGTTAATTGTTGTCGTCCGAGAGGTCGGGGAGTTCTGCGTATTCTACCCTGCATCGGGAGTTTGGCCATTCTTAGACACAGGCAGTGGGGAACGTAAGCACATAGACTGACCTGGAGATTGCGATCTGACAAACCTTAGGAAGTGAATTGCGATTCACTGGCATTCGGTTTTTGACTCAATAACTTGTTGTACTTTTGTTTTATTATTATTTAAGTATTCTAGAGTTGATTTACTCACTATATCTTGTATACTTGATGTTGACTATCACTTGTATCACTTGTGAGCTTTATGATTTTGGATGCATGTTATTGTTATCATGATTGTATGCTTTCCTTTCTTATTAATCTATGTCTGAATCATGCTTTGATTTCTTTTGTTCTGGGAGAACTGCTAGTTACTCCCCACTGATTGTGGATTGTTGTTATATATTTTGCAGGTTATGTTGATGGGAATCTTCTTTGGTTTTGGGTTCGGGTTGAGTTGTGAGCATTGAAATGATAGTTGTTTTAGGCCTAGACTTCTAGTTAGATTTTTTTTCTCATTTGGAATACTCTGAATTAGTTATTTATTTATATTATTTATTTAAGTTGGTTTCTTCACATAGCTATTTAAATACCTTTGTATTAGTAGTGGCATTCCCAGAAGACGATGTTTCCGCCATCGTCCTATAATACTATTATTATTTCTTTCTTTTCCGCTTTGAAATTCTGGGGTGTTACATTAACTGATCCGGTCTAGGGCCGGATCAGTTAATCACTAACCGATCCGGTTTTGAACGAAAACCGGATCAGTAATGTGTAAACTGATCCGGTTTTTTGGTGGAAACCGGATCAGTTGACGATGAACTAATCGGGTTTTCACAAATGACCGGATCAGTAAAGTGTGGATGAGCAAACCAAAACTCCGAATTCAAAACGATAACAATATCATACAACCAAAACTCCGAATTCAAAGCAACAATATCATTCGATAACAAGCTAATAACGATAAGTAACTCCAACGAAATTAAATATCAAAATCTCGAAAAAACCCAGAAAAACCGAAATTAAACCAGAAGAAGACGAAATTAAACCCATTATATTAAACCCAGAACAAAACGAAATTAAACATGAAAATCTCAGAACAAACCCAATATATTACGAAACCCAGAACAAACCCAATATATCAACCCAGAACAATCCCAAAAAACGAAATTAAACATTCACATATTTACTAACGAAATTACCAAACAAATACAATATATTACAAAATAAATTAAGGACCTTGCAAAATCCGAAGGAAAATGAAATGAAAAATTATAAAAAAATAAAAATAAAATGAGAAAAATTTAAAAATAAAAGAATCTAAAACCCTAGATCCAATTTCTCACACCTCTGTCATCTTGAGCAATTGCTTTCGGATCTAGAACAAATAACCTTCGAGAAATTAAACGAAGGAGAGAGAAATAGCCTTCGAATAAGGTTTGTTGGCGTTGCTTCGAGCCTTCGAAAAATTAAATGGTGGTGGTGCTTCGAGTCTTCGAGAAATTACGGTGGTGTTGCTTCGAGTCTTCGAGAAATTATTCGAGCAGTCCATAAATTATTCGAGAAATGGTGTTTCCAGGCGTGGAGGGAGGAGGGAAATATGTGGGAGAGGAGAGGAGAGAATGAGAGAGGAGGGAGATGAGAGAGGCGTGGGGTGGGAGGAATAGGGTTGGGTTAGGGTTGGAATAGGGGGGATAAGAGAGACGTGGGGTGGGAGTGAGGAAATGAGGATGGGTTTCTTTTGGGCCACGTCTTATATATTCAAACAAAGCCCAACTGATCCGGTTCCATATTTGGACCGGATCAGTAAAATATTTCACATATTCGATTATTGAATTTGGGCCAGCAACCAACTAAATTGATCCGGGCATGGATAAAACCGGATCAGTTATAGTTGTGACATTTTTTTTTCCACTAGTGCAAGTTAGAGTTGCTGCAATATTAGGTGATTTTATCAGAATGTGTGTGGTTACTTTGGGAACTAAAGTAGGGAAGGTTACCATTCTGTGAGTGCACTTGCTTTGTCTCCTTTCGGCTCATGAATAATAGTAGTGGGCATGGTTGATGCAAGCGAGAACCCTGCATTACATCCCATATAAGTAAAGAAATGCTTGACAAACTTCCATGGGATTTTTTTGGGTGTATAAGAGTGGTGAGTTACCTTTGTGATCAGTCACTTTGAGGGCAGTGAATCCAATAACACTGAATTTTGCATCCCCATTAGAGAGGCGACCGCAATCCGGACCGGCAAGATCATTCCAAGCAGAAATGATCAATGGTTGTTGAGTGTTGTGGGTGTGTTATTGCCATCAGTTGAAGATTAGCAAGCTGAATAACTATGGACAAGCAAGCAACTATGAATAAAATGCTAAGTATACCTGTGGTCGGCAATGACAATTTCCTGGACTAGATTTTCGCATCGCTGGGTGTTAGAATAGTACAAGCTTGTTCTTCAACATACAGAACCACACCTAGAATATCAATACAACAAGTTTAAGGTTGAGCATGTTAGTGTTGTGAGTAGGATTCATTATTGGGCCCAAATGCAAGGTGTACATATTGCTACAAAGTACAATTGCTATGTCTTACCAAACTTATCGTGAGGATCTCCAGCTTTCGGAATGGAAGCTATGTTTTGGTACTCAGGCAAAACAGGCTATGCTTCAGCATTCACTGGTTGGATTACAGTTTACCTTCCAAAACTCATTTGGTAATCAAGTTCAGTCGAAGTGGACTTGTACTGCTCCTCCACAAGTTTTATTAGAGCGTTTGCTATTTCATTCTCCCCTTTGTACACGAAAGCATCCTTGTATCCTTCAACTTGATCTCCAAATAGTGCACCCCGCATACGGTTCCCCTGAAAGCACAGTTGGTATGGTGAGTTGGATATCTTAAAGGTTTTAATACAACTCTGAAATATAATATGCTCTTGTGTAATATATGAATTTGTAGGGCAGTCAAGATGGCCCAGGACCACTCTCTTTGTGTTCTTAGATTTAGATGCATCAGTGTGTTACGGGGTTTGTTTTAGATGCAACATGGTGTAGATAGTTATATGACTACATGTTTCAAGTATTTATAAGTGTATACTGTGCTTTTGGTGGATGGAAACATTGGGCACTTATAATATTTAGGCTCTGCATTATTGGATATGAAGGCCAAGAAAGAATCCAATACCTTATCGTCTTCTAGAAGGAGGTTATGGTAAAGCATTCCTTTTTTTGAAGAGACCTTAGCACGCCCCTTCTCGATTACCTTCACCTTAACCTTGTAAGCCTTAATCTCATCCAGATAAACGCGTTTTGGCTTCATATTCTATTCCCTATTTATGTGAACATGTATACAGTTAATATAAGGGCAAAAAGAAAAATGTGGTTGCATTCTCACTTAGAAGATGCAGATCTCAGATTGTTAATCATGTTGTTGCTATAGGTTTGTATTACAAAAGTAGTATTTCATTAAGGATTTATGAGGGGCATTAGCGTAGATCGGACATTTTTTTCTTAAGGCAGGTTCCCAAACATTGTCTTTTTAGAATGATAACACATAGACTTCATTATCAAGCAACTTTAATTTTAAAAAAGAAAAGAACATTGTACACATGGGCTGAATAACAGAAACATATTGACATAGGGCTTTTTTTGGCTTTTATAAGGAACTATAGATGAATTAGTCAAAATGTAATCTTTACAGTTTAATTCATGTTCAAGTTTAGCAAAAAAACCCAAGAAGGCAAACTAATGCAGTTGGCACGTACTGTACATGTTCAAGTTTCTAATGAGTGTATATCAGTTACATAATCAACTATATAATGATAATATTGTAAGTGGTACATGATAACATTGTCCTCTGTGGCAGATGTTAATGGTTTTAAGGCACTTTACATTTTGAACTTTGCATCAGAAAGAAAGAGACAAGATATTCTACCTAGCAATAGCAATAATTGTATAAATAGGAAATTTATTATTTGTAGGAACAAACACTTATAAAAACAAAAAGGAAAGTCACCAAAGAATCTTAACTGAGCCAGTTCAGAGTACATGCTACACTAAATGCAATTGTCATTCGATGATGTGATACCCAAAGAAGGAGCATAAAGGCATGTCATATATGTGCTATGAATATGGCAAGAATGTACAGTACAGATAAGAAGTAATAATTGAAAGATGGCTTTAAAAAGGAAGTCAAAATAAGAAGACTAGAAGAGAAAATACCTCTTGTGTTCTTGAAACTATTAGAGAGGAAATGTGTGATGTAGAAAATGAAGTTTGTAGAGCAGCTCCTAATTCTGTTATCCGCCACCTGCAACTTTTTCCCCCAATAATTTTGCCTGAAGAATCGAAAATTCTTACTTTCTCTCTCCTCTCTTGTTTTTGAGATCCAAAATTCTCTCGATGGACGATTGTTTGAACATTTCATCTTCAAAATTCTAGAATATTTTTTTTCAATTTCCAGAATTGAATTTGATAGCAGAAGTTGGATAAATTGTTAGTGGCAATTAAAGAGGAAGAGAGAGAAATGAGTAGTGATAATTTATGCAGTAATTCAGTGGAATACGTTTTCTGACAATAAATTTCCAGGCACTAAAGAGGAAATTTTGATGAGATAAGTGTTGAGTTGAGAGCTTGAGATGCCATTATTAATCATGGTAAGGTGATATTGGAAGATCAACAATGGTGAGGATCAACAATGGTGACTTTTGCCGTATAATTTTGAAGAAGAAAATGGCAAGGCTAATGAGTCGAATTCATTACAAGTTAACTTGGTGAACCGGTTATCGGTCATTTGGGCCCAACCAAAGTCACAACCCGTCAAAGTTGGGACCTCCACAGGTTAATTGATAGTTCGCACCTATTAAAAATGTTCGCCCATAATTGGACCCATGACGTTAATTTTTCCTATATATATATATGAATCAGACAACCTATTTGATAAAAACTCTTATCGAACCTGAAAGGCTGGTGTGAAAATCATAGATCTCATTGCAAAGTAAGCAATATACCGAAACCGAATATTGCATAATGAATCAGTACCGGATGAGATCCTGAAGACATACATAGAAGTGAGATATGTCGATGTTATCTTCACCAGAGTAATTGGCTTCTGCTTTACGTACCTTGATCTCTTTGAGCAGCCATCTCGATTAACATGTACATTTTCTTGATTGGCATCTACAAAGCAACAGGAAAAAATCAGTGATAACAAAATCTTTAGGGCGTGAATATCTTCTAATTCAAGCGGCCTTTTACTTGTGCTATACCTAAACCTTCCCTGGATATCAATCATAAGCTACTCTCTAATGTAAAATGAAGTTAAAATGTAGAGCGATATGAGGTATGCAATAAAAAAAGGATAAACTGACATCATTTAATGCCTCAACAGCAGAATCTATGTCATACTCTGAGAACACATTGAGTTGCTGAAACACCTTAAAAACGACAAAGAGAGAATAGACATAAAGACCCAAGTAGAAGGGGAACAAAATAGATAGTTATACATTAAGCTGCCAGTAAGTTTGCCTATATCTTTAACTTTTGCTAACCTAGTAATTTCCTAATATACTAAGATACTCTATAGTCCAACAACTACCACAAAGATAACCTAAATAACATCCTTCAAAAACACACCGGACATCTCTCATTTTTTGATTGAGGTCGGCCCTCCTTGTCTCATATTGAATAACAAAAAAAATGACTACCTGACCATGGACAATAGGAGGATAGCCATCTTGTTGTCATGGTGCCATGGATGGCTCTCGATCCCATCTTCCACTAACTTTCTCTCTGCTCGACCGTCTTATTTTTCACCCCTCAAATTTCTCACCTAATAGTCAACTGCCTGTAATTTGAATCTCAAGGGCGATTGCACTGACGATTACGCCAGTAATGACCATGGCGCTGCTGAGCAACTCCACCTTCTGTAAATCGTTTTTTTTAAGTGACAGACATGAACTAATTGACATATAATTTAGGCATATGACATCACATGAAACAACAGCAAGCCACCAACATAAGCACAACACAAAACGGCAACAAAACAGCTAACAAGGAAATTATTATTAACTATAGGGAGGGAAGCTTCAATATGTCCCGTAAAGACTGCAGAAGAGATACAGATAATAGTTCCCTAAAGAAAAAACAATTTCTGCATAGGAACTCATACCTCAACCCCCCCAACTCATAGGAGACTAAAAAAACAGCTTGAGAGCATATCTTTCTCATAGACAAGGAAAGCTAAAACCAACAAAAGATAGTGTTTAGAGATAAGGAAAAGAAACAAAAAAAAGAGTTACGTTTCTGTAAGGCACGCTGATTTAGTTGGAATTCAACACCATAAGTCATTGGCTTACGTTTCTAAAGTAGTTGCTAAGAGAATATGCAAATTATCACAAAAAATAGCTAACCCTCAAATTAACTACTCATTTTACTATGTTCTGAAAAATGGGATGTTAGAGGATATAATGTTCCCTTGCAATCTGTCCAAGAAGCAATGTTTTCCATCTCTCTTTAACCAAATATAGTTTAAAAAGCGGGTGAGCCACATCCATACACTTGCTTGTATTTGATCAAAAATACTGTATAGTTTCTTATGCCAGTTTTTTAGAGCTCAAAATGTCACGAAACAAATTTGAGTGCAGAGGAATTGGCCATGTTACCACATTAATCGAGAGTTCTTATACAAAGGGAAAGTGCAAAGGGTTTAGTGGCCCCAAAAAACATATTGAAGAAAAGCACAACACACTAATGGAAACTACTAAAGAGTAAGGAAAATGGTGCACATGTTTTTTCCCCTGATGCATTAGCTACAGTACGGAACATGTGTTGTTCTAGAATGGCAAAAGTAAGGACGTGAAGACAATATAGAGCTTGTTGGTCATGTCTATTTAGGCGATTCCATGGGTCTCTTGTTGGCCTCGCGACATCTGCAAAACCAAAAATGTTTTATACTGAATGTAGGTTTTTACCCAAAATAACTTGACCATGTAAACATAAGTTTGGTCCATCCATTCAAACATGCTAGGGAAGTTGGTCAAATGCTGAGATAGGCGATAAGCTCAGGAAAATGTATACTGAATGCGGTTTTTCCCCCACATACATAGCATAGTTATTATGTAAAAAACACAAAAAAAGCATTATGTAGGAGTGGGCATACATGTACTGGGAACACATTATATGAGGTTAGTCATTCTTAGAATATCATAAGAAACAACGTTCTTAACATAGGTCTTAGGCTGGTGTTGCAGATTTGTTGTCGAAATGACTTTCACTTGAGCTGCTTGCCTAGTGCGTGACAATGCTACATATAGTTGGCCATGCGAGAAACACGGGCGAGGAGGATAGAAAGCAACTTGATTCAATGTTTCACCCTGGGACTTATTGATTGTCATTGCAAAGCTTAGCTTAAGAAATTGTTTCCTTTGGAATTGGAATGGATAGTTGGAAGAAGCGGCTGGACACAATTTTATTCGCGATATAAGCACGTGTTCTCCTTTGTGGTGGCCGGTTGTTATAGCACATTCAATCAAGTTGGGGAAGAACCGTTTGCTTATGAGTCGGGTTCCATTGCATAACCCAGTAGAAGGCAGAATATTACGAAGAAAAATAACTGGGCAATTTTCCTTCAAGACAAGTGTGTGAGGGCTCATTCCACCATGACAAAGCTTGTTTGTAAACGCTGTAGGATAGACAGCACAATTATCATCAAGAATTGTATCAAAAATTTTATACACCATAGCTTCACCAGGAAATTTTTCTATAAGCACCGTGTTTATGGAATTAACATCCTCATTCACGGGAGTTAATATAGCTCTTGTTGTGAAGATATCTGAAGTGAAGTTGTTCATGTTAATTTCAGGGAACGCCACTGAGCTGATGTCATACATAGGATTTAAATCTTTGTCGGAGGTGCTAAAAATTTGGTATGAAAGTTGCACAAAACCATTTTCTTCAGTTTGGAGTTGTCCATTTCCTAGTGCAAGTAGAAATGCTGCAAATGAAGGATCTTCTCTAGCTAGAATGTTCTCAGTTAACCTAAACTTGATGAGTTTAGGCCAAAGTGCAGAACTCACTAAGCTAGCATTAACAACTTCTCTCTGAGATCTATGGGGCACAATAGGTAAGACTTGACGGAAATCTCCACCAAAAACAACTATTTTACCTCCGAAGGGTAGATTTACATTACACAAGTCTCGTAGGAGCAAATCTAGGGACTCTCCATTCTCTTTCCTTGCCATCGAAGCTTCGTCCCAGATTATCAATGTTGTTGCCCTTATCAACGTAGCTAGGCTACCTTGTTTCGGAACATCACAAGCCAATGAAGCATCTGAATTTATTAGGATTTTAAACCGTGAATGTGTTGTTCTTCCAGAGGGTATGTTAGATGCAGCGATACCCGAGGTGGCAGTTGGTAGGACAATTTGGTTCATCAATCTCACTTCAGCATAAAGAGCATTGTATAAGAAGGTATGTCATGTTCCAACAGGGCCATCTATAAAGAATGAACCAGGCTTGCCTTGTTTGACATGCTGGATTATTGCATCGAAGGCTATTTGTTGTGCCGAGCTCAGTTTGCCGCGACAGTTAATGCATTCTTGGGGTATCGGTGCATCTAGTGCATCAGCGATATCCTTTTTCCTCCTTAATTAATTCATCATCCTCCAAAACTGTTAAGTGTTCTAAGCCAAAGCTTTTCAGTGTTTTCCCCATTGCTTCCAAATATTGCGAGTTATCACATGCGAATGCCTCCTTACATGAGAAATGAGAATGAATCTCAACCACATGATTGGATTAGAGTTACAACACTTCTTCATTAGAGTTATACCCCCGAAAAAACTTCGAGCCCAATAAAAAATTATTTTTTTCGAAATTTATTTTTTCTAATTTTTTTTGGAGTTACATCACTTTTTCATCAGAGTTACATCACTTGTTCATTAGAGTTATAGCGCGTAAAATCCATTCTCATTTCTCATGTAAATAAGCATTCTCATATGAACTCACTTCTATATATATATATATATATATATATATATATATATATATATATATATATATATATATATATATATATATATATATATACATATATATATACATATACATATATACCTGGGGTGGGTGGGCGTAACACTCCGTGTTTTTACTCCTAATTTTTCTCGTTTAATTATACTAAATTAGTATTTTTCTGTTAAAAACTAAATATTTTATTATTAAAATATTTTTAGGCACGTGTTTTCTTGTTGATATAATATTTTTATGTTGTGTTATAGTTATATATTTTATTTATAGTGGTGAGTTATTTATTTACGGATTATATTAGTTTCTTTATTTATTTAAGCGCTTAGGATGCGGTTTTATCGCGTAGCATTTTATTATTCTTTTGGACCGTCACAAGTGATGAAAATAAATCCATCACTTGTTGCCTTATGGCGGGCCGAAAATTAGCATTGCAGGAGGGAGATTGAAGAGTTTTAAAGCTCACTAAGCAACCCTTTGGAGTTCCTTGTAACCCCCACATAAATAATCCTCCTTTAAACCCTTTGTTTTCCCTTTGAAAATTATGATTTTTAATCAGAAAAATTCAGGAACCTTGCCATTCATTTGCACGCCATTTCGAACACTATTGTGAGATAATTTTCATCTTTTCGTCATCCATAAACTTGCTACACTTGTTCCTTGTTAATTTCACCTCTCTAATTCTCCTACTAATTGAAGTTCTTGGTGCATTAGGAAGCGATTTAGAGGACGATAATCATTCACAAGGAGAGCACACCTAGTACTATAGTTCTGCACTTCACCCGACATTTCAGGTAACTAGTAGATGTCTTAGAACGATAGAAATCGCGATAGTTTTTAGGAAAAGGTTTAATTATTAGAAATTTGTTTAGGATTATATGTTATCTAGTTAAAGTTAGAATTTTGATTAAAATGATTATAAATTTGTGTGTGCCGTGTGGATTTCAGTGTGTTGGGAAATGATTTTTGTTGTGATTGTTATTTTGAAAATGGTTGATGTAATATTCATGTGATTAGAATTAGTATTATTCTCACTATGATAGAATATGTTTAGGGATGTTGTCTTCATGTGCTATTATAATTTTCTTATGTTGATTATCATGTGAACTTTGTTTATTTAAATCCTTGTGTTAAGTTTTGATGAAATTACTGTTTAAGTAGTGAAATATTTGATTTGGTGTTGCTGGATTTTTGTTGTGAATGTTGTTGATATTCGTTTTATGAAATTCTTTGATTTTACTGAGTTTCGGACAAACTGGGTGATTTCGTCCAGACGCGTCAGACGCAGCGCCTGTGCGTCAGACGCACGCACGAACGTGGCAGACCAGTGGGGTAGTTGGTTACTGCATGCATTTCGTCAAACTTTTATTATTTTTCGGTTGCTTAAATTATGTTAGTGAATTGTGGTAATTTTGTGTTTTTGTAGGTTGTCAAGTTGGATTGTTATTTCTTTGGAAATGAATTTGGTGATGTGAGTTGGTTATTTGTGTGTATTATGATTTTATAATATAGTTGTGGAAATGTTGATTCATGTTTAGTATGATGTTATGAGTTTTGGTGTTTCATGAGGATTTTTGGTTATTGTGGATATGTGATGATTTTGGGATTTAAATTACTTAGGATTGCTATCCTAGTTTTTCTGTTTATTTGGGTGTAAGACCATTGGGCATCCCTATTGATTTTGATGATGGAAGAACTGTAATTTGAATTTGTAACTTTATTTTTATTTTGAGATGTAAGATATCCGGAGGGATAAACGTAGTCCCAGGTAAAGAACATGTCAACCTCCTAGGTTGCGATCTAGGGGTTAAACCTGGGTTAATTATTGACGTCTGAGAGGTCCGGAAGTACTGAGCTGGGAACTATCCTGCATCAGAAGTTTGGCCATTCTTAGACACATGCAATAGGGAATGTAAGCCCATAGGTTGTCTGGAGGTTGTGATCTGACAAACCTTATGAAGTGGGTTGCGATCCACTGGCGTTCTTCTCTTTTTCTCATAAACTCTCTTATATTGTACTATATTATTTATTATGGTGATCTATAGTTTTGAGAACATGTTGGTGTTTACTCTTTCTTATTTATATAATTCATGCTCATAAGCTTTTTTTTTTCTTATTTGTTAGTAGCATAGAGTTTCTATATGATTTATTAAGTGAAGTGTGTTGCGATAACTTTCTTGATGATTAAAGCTTGTTTCTAATGCTATCTTGATTCTAGTTGTTCTGGGAAAACTGCTAGTTACTCCCCACTGATAGTGGATTATTTGTTGTTTCTTTATAATTGCAGATGGCTTCGAAGGCTAGACTTATAACAGTTTGGGCACGGAAAGTGCGTTTTGGGAGATTTACTATGTTTATTGTATTTGTTTTAGTAGATGATATTTATGATGGTTATAGAAAGACTTTTAGCCTCATATGTGTTAAGTAGTGCTAGTTTGGGTGGTTGTTTTGCCAGAAGAAATTTTAGATATATAATATGTTTATGATTTGGGTTTACTAGTTGTTGGTGTCTATGGATGGATAAACTTGTTTTGAGGATATATACGGTTTTTTCACCAAATACCCCTGACAAATAAATTTATTCACCAAATACCCCCACTTTTTTCAAAATTCACCAAATACCCCTGACCTTTAAAAAAATTCACCAGATACCCCAGACATTTCAAAAAATACCCAAAATGCCCTTTTTGGCTAACGGACGTTAGTGCTCCGTTAACTTAACTAATTAACCTAAAAAACCCTAATTAAACCCTAATTAACCCTAATTAAACCTAAAAACCCTAAAACTCTAACTAACCCTAAAACCCTAACTAACCCTAAACCCACCCCCAAGCCCACCACCCTCCCACCCCACCCCCCCCCCACCACCCCCAGCCCCCACAACTCCAACCCCACTGCCCCCTCCCCCCCCCGCCGCGCCTCCCCTCCCCGCAGCCCACGTCTCCCCCCCCCACCACCCCTAGCCCGAATCCCCCTCCTCCCCCACCCCTTCGAATCCCGAGGGCCCCCCACCCCCGGCCCGCGAGAGAAGCAAGCTTCTCGTAGACCTCGAATTCTACGCCGTCGGAGATCTTGCGCCGCGAGAGATCGATGACTCGGATCTAGTGCGAAACCGTCGACTCGTTCGAAGGAGTGAGGGAGGGGGGGAGCGCCGCCGAGATCGAGGGAGTGGGAGGCGCGAGGGAGGAGGGGGGGGGGAGGCGTGAGGAGGTCGAAGGGAGGGGGACTGCGTGGGGGGCCGCCGGGGGGGGAGTATGTGTGGGGTGCGACGGGTGGGGGGGGGGGGAGGGGAGGGGCCTGCGTGGTCGCCGGGGGAGGGGGGAGGGGGTGGGGGGCTGGTGGGGCTAGGGTTGGGTGGTGGCTCTAGGGTTGGGGGGGTGGGGTTGGGTTAGGGAGAGAGAGAGTTAGGGTTTTTAGGTTTACTTAGGGTTTAGTTAGGTTTAATTAGGGTTTTTTTAGGGTTAATTAGGATTTTTTAGGATTAATTAGGGTTAATGACTAACGGAGTTAACTCCGTTAGTCAATAAGGGCATCTGGTGAATTTTTTTAAAGGTCAGGGGTATATGGTGAATTCGAAAAAAAGTGGGGGTATTTGGTGAATAAATTTATTTGTCAGGGGTATTTGGTGAAATAACCGATATATATTATTAGTATGTTATCTATTACAATATCTTATGATATTGTTTAGTTGAACTTTAGAGTGACATTTCCGTCTCGGCGATATTTCTGCTATCGTCTACTTTTGTCATTATTAGTTGTATTTTATTATTCCTTTTTGTGTAAATGGACGGAGTATTACAGTGGGTGGATAATATACTCATAATGGGTAATTGCCAACTCTAGTGTCTTCTCATCTCTCTTCTTACTCGCGTCTTCGCTCTCTTTGTTCTCTCTCTGCATTCGATTATCGTCATTATTGGTTAATCGTAATTCGGAGTTGCCATTTTTTTCGTTATATATCATAACTTCGTTTTTTGAGTTTCTTAACTTCTCTCATCTTAGTTTCTAATTTTTTATTTCAAGCTATTTTTCTTCAAAATGTTGACGAATTCTATTGGTAATACAAATTGTGTGAGAAAAGTAAAATTCAACATTCAAACACCAGATATTTTATCGTCATTGCTCTCATTATTGAGCTCAAGTCTAGAACTAAGTTTCATTCATAGAGAGAAAAGTTTATTACAACTTAATTGTAATTGTTCTAATGTAATTGAATGAATGAGATTATTACAAAACGGAAGCTTTTATACTAGGTAAGACAGAAAGAGAATCAGCTATATGAAATAAGCTGAGCTGGTAGGTAGTTATAAAAAACTATAACTACTTACAACAAACTATAACTACTAATAGGAAGAAATGAGAAATAAGAAGCTAAGACTTGACTTAATGTGAATCAGGTGAGGTACCGTCAACACCCCTCCCCACTCAAGTTGCGTTGTGGAATGAACAAGTCAAGCTTGGAAAGGATATCTTGAAATTGAGCCGAGGGAAGAATCTTGGTAAATATATCAACAAGTTGAGCATGAGTAGGGAGATAAGTCAATTCAATGAGCCCTGCCATGACCTTATCTCTTGTTAAATGACAGTCAATGTCTATATGCTTTGTTCTCTCATGGAAAACAAGATTTCTTGCTATATGTAAAGCAGGTTGATTGTCAAAGTGAAGCACACTAGTTGTAAGTCAGTAACACCAAGCTTAGTGAGAAGTCTAACCATCCATGTAATCTCATATGCTGCACTTGCCATAGCCCTATATTCAGCTTCAGAGGAAGATTTGGATACAATTACATGTTTTTTAGTTTTCCAACTGATTAATTGGGGATTGTCCCAATTGAAGAACATACCATGAGATGGATCTTCTAAAGTCTGTACAAGCTGCCCAGTCTGAGTCAGAGAATGCTTGCAGCTTTAGAGTGTCAGTGCCCTTTAAAAGAATACCTTGCCAAATAGTGTCAGCCAAATATCTAACTATATAATGAAGAGCTGAAAGATGAGAAGTCCCGGGAGACTGCATAAATTGACTCAAATTCTATACAGTATATGACAGATCTGGCCTAGCGTGAGGAAATTTAAATTCCATACTAGACTCCTATATAGGGTAGGATCTGGCAAGAGATCACCTTTAGTGGAAGAGAGTTTGATGTTGAGAGGCAAAGGAGTGACCACAGGTTTGAAATTAGATAGACCACTTTCATTCAGAAGCTCATTGGTAAACTTAGATTGAGTGAGACCAATTCCTTCAAATAAATAGCTTACCTCCAAGCCCAAAAAGAAGCTAAAAATGGCCTAAATCCTTGATGCTAAATGTAGCATGACGATGATGCTTAAGTTGATTGATGGTGGACAGATCATTGCCAGTGAGGATGATATCATCCACATAAACAACAACAATGGTGATTAAGTGACCATTTTTCTTATGAAACAAAGAATAATCATTCTTATGAAACAAAGAATAATCATTCTTTGACTAAGAAAAACCTTGAAAATGTAACTCATAAGCTAGTTTAGCAAACCATTGCCTAGAGGCTTGCATTAAACCATGGAGGGACTTATTGAGTCTGCAGACCTTGTTATGTGGATTATTAAGAAAATCTTCAGGGAGTTTCATGAAGACTTCCTCATGTAAATCCCCATGCAAAAATGCATTATTTACATCTAGTTAAAACAAGGGTCAAGCTGTTGATGCCGCCAAAGCAATAATGCACCTAATTGTGCTCATTTTTACCAAAGGGGAAAAAGTTTCTTGGTAATCAATACCATACTTTTGATTATAACCCTTAACCACCAAATGAGCCTTAAACCTTTCTACACTGCCATCAGACTTGAATTTGATTTTAAAAACCCATTTATAGTTTATGGGTTTCTTGCTAGGAGGCAATGTAACAATATCCCAAGTGTGTGTCAGCTAAGGCCTTAAGCTCCATACATGGCATTTATCCACCTTAGGTCTAAAGAAGCTTCAATATATGAGGTAGGTTCAGTTAAAGTAGATCCTTTGGTCAACAGATGTTGATGCTGAGAGGGAAGAGAAGTATAAATGACTAGGCTACACTAATGTTCAAGAATTTGACAATAAGCAATTTTGGTTGTAACATAGTCAGAGAGATAAGTTGGAGGTTGTTTACGCCTCGTAGAGAGTCTAGGTGGTGGATCTGGAGTAGGTGTAGGAGAAGTATAAGATAGAGAGTGAGAAGAAGTGTAAGAAGGTGAAGCTGGTGATGAAGGAGAAAATGATGTTGAAGGAGAAGAATATGGTGGTGAAATGGATGATTCTGGGGAAGTGTACAAAGGAATAGGATGATAGGGATGTGTAGGTGGTAAGAAAGGATCAAGGAAAATATGGTCCTAAATAACTGCAGGAAGAAAGAGTTGATAAGCAGGAGATGAAGAAGAAGAAGATGGTGATGGATTGAAATGGTAAGGAAAATGTTTTTCATGGAAATGAACATCTCTGCTCACAGAGATCTTTTGTGTTTGAATTGTAGGAACTTGCACTAGTGGAAAAATGACAATTTGTGTATGCTTATTTGCGTCGAATTCAAGAAAACCTGACCCAAATGCTCAGGAACAAACGAATTGCATCAAATCATAGTCAACGTCCGATGCAAATAACCACAACAAATGCATGGCAGGATAATTTACATCGGTTTGCTAGGAGCACGCGATGTAATTGATTAATGCCAAAGGCATTTTGGAATCAACGATTTGCATCGGTTTGGCACAGAGGTTCGACGCAGATGATTAAGGCCTTGTGGATCCGGGGATTTACGTCGGTTGGGCTTTGTGATCCGACACAAATGATTAAGCAAATGGGGCATAAATGAACAAACTATTTGCGTCGAATGTGCCTATTATGCGATGCAAATCCTTGTATCAGGCGATTTACTTCGGATCATCTAGGCCCATCCGACACAGATGATCGACCCACTTATTTATTTTTCGAGCATTCACACCCTAAACATTTACTCCCAACTCCCTCCACTCCCACTCCCACTCCCACTGGCCACTCCCACTCCCACTCTCACTCTCTCTCCTGCGAATCGAATTTCGGCTTGTGCACTCACTCTCGCCGGTGAATCCCGTCGCTACTCCGTCGAATCCCCTATCGCCGGTGAATCGAATTTCGGTGCACTCACTCTCTTTCTTTGTTTTCGCTGCACTCTTACTCTCACTCTCCATTTTCGCTTCACTCTAACTCTCTCTCTCTGGCGAATCCTTTTTCACCAGCGAAGCACTTTCACCGGCGAATCCATTTTTCGGCAGTTTGCACTAAGTCTTGCCAGCGGTTTGCACTTATCTCTCACCGGCAGTTTGTTGCGGTAGTTTTCACTCACTCTCGCCGGCGCTTTGCAATCATCTCTCATGGTTGTGGGCGGCATTTTACGGTGGTGCGTTTTTTAGTTTGGTTAGCAATGTTTGTCTTTTTTTTTATAATTTTTTTCGGTGGTGCTTCACCCTCTCACTCTGCATCTCCTCTACATTGTACTGCAACTACCTCTCCTCTACATTGTCGGTGCTCCAAGCTCACCTCGCTGTGCTTGTCTTCGCTGCTCCTTGAGAGCAGAGGTATATATCATACCTTTTGTTATTTTATGATTTTTTTTTATTAAACGTTAATTGAACCATCGGTTTGGATTTGTGGATTTGTTTAATTTGTCCTATAATGTTGAATTATGAACAAACCTATATGGGGTTCGGGAAATCTAAGGAATGGTTTGGTTTTATGATTAGGAATGTATATGAATTGATGGATATTTTATGAAGTTACCATCTTTTTATATATGAACTATGAATTTGTGGATTGTTGTGTTAGTTTCTCAATTGACATATGGACATACCTTAATGAGGTTGGGCGGGAAATCTAAGTAATGGATTGATTTGTGATATTTGATTGCAATGTGCATCATTGGCCTAGATACCCGTTCGAGGCTTACTCATTAGGAGTAAGTCTTGAATAGTCCCCGGTTTGGGACTGTCTTTGAGTTTATTATCTCGCTTAGGGTGTGAATGAATGTTTGGTTTTCGATTCTAAGAATGATATAGCTCATTTCCCTAAGCGTTCTCTAGGTACATATGTTGATAGTTTACCTACTATCTTCATCGTGTACTTGGAGAACTGTATGGAAGTGCTCTCGGATTTTGCTTAGAATTGAAAATCAAACGTTCATTCACTAGTGAGATGAGAAACTCAAGGATGGGTTTGGTTGGAGTGATAAGGACCCAATTGTGCATGACTGCACTTGATAAGACACTTTAAATAATGTAATCGATTGTGTTCTTGTTTGGTGTCTCTAGTGTATAAATATGGATCGAAATTGGATGTATGGTAATTGGATTTCGGCGATATTTCTACAAGGGGTTGATGAATTTATCAAGGTTACTTTAGAACATCAATCGCATAATAGGTCAAAGTTAGTCATATGTCCTTGTTGTGATTGCAATAACTTTAGGGGGTATCGTGATGTGGATCAAATTAAAGATCATTTGATTCGTCGTGGGTTTAAGAGTAATTATACTAGGTGGACATGGCATGGAGAGTTTTATGATCAGGGTATGAGCTCCACTAACTTCTGTGATGATTTGCATGTTGATCCCATTGATGATGAGGTCGAGATTGAAATTGAAAAAGGAGAGGAAGATAATGAGAACGGTTTTTTCACCAGGTATCCCTGAGGTTTCACGAAATGCACCAGGTACCCTCGTTGTTTCAAAAATGCACCAGATGCCCTTGTGATTTACATAAAATGCACCAGACACCCTTCATGATTAAAGGCGTCAAGTTTCCGTTAGCTTTATTTACCATTTTGCCATCTTTAAGCCCTAACCCTAACCCCTAACTTCCTAAACCCTAACCCTAAACCCTAAACCTTAAACCCTAACCCTCCCCCACCAACCCAGCAGCCCCCCTCCTCTCCCACCACCTAGCGGCCCACCCCCACCCCCATAGCCGCCCCCTCCCGCCCACCTCGCAACCCCCTCCCCCACCCATGCGGCCCCCTCCCTCCACCCCGCACCCCCCCCCCACCCACGCAGCCTCCTCCCCCCCCCCGCAGCCCCCTCCCCCCACCCACGCAGAACCCCTCCCCCCCCTCGCCTTCCCCCGAGAGAAGTTTTCGAAGTTTGAATTGGGTTTTCGAAGTAGAGAAGGGAAGAGATGGAAGGAAGAAGAGAAGGGGAGAGATGGAAGTTTTCGAATTGGGTTTTCGAAGCAGAGAAGGGGAGAGATGGAAGTTTTCGAATGTTCGAAGCAAAGAAGGGGAAAAAAGTGGATTTTGCGGGCCGAGAGGGGGAGGGGGCTGCGGAGGGTGGGGGGGGGAGAGGAGCTGCGGGGTTGGGGTGAGGGAGGGGAGAGCTGCTTGGGGGGTGGGGGTGGGGGAAGGGAGAGGGGGCTGTGGGATCCATTTGAGACAATTGAGGATGAAGATAGCTTTCACAAGGATCACAATGCATCCATTTAGGACAATTTCGAGTTAGAATGAAACAAAGAGTTAGTGAAAGAAGTGCCAAAACTGACACCTGTTCACTATTTTGATGATAACTTTTGATCCAAAATTGGTAATTAAGAAATTCCAATTGGGTTGGAAACTAGACTTCAAGGGATTTCCAATGATAGGTCACACGTCCCAAACTGACTTCTGGTTTGAGAGATACAGCCTTCGCAATTTGACGCAAAATGGCAGTTTGCCCGCCCGATGGGATCGGGCGGCTTAGCCCGATCGGGCCCGAGAGCATTTTCTCCTGGCTGCGTTTTAGAGTTGAAAACAAGGGGAAAAGACTCCCGCCCGATGGGATCGGGCGAGCTTGCCCGATCGGGCGGCAGTCCGTCATATTTCCGAAACAAAGACACTCCTGCCCGATGGGATCGGGCGAGCTTGCCCGATCGGGCCGAGCACGCGGAAGCCTATTTTTGTTAGGTTTTTAAAGCTTCCCTAGGTTATTATAAATAGGTTAGTCTATTATTTTATGAGACACCTTTTTCATAACTTTTCACTTTTCATTATTTAGTCCCTTTCTCTCTAGCTTTAGTTTAGTTTTTTTCTTCTTCTCTTTCTCTCTAGTTTTTAGTTTGAACCCTAGTTTTTCATGTTCTTGATTAATTTATTAGTTTCATTATTTCATTCTCTTATTTTCATTGATTTCTTTTAATTATGTTTTCCTTTCTCTTTCTAGATGTAGTTTTTATTCTTTATTTCATGATTGAGTAGTTTTTATTTCTAGGGTTTGGGAATCCATGTTTATGTGCTATAATTCTTGATGGATGTTTATTGATGGTTTTATTAGTCATTGTTATTTCTAATTGATTAGTGTTTTCATTGTTAATCTTGCAATCTGATCAATTGTCTGATTAAATATTGCTAATAATTGTTTGTTTTGACCAAGATCTTACTTTTAGAGGCTTGCCTACAATTAGCAAATCTGATTATGTTGAGCGACCGTACTAGCATATGTTGATTTGAGAGCGTTAAGACCCGACCGTAGGATTAATCTGTGCTCTAGATTTCTGATTAGTTGAACTATTAATGATATTTTGATAGATTATAGTTATAAACATGGTGAACCATTGCCCTAGATCCTTTTAGTTTTATTTTCATAGTTTAGAACCTTATTTTTCATAATTCTAATTTTGTTTAGTTTCTCCATACTTTAGAAGCTAGATTAAAATAACCATCTCTCTATGGATTCGACCCTACTTACCCTACTACATTGTTAGAAGGTTTTGCAGGAATTATTTTTGACATGTGTACGACAGCCTATCAAATTATATATATATATATATATATATATATATATATATATATATATATATATATATATATATATATATATATATATATATATATATATATATATATATATATATATATATATATATTTGTTCTCCTTGTCTGTTTTAGTGTGTTGTCATGGAGTGGAATAATTATAGTTCAGAGGGGGGTGTTTTTTCTAATTATCAAGGGCAGTACGTATGATTATTCTGGGTATTATAATGCGAATGATTATGTTTATGATGCATCATTTGATTGTCAAAATTCACAAAATCTGTGCATGAATTCCTATGAATATTCTCATTACCCAAATGAGTCTTATGTGCCTGATTATACCCAATGTTATCAACCCGAAGTGAATAATTATTTTCAACCCGAAACATCAGAGTATATTGTTAAACATCATGAAGATTTAAATGAATTAGCTCATGATTACCAAAACATGGCGAAATCTATTGAATTACTTGCTGTGCAACAATCTACTAACCAACAGGTTATACGTGATGATAATGATTTTGGTGTTGAGAATTATACTTCAGAGGAGAAAGGCATTGTTTTGACTCATGATAATTTGTTAGAAGGTAAGGGTGTAATTGGTGAGGTTGGTAGTGAGTGTCTCTATGTTGACGAATCCATAGTTGAAAGTGAAGTGTCTGACACTTTTTCGATAAACTTTTCATCTGCATATGAGTCTAAAGTTGAGAGTGAGATAATGCATGAGTTTTTGTCAGTTCCATCTGATACTGTTTTTAAGTCTCATGTTCCATATTCTCAAAAACTTAATCTTATTCCTTCTTCCCCTTTATTGTATCCTCCATCGTTCCTTCTTTCTCCCCTTTTGAATGACTATCATGATAATGTAAATAATGTACAGTTAGTTTATTTTCCTTCTTTTGAGTCATGTAAAAAGACTAACAATTTTTATTTTTCTTCTTCTTGTAAATATAATTTTTCCTTTGATTTTTCTTTTTGTAGTTTTCATAGATTTTTAGAACTAATTTTTTCATTTTTCCTTTCCATTATTATATAATATGCTCTAGATGTTTGCAGGAACATATGATAAGCTTCTTAGAGCATTGAACTATTATGAGTGGTCTACTAATCTTAAACGGTCATGCAAGACCTTAAATTTGCGCTTATCGGGAGGCAACCCGACTCTGTTCATTTTTTTTTTTTGGTTTGACTAACTTTACTAATGTGTGATGAAGTCTTTTTCTAGGTACAAGCATAGCCAATTTTTTTTGGCTAAGTTCACTGCCTCATTACAACTATCGATTGTGGTGGAGGTGTCGATGCTTTTTGACACTCCCTTTGATTACCCACCCCTTTTGTAAGTTGTACCTCTCCTTCATTTAATTCCTCTTTGTTCACATTGAGGACAATGTGTCATTCAGCTTGGGGGAGGATGTTTGTCATCATTACTTAGCGGATGTTAGTTGCATTTAGAGTAGTTTTTTCATTGCTTTCATAGGATGTTGCACGGTTTGTACCACTCACTAGGAGTGGGAGTTTACGTGTAACCAAAAAAATTGTATTGCTTTCTTAGTTGCCTTAGCATACTTCATATCATTTTAGTTGCATCTATGAGACTATTGCTAACACTTTTGAGAACCTTATTGATATTTTACTACATTTACTAAGCGTCATTCATCTCGTTCATGATTCTTCATAGCACAATTGTTTCGCAATTGATTGTTTGTGGTAAGATTGATTGATTTCTCTCTGGCTCAATTTAACTTTACTATGCAGACGCCCTAACCTAAGTGAGCTTCTGTGCCTATAAACTGACGTATTTGTGTCAGTTATGTTCTTTCATGTGTGATTAGCTCCTTAGTTGTCGCATTGATCTTGATTTTGACTAGGTACTCTTTGATATTTGATAGTGCATACATTTTGATATGATTGAGGCGTTTCATTTCATGATCTTAGCTCCAGAATTTTTTTTTTTTTTTCATATTATCCTTTCTCTAGCCCTATTGAGCCTTCCTGACTATGTTTGATTGATACCTACATCACAAGCCATTGGCCTCATTTGATATTTGTCCTAAGCCTAGCTTGGGGGAGCGAGTATTAGTTTTGGTTCGGTTTATATTGAATTGGAGTACTATATTTGTGGTTTAGATGGATGGAAAAATATGTTTAGTGAGTTTGGAAATTGAATTGAAAGTTCGGAAGAAAAAAAGTGAAAAATGAAATGAAAAAGAAGTGAAAAAAAAGTTGTGAATAAAGTGAAATAAGAAGGGTTATGATTGAATTTCTTGAGTGAAAAAGGTTGTTGATTATATTTGGAGATTGTTGGTTGTTGCGTGGAGATGTGGTGACCTTTCTTGGTCATGTTTTCAATTAAATGATGCTCCCCCTTCTTGGTTTTTCCACCACAATTCCCAAATTATTCTATACCTTTTACCTCAGCCCCATTACAACCCTTAAAAGTCCTCTTGATCATTGTGTATTGTATTGTTGAGTATTAAGTGAGTCAAAAAGTCAAAGTTAAAGAGTATATGTTTCATCTGAGTCGACTTGTTTTAGGTTGAGTGTCATCATTTATCCTTTAAACACATGAGAGATTTGAGCGCACATGACTATAGTGAGGCCTGTCAGGTTTGGTTAAATCCAGCTTGGGAGAGATGGTATGTGGTATGATTGGAGAGTCGATTGCGATACATGACATGCTATGCGGCTTTGTTCGATATTGTTTCGATGCTTGGTTTGTGTAGTGATTATATCTCTTGTGTTTTCAGTTGAGTGTTTAGCCCTGTTCTAGTCCCATATTGTAGGTTGTCTTACTTTTTCCGTGTCTATGTCTTATTGCTTGGGGACAAGCAATGGTTTAGCTTGGGGGAGTTTGGCTTCCGGGTGCTCGGCCCGATCGGGCAAGCTCGCCCGATCCCATCGGGCGGGAGTCTCTTTGTTTCGGAAATATGACGGACTGCCGCCCGATGTCTTGATCTTATGCACATTGAGAAAAATATTTGTGATGCCATTGTTGGAACATTGTTGGATATGCCCGGGAAGACGAAGGATGAACTTAAAGCTAGGAAAGACATGGATGAAAGGGGCAGACCAGAACTAGCACCTCAGGAGCGGGAACAACGCTATTATCTTCCACCAACTTGCTACACTTTGTCTAAGAAGGAGAAAACAAGTTTATGTGAGTCTTTTTGAATAGGTTAAAGGTCCCCTCTGGATACTCATGCAATTTTCGAAACCTTGTCTCACTGAAGGACTTGAAACTCATTGGTTTGAAATCTCATGACTGTCATATCTTGATGCAGCATTTATTACCTGTTGCAATCCGATGAATTTTGCCTTCCCAAGTAAGATACATGATTACGAAGCTGTGTTTCTTCTTTAGAACCATCTCTAGCAAGGTGATTGATCCTTACACTCTAGCACTTGCAAGCCGATGTAATAGGACGATGTGTCGATTTAAAAATGTACTTCCACCATCGTTCTTTCACATCATGCCTCATTTGATAATCCATCTTGTCCGAGAAATTAAACTTTGTTGCCCCGTTTCACTAGTGGAAAAACGCTCAAATGCTCCGGTTAAAAAGCCCACAAATGCTCCGTATTTGACTCGTAGCAGACGTCATACGAGCATTTGAGCATTTTACAAATGCTCCGGTTGAGAACCGGATCGTTTATTTTCTCAAATGCTCCGGTTTTGCAAAAAAACAGAGCATTTGAGCCTTTTTTACTAGACAAAGTACACAAATGCTCCGGTTTTTAGGGAAAACCGGAGCATTTATACGGGAAAATGCTTCGGTTTTCGATAACAACCGGAGCATTTGTGTATTTTTTATAGTAAAAAAAAAGGTTTCCAGCTACTGCCAGCATGCGTGCTAGCAGCAGCCACTAGCATACTACAATAATTATGAATGAGAGAACAAATGAGTTGCACATTAATAAATCTCGAGGGATTGTTCAAAACAAATGTGAGCCTTAATATGAAAAAAATGCAGGACATTAATTTTTCAAGTAAATGGTCCATAGGCTGTATAAATAGGTTGAATTTCAATAAAAAACAACACATCACAACAGCTGTAAATAGGCTCTGTTTTTAGTCTTCGCAAGATAATAAAAAAAAATCAGTGCTCTTACAAAGGATTAAAATGATAGTTTCATAATCTACTTACACAGAGAGATGTGGAAGGAAAAAGGAAGTTATTACTTCCCTCACATGCTCCATTTCCCTTCCCTCTCTTTCCCTCCTCTCCCTTATAAACATATGGAAGGAAAACTTGTGCTGAGAGCTTCAATGATCTGCAGAAAAGAGCAGTAATCAAAAATTTCCTATGTCAACATACTCAACATTCATACGTGCATAGTCTGCTACTCACCGGGGTCAACCTATTCGTCTCCTTGTCACTGATGATTTTCTGTTGTAAAAATTAACAGGAATTAATGAGTAAAATTAGTATTGTGTTACCTCAGTTCTTATTGTAATCAGATTCCGCGAAGGCTCTAAATAGTGAATACAAAAGGGCTAGAAACACGAAGGGAGACAAAAGATTGTTTAAATGTCGACTTTCCATAGTAATTAGAACATAAAGCTCCTTTTGTGTTGTACTATCTTCATCTCACCTTGAGTACCCATATTCGTTACTCAACACCCCTACATCGATAACGCTTGACCCTTTCGACTTAAAACATGCATGTTTTTGAAATTTTCACAAGATGAACGATTGTGACATGTGGACAAACACGTGTCCTTCACTAGTAGCTTACTCTAAGAAACATACCTGCTGGCCAGTTCACTTTGTAGTTTTATTCTTGTGGACAACTACAGGTCTACAACTATATATAAGATGATAAGCTAGGGTAAAATCTTGCCAAGATTCCCATGGAAAAGCCTGTACAAAGGAAGAGGAATTAATCAAATGAAAATATCTAATAAATTGAGTGCACATAAGACAAAATAAGTTAAGCAAAACACAGCGTAGGAATATATCAGCACTATTTAAACAAAGGCATAAGAGATATGTAAATCATAGTGTTTAGACTCTTACTGATTCCGTGAAATTTGTCCACAGAAAAAATTAAATAATCAGTGAAACTAGTCACAACTCACAACCAAGCAAATTCTCACTCTTGCTGTAACATTCACACTCAATTCATACACATAGCTCATAGCAATTCAACCCAATTACATAAAAGAAAAAGGGGAAATCAACCTCCAATAAGAACATCAGCATTTAATTTTAAAAAAAATACTTAGTGTACACCCAGACAACTGCCAGTTGCAAGTTCTTACTAGGAATAGTGCTCATGAGGTCCACTGGGGTTTTTACTTTTTTCATCTTTGCTTAGTAGATAGTAGCTCACTTAACCATACACTAAGCTGTAGTTTTACAGCATGCACAACACTCAAGAGCCTTGCATGAAATTATAAGCAATAATGCTCATGACTCATGAGGTACATTTAAAGCATATTTTCATCTTCACTTTGTAGAATAATCGGGCATCATTGGTGGTCATATCACCACAGGATATCTCCAGCTTCTTATTACATGCATTAAAGTAAACTCTATGCACAATTACAATGATCAATATCTCAAATCTCAATGTTGATGCTAGCTCATTCTGTAGTGGCACACAAAAGTATAGAAAATTTGATCCAAGGGTGTAAGAAGTATTGAAGAAATGTTATCATATTCTAGCATCCACGGATGCTGCAACTTCCAATATTATGAGTTACTAGCATTAACAGGAACACTTACTCAATGACAGTATATTCCTCTGTGCATCCAGGAGATCTGTACTCTGTACCACTGTACTCCTCATAGCCATTGATTTCAACCCTGCTGTGGAGCCATTGCATTTCTGTACCAAGTGAGCATGAAGGTGCGCTATATTAGGAAAAAAAAATCAAGCACGGATGAGAAGCAAAGACCCAAGATGGGAATATTATTAGGCAATTAAGATTTAAACTGGGTAGAATCCCAAAAAAAATGAATACAAACTGATTGATACTATCAATAAGCCAATTTCAGAAGTGTAATTTATTTTACAGAATTATGAAACATAAGCTTAATTTCTAGAAAATCTTCTGTAGCATGCAACATGCTTAAATTTTCCAATACTAGTTCTTTAAATCCTGGCCTTAGTTACATGGACCCTTCAATTCACCTCAAGTACCCGTGTCGGATCCTTGACACTCGGACGTGGACAAGGACACTTAGACACTTCATTTTGGGCCAAAATCATCGAAAATTTTCATAAAATAGCGGAGTCAGAGACTTGGACACGTACCCGTGTCAGACATGGGTATACGAGTCCAGGTAACATAGATCCTGGCAATAAAAGAAACATAATTATACGCCATGGTCCTCCTAAAATATCTTTTGGAGATGGTAGATTGTGAGAAAGAACACAGGAAGACAGATTTTAGCCCTGGACTAGACTATATTAAGGCATCTAAGAACCCAAAAATTTACGTTTATTGATTTTTTTTATATTTCTTTTTACTTAATTTACAAAAGACAGTTATAACTGCATAAAGAGAAGATTGAGCTAAAAATTATAGACAAATCCCTTCGGTTGAAGAATCCCTTCGGTTGAAGTGATTATAGTCTCGAGTCTTCTGCCACTAGTTAAGGGCATTCGTGTCCACATTTGAGCCCTGCATCTGATGGAAGACTTAAAAGCCACATATAAAATTTTGTTCCCCAATGGATAAAGGTTGCACCCTCCATTTAATCACAGATGCAAATAATTGGGGTAGTAGATTGTCAGCAAAAGAGCAGAAGACATACCTATCGGTTGATGCTCCATTGCAATAATTCTACCACCAGTCCAGGGAGACACTTTAAGATGCCAATCACCACGTTTTAGTTCAACAGGAGTCCTTGAAAGTTCAACGCCCTTCCTTCCTGCAGTGTGTTCAACCTCTGGGATACGCTTTGCAGTTTCTGTAATCAACCGTTGAATAACATAAACCCAAAAGTAAAACCACAGCAATTTAAGATGAGTTTAGAAGTAGATCTCACATAGTTCACCAGCAGTAGGGCAATCGGATCTTCAATATTATCAAAGTCACAACTTGAAACCCACAGCAAGAAAATCATCTTGATCAGTCCTAAGATAGAGAACAGTAAACATAAACATTCTCTTTATCATGGGTGACATTACATGCAACACATATCTTGAATATAACAACACAACGACGCAACCTAGCTTTCAGTTCACACCGTCCTTACTTAAACAGATTATCTAGCAGGAACATTAAACATTAGGTACAAAAAAATCAAATATGGTAAACAGGGAATTTTATTTCTGAACAACAAATAAACCCTTAAAAGCTAATACAGTTTTATAAAGTCAGTCCAAAACACTCTAGATTAAATACTCAAAAATCTAAAACTCAATAACTTCAAGAGGCATTTGAATGAACTCTCAAAGTAAAAACAGATTCACTGCAATCATGTTTCTGATTAGATGAGTTGTGATGTCAAGAACAAGGTCGAGGAGTAGAATCTCTTTTCTAAGGGTCCTAGTTGTAAACATAATAAGCTTATAATAAAAATAGTGTATAACCCCTAGACAACCACACCAAGCATCATATAAGCTTCTAAAAATCTTCCCCATCTATAGAAAACAAACCAAATAAGACACATTAACCACGCGGATAAGCAAAATGATAACCAAGGCAACCAGAATGCTAACAACCATCGAAATCATAACTAAAAATGCAACTAATCATGCACTTGACAGCAAGGGACAGGCCAAAGAATGGAATTTACTATGATTGCCTGTTGTTGTCCCCCATTATGGCTGCACCTTATGATCACCAAGGATAACAAGGCTTTCCACAAAGATTCCAGAGGCCTAATAATTCTCTTTTGGCATCCCGTCAATTCCAGCTCGCAAGGCCAGTTGGAACCTCACACCAATGCAGCTCCCAATTATCCACCTCAACCAAAATAATTTCCTTGTCACCAGAACAACCAACAGGCCTAAAATCAATCAAACTACTATCCTGCTTGTTGATACGAATCGCTGGAATCCACGAATCCCTGATTCCATACTCCTTCATCACCCACAAATCAGCATCGACAGCATGACCATGAAAATTATAATTAACACACCACAAACAACCACCCAAGGATGATTATCTCGATAAAACATTCTAACACAGTAAAAAAATTTAAGCCTTAACAAATAACAAGAACTTGTGAACGACTAATTTGATCTAACACAAGTCACAATCGTCATAATTTATTATATTTCATCAAAGGAAAAGAGGAAGTTAAAGAGATGGGGAGAGAGAGACTCATAAAATCAAATTTACACAATTCCTATAATTATCAATTAAGCCTCACAAATTGCAATATGTGGCATACTTAAATGGCAATATCTTCAATTCAGAGTCACCAAAAAGCAAAATACGCACTTAAAAAGTTAAGCAATTACTAGAAATCAAAATTATAAAGAAAACTAAAACCCTAAATTTGTCAAAAAGGGAAGACACGGAAAAATAAGAGTGGTCGAAACGATGCAGGTGAAAACGAAGGGTGCCGATCACAATTATTAAGCAATTGGAGTCGTAGGTGGAGCTTAAAGTTGTCCGCGACGTTTTGGGTTGTGTGGGTAAGTCATAGTTAGTGAAACCCTAATACAGTCTCTATCTAACATCGAAAAAAATCACAAACTCACCATTTTTAGCCTTCGAATCATCCTTAAAATCACCAGCTATGGCGAAATTCTTCTACTAAGGTTGAAAAATTACCAAAAAAAAAGTTGAAGCTAAGTCAAAAAGTTAAACCTAAGGCAGAATTTGAACCAAGTGAATTTACCTGGGTGGTAGTGATGGTGGCGGTGGTGACACAGTGGCGGGGGAGCGATCGAAAAACCAGAGGAGCAACGGTGGTGATCTCCTGTCGCAATTGCTGCACCACCATCGCCGTCGCCTCCTGTCGTCGCTGCTGACTCGCACTTCGTTCCAAGGTTAGTTCTTAATCTAATTTCTCGAAATAAAAGGACGAAATTAGGGTTTCCAAGCATAAAGATCAAGTGATAAAATTACTAAGAATCAACCAAATTAGCCACTGCAAGTCCTAATCTCTAATTTCACGAACCCCAAAACAAACAGAAACCCTAATTTCAAAGGTCTCAGTGAACAATCTAATCAAAAATGTCATCAGGGAATCTATTACTGAAATGGCGAATCGAGGTGAGAGGAAAGTTTTTTAATCAAAGAAAATCCTAAAAAATAAAATCAAAGAAAACCCTAAAAAATCCCCAAATCTAGAAAACCAAACAAAGGAACCTAAAATACAGCAATAAAGTTCAAACGTAATTACCTGGAAATGCATTCGATGGAGCGGATCGAGAATGAAGAGGGATGAGATAGACAAAGAAGCAGTTTGATGGAGAGGGAAGAAGAGAGAAAGCACGAAGGGAAGGAGGGAAGGACTGGTGAGAGAGTCAAAATAAAATTTAGTATACACTGCGAGTTTTAATTTCATAGCTGAGAGAGGGTCCAAGACTCCAAGTGCTCGGGTTGATCAACCGGAGCACTTATTCACAAATGCTCGGGTTGATTAGTCAACCGGAGCATTTGACATCAAATGCTCCGGTTGATTAATCAACCCGAGCATTTGTGAATATTTGTAATTAAAATTTTCACAAATGCTTGGGTTAATTAGTCAACCGGAGCATTTGATAAGTAGCAAAAGCAGTTTTTTCCACTAGTGTTTGTATGAGGTATATGTGGCCTTTTGAAAGACATATGGGCACTCGAAAGGGTAAAGTGATGAATCCAGCCAGACCAGAAGCAAGTATTATCCAAAGAACAGTTGCGGAGAAACTATATGAATATATAAGTCAATATTTAGCACGTGCACAAGCAATTGGATTGCCAAAATATAGACATGAAGGAAGGCTTGATGGTTATGGTACCATTGGGAGAAAAAAATTGTGCCTCGATGCGGAGTTGAAATGAAAAGCAGATTGTTTGTGTTAGAAAATCTGACACAAGTGCATCCTTACTTAGATGAGCACATGACTGTTCTTAGTATTCAATATCCATCGAAGAATGAACGTGAGTTGATGATTGAGCATAATCGGTTGTTCGTCGATTGATTTAAAGAACGAGTTATGACCCAATTATTTGACACTCCCAATGACGTATCAGAATCGTTGAGATGGTTGGCATATGGGTCAAAGATGCAAGTTCTTTCATACGAAGGGTATGACATCAATGGTTATTCATCCTACACTAAGCGGCAAGATGGCAAATCCACGATGCAAAATAGTGGCGTTACGTTGGGGGCTTTGTCATCGGAGTATAAAAGTGGAAGTGACAGAACGATTACTGAGACAATGAATTCTTACTAAAGGTTCATTCAAGAGATATTAGAACTTGACTACTTCAAGATTCCGCTCTTCCAATGCAAGTGTGTTGATATTCATCGTGGTGTAAAGAAGGATGAACATGACTTTTTTACGTTAGTCAATTTTAGCCGGTTAGGGCATCATGAAAATACTTTCATATTGGCATCACAAGTAAAATAAGTTTTTTACATGGTTGACCCTGCCGATTCAAGATGGTCTGTTGTCATTGAAGAAAAAAGGAGAATACTTGGAATTGATGATATACACGATGAAGAAGAATACGATACACACTTCAATGAAGTCCCGACTTCGTCAGTAGTCACTCCAAGTACATTAGGGGAAGATCTTGACACAAATTACATTCGTCGAGACCATAATGACGGATTTTATGTTATAGAATCTTGTTTAATGAGAGAACCCACATTGTTTGTAGCGAGCATATTAGCAAAAGAATCAAAATTTAAGAGTTTGGAGGAAATCTAGGAATTCTTACCCAAAGATCCACCCATTTAATCTCCTCAACATAAGGATAAAAATGGGCTCTCCAAGAATAAATAACAAAAAGCTCACCTTGAACATGCCAAGGTCTTTCAGACCAAAACAAGAACAAATCACCAGGATCAGCAAAACTAATTAAAACCCAATTATTACCCATTTCAAGATAATCAACATCACCCTCACAGAATTTCCAGGCTGCTTTAGTCCGAGAAATAATGGTTCTCATATCAATAGGATCACCCAACATATTGGCTACCAAACAAGACTTAGAAAAATCTTTAATATCTTTTTTCACTTGAGGTAATTCATCTAAACCAACTGCTTTAGGAAAACAAGGGGAATGAGGGGGTCACTCACAGACAAATTCACAGGGCTATTGGAAGAATTATGGGGAGCATGCACAAAAACAAGAGGGGGGGACTCACTTTTCGAAGACGATGAATTGATTGTATGACCACCCTTCCTAGCATATCTCTCAAGAATAGCATTCTTGGATAACTTAGGGTTTGCCATTCTAGCAAACGTATAACACAATATATAAAACATATTGAAGCTAGTAACTCAAAGGAAAGAAAATAATGAAAGAAATAAACAGATATAGATGAAAACGGGATGGGATGAGAATATACCTAATTTTGCAACCTCAAATAGCATAAAATGTTAGGGCAAATCCAGTAGAAAGAGAGATAAATTCGTATCTGAACAGGGAGTTTTCCTTTCGCAATAAATATATGAGATAAATTTATGAGCATAAATCCTACTTCAATAAGCAAACTCTGCTTGCACCAAACACCAGACACCTCATAGAGAGGGGAATTGATGACCTAAAATCCAAAAGGATTAAATTTACACGCACATGATTGGGGAAATAAATGAAGTTTTCCATTCCTTAACAGAAAAACCCTAGCCCTCTTTCAATTTTTATACTTGAAACCCAAAAATTGAAGCCACCTAATCCAAATCGACGGAGAATTAGTTGGAATAATTATGGATATAGATATAATTTCTACTCTCATAGGCTTATAGCCCTGACAGCGAGTAAAATCATGAACAACCACTCTACTCAAATTTGCAGGCCTAACCCATAACTCGCAGAGGGAAGGCGAAGAGATCATTACCATCAAAAAGGATAACCAGGCTGTTAAAAAGACGATTAATTCAAGGAACAATATATTGGAGAAGAATTTGAGGAAGGAATTTAGTTGCGTCTGATAGTTCAATTGAATTGGGGATTTTTCGATGGCTTTTTAGGGCTAGGGTTTCTGAGGGAATGGGAGTTGGGGGGCTTGGGGCTAGAGTCTCTCTTACTTTCTCTCTCATCTTCTTTTTTAATTACTAATGTTTTTATTCTGAAGAATATATTAAACTTGAAATGCAATTATTAGTGATGCCAAGTTATTATGTTTATTCTAAAGAATGTATAACACCTCCATGTCACTGATGACAAGTTTCCTTGTCATATGAGACTTGAAATGCTATTGTTAGCAATTTGACAAAGAAATCCAATGCAAAAACTAAAGTCTCAGATGGAAGCTTATGAAGAAGAACCACTGACCAGTCATAATAAAAAGGGCATAATCAATTTTAACATTCACGGGCCTAACATAAGAGTTTTCTCTGAACATAAGGCATATATTGACAAAATAATATCGGGCCGGTTCACGATTGGGTTGGGTTGAATTGGATTTAATTAGGTTTTGGATCATCTCAAGTTGAGTGTGGGTTCGGTTAACATCATTTCTAATTGGGTTAGATCGAGTTTCAGGTCATGTTCAGGTCAAGGCAGATCAAGTTGGGGTCATTGGGTCAGTTCGGTTACGAGTTTAGTTCGAGTAGAGTGCAAATCAAGGTTGGGTGTTCACTTTCTTGTGTTGAGTTAGGGTAAGATTTGGGTTACTTACTTGGGCCAGATCGCGTTTTTATAACTCTAATTGTAGTTAAGTTTAATCTTTCATCAAAGAACTCGGTCCTGACAGTCTAAGTCTATATAGGACTAATAAGCCATGGCCAAACATAATTTTATGGTCCTCAATGGTGGAGTTTAGGCTGATTCACCCAAAATTACTGCACTTACTGCTTAGCTTTGTACCCCATCTGCATCCTATATGTTACCGACAAAAAAATACATAAAGAACTTGGTATTAATCAGCACAGTAACTGAAAGTTATACTACAATTTTTGTTTCTCTTCCCTGAAATAAGGGAATATGGTGCAGAAAGCAGATGAACACCCTCCCCGCAGTATTACTATGCTCCGGAGCAACAATCAAATACTCCATGAACCGAGTCTAATCCCGTATTCATTATATTCTCCTTCAAACGTAAATTGTTAGTTTTTGAAGCCATCTTGCTACTTCCTGCTCGCCAATAGTTTCTCATTCACAGATTTATACACCAGAACAAAGACTTTACATGCTTATCGTAGACTGGAGACAGCACAGTCCTCTTTTCATGAATCCGAAAAAATAGGAAACAAAAAAATTGACCGAATCAACCATAGAAAGAATGTGCTGCTTAGATAGAATAAATCATAATCTTCAGCTAACATCATGGCCCTCGCATCTTTTCAACAATATTCCTACTCTTTTCTTCGATATGGCGTCTTTTCTCTTCAAGTTTCTCACCCATTTTTTTCCCCAAGTCAAACATCCTAGCTTTTCTTCCCACCGGTCTCTTAGGCTTTAAATCATCATCTTCAAGATTATTCGATTCTTCTCTTAGGCTTACGTACCTAGAAGTAGAAGGTGATTGACATTCAGGATTCTCTTGTTTCCTCTGTATACTCGTATGTCGTGCTTGCTCAATCTGCAGCAAAGGCACTTTCAAATCCTGCGAAGGGACATTGCTTTCAGAATAACTTCTGCTAAAGGTTGTGGAAGAAGCAATTTGACCACTATCTTCATTTATAGGTTGCTTTACAGAATCAACTTTTTTCTGCTTCGCTTGCTTGCTCTCTAGATCCCGGTCTTCTGTTCTTTTGTCCCTAGACACTTCATATGAAGTATCAGAAGGCGCTTCTCGATTTAGCCACATCAAAGGAGCAGCATTACGCTGGACCCAATCATCTTCCTCCCCTAACATCCACGAAACACCCACACTTTCTGAATTTGGGAGCACTAATGTATCCCGAATAGATGCCTGCGTTATAACAAATAAGATCAGCAAAATACAAGCCGAATCCACCTTACTATTGTTCAAGCCTTCTAATTCATCTCTTTTTCAGGTAGCCCCTACTGGTAACTATTATGAGAATATGACTTTCAAGAAATATAAGCATGTTTTAGAAGTCATGGACATATCTGATCTCAAATTAGTTATAACTAGAAAGGACCACAAGACAGGGCTTTTGAGAATTGAGATTTCCTTTTGCTTGTCTGTTATCGGCCTAAAAGCAAAATAATTCTTCTAATTGATAAAGCTCATCCCAGCGCCAAGCATCAGATTACATCAGTGGGAAAAAGAGTGGAGGTTTATACAAAAGTATACCACAAAAGTACAAGCACTTCATCGAGGGGGTTGCTAATGATTCTTCTACTACACCAAAGTCACTGTCTTTCACGAAACACAATTCTTATTGAACTTGAATCATATTGGCCTGGGAGCTAATGTGGGAGCCTGAAACTACTTTTGCAAAGACCCCTGTTAAGCCTTGTTTCAGCTTCCAATGTTGAAAAAAAGTCTTTAATACTTGGCGTCTTGGCCAAATGGGCACTCAAGACATAGAAGACATCGTATGAGCGACATTATAATTGCAGTACATAGTATAGAAGTATGAATAAGTCAATGGAATTTGAATCCATGGAAAATGGCAGCCTGTCATCAAAAGCCTATTCTAAAAGGTCTGAATAATTATGAGATCAATAAGAATTAAAGATGAAAAATCTATTTCTCACCTTAAACCGATTTATCAAAAATGAAGCTACATGTCCACTGGTGAGTTTGTGGTCCTTGACAGAGGATTCCAACTGGAATTGTATATCAGGCATGCAGGTAAAACCAAACCAAAGCTGATCAGAAGGCGGCGGCTTCATGTGCAACTGGATTGTTCCTCTCAATGTTGCCACCCTTATAGTCAATGTAAGAGGTACCTTCGTTTATAAACAATTTCCATTAAATTATTATAAAACATTGTGCACATATAATACAAAAATACAGGAAAGTGTACTTCAGAACGACATTATGTCCATGCAGTTGTACAAAATATACATATATATACACAAAAAATTACACAACAATAAAATAAAATAAATAATTACACAACATTATGTCCATGCAGTTGTACAAAATATATATATATATATATAGGGCCACGTGAAAACCATTCCTTACACAGAAAATTATAAGCAAAAACATAAAATGAACAAAAATTTCTAAAAATGAGCAAAAACTAAAATGAGCAAAATACATAAAATGAGCAAAAATTATTAAAATGAGCAAAAACATAAAATGAGCAAAGTACATAAAATGAGCAAAAATTCTTAAAATGAGCAAAATTTTCTAAAAATGAGCAAAAAATGTAAAATGAAGAAAAATTTGTTAGATGAGCAAAAAAAAAAAAATGAACAAAAATTTGTAAAATGAGCCGAAAAACCGATTTCAGTTTTCAGCTTAAGCCTTGTTTTCATTGGATCCTACCCCCTCTCTCTCTCTCTCTCTCTTGATAACTATCATTCTGAGGACCAACCATTCATAAAGGCCGAATTTTATCACCATAATAACCAACAAAATTTGCTATTTGGGTAGAGCGAGAACTTTTGGACTTCCACATTATGGATTTACAAGAGCAGGATGCTTAACTTGGGTGATTAGTCCATATTATGCACATCCTGTATATTAATTAGACAAGTTCATCAAAGTTATTGACACTTCTGATATCATGCATTACCACTTACCAGTTTCAAATCAGGCAGCCAAAAGAATTTTTTCAATAACAATGTAACAAACACTCACTTTAGAGCGCTTCAAATAGATCCAGCGTTGAAACCTCGGTAACAAACTGTTGCTACAGAGTAAACAACTCAGAATGTGCTAAATAACATATGACTACAAAGGTCGAAGAATCTGACTACATAGCATGCTTCCCTGTAATCCAACTCTGCAGGGTATGTGATTTTGGTGGTAGGTCGATTCCATACAGGCTACCCAGTGAACGGACTGGCAATAAAGGGGATGGGGGGCATTCTGTGTTGAGTTCTTCCAGGGTATGCAAGTAATACACAAACTGGATCATATACTGAAGAAGGTAAAGGAGAAAACAAGTGAAGGAAAAAGGGGGAACTAAAAGATGAGCTGGCTCGGCCAGGACTAGACCAGCACAGATACCAATTCAGTCTCTAAATAGTGATTGAAACATATGGCAGCAATAATGATTGTATACAGTTATGCCAGAGATAGGAGGGGTGGGCGATAGTTGTGATGGTTTTAATTGGAGTAAAACCCCAAGTAACAGGAACCAAAACTCAAATATTCTGAAACGACCGCACCATTTTTTTAGAAAAATTGATAAGATAAATTACATTAACGCCCTCTCACAGGGCACCAAAGTACAACCTACCCAAAAGCCCCCCCCAACCTCCCTTGATGAGAATAGAACCCACAACCTTTGGATGTAGGATGGAAGGGCTTACCAGCCCTCCACTTCCTCATTCTCGAAACGACTGCACCATGTTAAGATATACATTTCAAGAACCTGGCTGCAGAATGCCTTTATACATACAGGAGCAAATTGATCATTTCCTCTCAATTTTTGAAGAAAATAGACTAAAAAGTAAACTAGTACGCCCTCTATTTCAACATGATTGCCCTCTTATTCATTTAGGCATGTTTAAAGTACAATCAAATCTATTTCTTTCTTTTCAGACAATACACTACTGAGCTAAACCAACTCTGTCTTGTTCAATTCTACTTCCTGAACCTTTATAAAAATACAATTAGGACAAATACTGAGACAAAAGGGGGGGGGTAAATAATAATTTACTGTTTTAAGCAGTGGTTCAGCCTTTAGTGATTATATATCCACGATTTATAGATTCGAGCAGGCATATACAGAGAAATGGAATTCTCTGAGAAGACATTGATTCCGTATCAGGTCCTCATTAAGTCTCCTGCGAGAAGTCTTATTGATTAATTATGTTTTCCATTTTCAATTTGACACTATGGAGTAAGGACTACATGAATCAGACAAAAAGGAATGGCTTCCTTTTCACTGAAGTTCAGCGAAAGACAGTAAGGACTATTTGCCTTCCTTTCAACGATTAATTACTGCCATCCCGATATTGAAAAAAAATGTCCAGGGAGCGAAAATAGGATACAGGTTATATTCAGCATGCTGAAGATGGATGTGGCTGTTCTTGCATAAAAGAAACTAAGGCTTCGTTCTCTTCACCTTGTTTCACGAACTTATTTAGATCTGATCATCCACACCCGATCAGAAAATGTCAAACCAAACAAGACGAGAAAGATTCAAACCAAATCCATTTTTTGGAAAGCTTATTTCCATGTTTAATTACGTATTACAAAAATTTGAAAACAATTGGTATTTTTAAAAAACACATTGAACCCATTTGAACAAGGTTCCAAATGATATTTTTTTTGTCCATATGTATATTAGCATAAAAGTAAGGTCAAAGTTCAACCAGAACAGTATAATTAAACCGGAAGTACTCAAATTACACAACCAAAGGATTCATACCAAACAGACAAAATTTCAGCCAAGATCGCCTTATATTCATTGAAGAGAGCACAGCCAAAGTTTTGAAATAAAGAATCAAAAGTTATGTCCTTAATCTCTTAATAGACAACGCAAAATTTTGTCATCCCTAGATCTAAAACATGAAACATCTTAGATGGATATCAATGGCTATGATCAATAGAAGGTATCAAGTTCATTTCCATTAAAAGCTAAAAAAAAAAAAAAGATCCATGAAGTTAAATTATGAAGCATTTATAATCCCATTATTTGCGGTTTTATGCTCTTAACGTGTATGCTCGTCACGTGTAAATTGTAATTTGCTTCTGGGTTGTCGAAGTCTCAAGTTTGCATAGGTTCATGTGATCTACTTAGACTTAAATCTTCCTCGTACTTTTAAGTCTTTGTTTGAACCCATCTTCTTTACTTGTATTCTTCCTTGTTTAACGGAACTCTTTTGTTTCAATAGGGCAAAAAGTGCGATCAGGTGCTGTTTTCATGCAAGGCTAAGCAAAGAGCACCATACTAACACCACTTAGCACAGGTGGTAAGCCCCCAGTAAAAGTAAGAAAACTATCATACTTGCTTTTGACTATCGGTTCAAACTTAGCAACTTGACAACCCCAACTCTCTTCCCCCTGCTAGAGGGACCCCAATTGTGTTAACCCCCGAGCTAAAGGGGAAACAGCCCACGAATGTGCAGCAGGAAGAGGGACGCACCTTGCATTTAACAACTTTCAACATATTGGCAGGTTAACCTTGATGAAAAGGTGCAGATGAAATAACTTATCAACTATATAAAGTAGCGGCTTCCAGGTCTCTCAAATCTGAGAACTACTAATACAGTTCATGCATAAAAGTATAAGCAGGAATATACATAACAAGAAAACCTGCTGAAATATGGAAAAAAATGGTAATTCTAAAGCTGATAAGAATATGTAGTCCATTCATTAGCATCACAAAAACACACACTATCTATACATTATTAAAACGTTTTGGCGCATTGTATGCTGCCATGTGTCCTCATACGCCGATATGGCGCCGCTTTGTCTCCAACATGGCTAACATGGCATTCCCTTAGAAAACGATTAAAAAGTGTGTAAGAGATCTTGAGCCCATGACCTCTTACTTTATGATGTAATGATTTACCACTAAACTATGACTTGTGTGCTTGGGACAAAATGTCAACTCCCAACTATACATCCCAACTATACAACTAGTGATATCAAATGGTGCAACTCATTAAACCAATATATTAATAAAATGTGGTAACTCATGAGATCAATATGTTAATAAACAAGTCAAGCATTTACTAGCTAGCAGACCTGAGACACATGCTTGGCAACTGAATTCAAAATAGACTTCCACCTTGAACCAGAACCAGAACCAGAACCTGCAGCGGGTACACCTATGCCGGAGCTTCTCAGCATTTCTGAAAATTATCAACAGGAAGAGGAGAGAAGCAGAAGATAACGCAACAAGGGTGAGTTAACATCTAAACTTGGTTTCGGTCACCTGGAGTGACTTCTAAAAATTGCTTATGAAGAAGTAATACATACTAAAATTAGTAACACAGAATAAAAGTATAACCAGGTCTCTAATACTATGGAATCATTAAAAAAATTTGTCACATTCGATTTATATTAGGTTCCTGTGTTCATAAGAACTATGATCAATGAGCTCTACACCATAATGTAGTCTTGGAAAATTAAGTAGCAAAAAGATATTGTAGTCTTCTAGAAGCTTTTAGCAATTGTATCAGGATGTTTTGCCTGAGTTAAAAAAAAACCCAAAGATTTAATTTGCATTGAAGTGAGGGAGATATGGGAATGAACTGGTTATGGACCCATCATAACACTTGAAGTTGATAAAAAATGTTGGATGATAGTGTTAATTGCACAATAAACTAGTTGCATAAAAAACAAAAACTCAAAGGTAATCGTTTGCATAATATAAATTAAAGGTAGTTTTACCACAATTTTTGCTTTCCCTTAAAAAGAGTTAGAAGACATAACTCACCAAGTTTAAGATCTTCTGCGTCCTTTTGCTCTGAAGAATCATTTTTCCCGTCAGAAAGCTTCAGATATTCTTGCATGTGCTCAAAGTCCTCCAAATTATCAATTGTTGCCTCCCCAACAGAGCTTGATTCAACTGTGCCATTATGAGAATCTAGTTCAGGCACTTCAAGTCTGGTTTCAATACATAGAACAGCTCCACCAGAATACTCTATGTCCATTTCGATAGCCCAAATATCATTCATGTCAGTAGGAACAGCCCTCATCCCATGGATATAAGGGGGCAAGTTGCCAGGATCTATATCCGTACAGGTCACTTCACCAATATAAGAGGGAATTCTCATGTTTGACAGTGATCTCTGGTACATCATACACAAAAATAAGAGAGCTGGAGTGCTCGACCCAGAAGGCTAAATAATGTCATCAAGTTAGCAATTACCGAAAAGAGAGAAAGAAAATGAAGTTCATAATATGCAGTTGTTACGTGTGATACAAATATATGTTAGCTATGTCAATATTACTCCATAAAGGATCTCAACTTCATAATTATAAAAATCTATAAATAAATGTCCATTTTCCTTTTCAGCTTAGAATTAATCCTCTCACAGCACCTTCGGTTTTTAACCATGGATTCAACTCCTAATCTGTAAGTAATACAGTTATTTTGCAGAACAGATAGCACATCATTTACACTCATTACTTTCAACCTCTCGACCAACTATACAAGTCACATAAGTGTAGATGGCATACCTTCTCGCCACAAAGCTTTAGCCTTGAAAATGCCCATATTTCTACTTAGAATGCCAACAATCAAACTATAAAAGAAAATAAAGAAGGGGAAAGCAGTTGCTTCTTTGGAAAACGGAGAGTATAATTTTACAGATAGCTGATAGAGGAGGGCATATTAGATATCAAGAACGGGATAAATTCATAGACCTACCACAACTTCCAGAACTCAGTTCTCTAGGTTCCTCTCAAATGCAGCATCAAAGCTCAAAGTACTTAAATAGTTTTAAAAAAATCAGACAATTTCCAGACATGCCATGACAGGACGTTAATTCTTAGAAAAGATAGGTCAAATCAAAAGCTAGAAGAACCTGAATCCGAGCCTTCAAAGCAGTTTTAATATGTACATTGCTCTTGGCATCAAAAAACAACCGAGAGACCAATAAGTTCCAGCAGAGTGTGCCCTCATCAACAACAAATTTCTCAGCAGTTTCTGCATCGGATACCTCACACCCATGAGTTGAGCCCCCTGAGCGAGCAGATGCAGTGGAAGAAACAGAAGAGGTATCTTCCTCACATTCATTTCGCATCTTCCCCGGAATATTTGTCTTTGTAGTACGTAAAACAGAAACAGGATCTTGAAAAACATGAGATTTATCAGCAACCTTTTTCTCATCAAGACTTGACAAAGGACCCTTCTTTGAAAGCTTTCTCCAAAACTGACGAACTTTTGATGGGGGCTCATCAAGCCGATTAGCCTTATCCAAAAGCCCCAATTGATAGCCCGTTGAGGGTTTGATAAGAAAAGGATATCCTTCACTTAAAGATTTTAAATAGGCTCGAAACTCTTGACTTAATTTAGAAAACCAGAGTATTCTTTCTTTATCATCCAATGAAGCTAGGTGAAGAGCTCTGCACCAAGATTCCTTCTCCGAGGAGGTTTCTGCATAAATAAGAAACACTTTGCTCCCTTGGTACAAAGCCGTATTCTTGCTTTCTACTTTGATTGGGAAACGTTTTGCCCTGAAAAAATTATTGTCAAAGCTCAAACTAATAATTGTATCTTCTCTTTCTGCTTCGAAATGTTAACATCTATGAATAATACAGATGAGAAACAAATTATGTGACCACGTTTAATCATGGCAACTATAATGGTGAGATAGGATAAAAGGGGTTTATTCCATAATTATTATAAAATTGTCTCTCATTTGCAAGTATGTGTGTAGTTATTAGGGCATTATAGGTGTTACTTTTCCGGATCAGGGTAAAGCACAATTATTTTATTCACACAACCAACTTTTGGTTACATGAAAGACTCAGTTAAAAGGGGTCAGAATATAAGAGAATCAATGGGTGGAGGTATTGGGAACCATGGTGCAATGGGTGTGAAAAGTTGTTGGTGCTTCCTTCAATATATCATGTAGAACTGTAAGCACGTTTATTCAGTAATGGAGTTGAGCTCAACAAACCTAGCAGTCAGGCACTAAGAGTTAGCAAATTTCCACTTAAATTCTTCCTTCGCTCCATATTTGTGGCAAAACTTCAACTTTTAAGGTCAAACTTTATAACTTTAACCACGAATAATCACCATTAACATAAGAAACAAAACCATCATGCGGGATCTTGCTAGATTCATCTCAGCGTATAGTTTTTAAATATAAACTTCTCATACTTTTTGTTAATACATGATTGAAAATATTATTGGTCAAAGTAGTGAAGTGAAGACCATAAAATTGCAAGTATTACATGGATTATGGAACATAGGAAGTATCAATTAAGATGAAGGTGGTATATTCCACACAAAAAAGAAAAGATGGAGGGGGTGCATACAAGGATTTCTAATTAGGGGTCATTTCTTTGTCTTTTTTGTTGCTATTGTGAAAAGCCTTGTCCATAATTGTATTCTTTCTCATCATACAAATAATTTTCTTCTTATCATCAAGAAAACATAAAATTCCATTGACGGCAGTTAAACAATGTTATTTTTAAATTACTAGAAAATCTAGTTCCCTTGGGAGTAGGTCTAAGTGTAAGGGTTGGTGAACAATTACGAAAGCCAGTACTCCATAAGTATGTCTGTCAATTATATTTATGCTCAGAATCATATGTCACACTATATGTCACACTATGAACGTACAACATACTTCAACATTTAGATTATCTCAATGCCCTTAAAGAGACCCCTATACTAGAGAGGAAAGAAAAATATATAAGCAATCTTTCCTCTACGATGCCGAAGGGGTTGTATAAAGTTAACCAATGATCTGATATGTCATGAGTATCACCAGTTTAATTTAGGCAATATAATCTGAAAGCCACAGAATAGTAAATCCTTAACATCTTAAACAATATTAGGAGCCCCCCCTATACTAGAGAGGAATGAAAAATATATAAGCAATCTTTCCTCTACGATGCCGAAGGGGTTGTATAAAGTTAACCAATGATCTGATATGTCATGAGTATCACCAGTTTAATTTAGGCAATATAATCTGAAAGCCACAGAATAGTAAATCTTTAACATCTTAAACAATATTAGGAGCCCCCCCCTCCCTCCCCCCAAACCCATAAAACCAGAAAAACTAACTTGCAAAGTAAAAAACTAAAACAAATACATGAGTTGAGTAGAACAAAAGCACCACCGCAAGCATCTGGGATCAAATTTGCTTCCAAGAATTTTAAATTTGGAACTTTCCAGTGGACAAAGCTTTCAATATCTGCATGACCTTGTGCTTAAAATCATAACTACTTCTTCCACAATTAACCTCACTTTAACACTTTACAAATAAATTTTCTCTGTTCTCTCTCTCTCTCTCAATATATTCTTCACCCTCTATATTCTTCGTTTATGGAATGACTCAAGTCTTCTAGGCATTATCTACTTCTATGCTTGTTCCGTCAAACATATTTTTGTTAGTCATTTTCCTTTCCTTTATTTCTGGGTGCCTGGAGGGGCGGAGAAGGGGGGGGTGGAGGAAGTCAGGACAGCTGATGAATACAAAGGACACAAATTCTATAGCAAAACTGATCTGAAGAAATCACAATGCATTACATTAATCCATGATTGGAGCTTAATTTACCATTTTCTTGAAGGAAAGGTGGTAGCAGAAACTGCAACTACTTTACAACCCTTCAGCATTATTTTTGTAAGGGAACCATCTGCTTCGGTCAGAATAAGCGTACGGTCTTTAATTTCTGCATGTTTCTGGACAGGGGAAACCTCTAAAATGTCCTTCTTTCTAGTTTGCTCAGCTGAAGCAGGGACTTTAGGATGTTTATCTGGTTCCAGAACCCAAACAAACCCCTGCAATAATGGACATCGCAAGTAACAAATAAGCAAGGCAAAAATTAAAATAAGGAATAACATAATAAACACTGGGATGTAAGGTGTGATATCATAAAAGGGTTCTGCTTGGACCATCCTTTATTTGTTTGGTTTTTTTATTGATTTTTAGTAGGAGAATCTCTATTGTGTATCCTAGAATGGAGAATTTTTCTTTTTTTTTATTGAATAAATGTATATCAAAACAAAAGAAGGATCCCACAACCCAAATCTCCACTAATTTGGCCACTTCAAATTTTTCAATCATGTAGATATATATACTACGAAACTTTGAGAACGAATGATTGAGCAAAGGTTGAGGAGAAGTATGGAGATCTAGGAGAACCAGTTTGGCTTTATGCCGGGAAGATCCGCTATGGAGGCAATCCATCTTATGAGACAACTAATGGAGAACTATCGGGAAAAAAAGAAGGATTTGCATATGGTCCTTATTGATTTAGAGAAGGCGTATGATAAGGTACTGAGAGAAGTACTTTGGTGGGCCTATAAGGAAAGGAATTTCAAGGAAATATATTAACATCATTAAGGACATGTGTCACGGAGTTATCACAAGTATGCGAACCACTGTTGGGAAGACTCAAGAGTTCCCTATCACGATTGGAGTACATCAAGGTTCCACACTTATCCCGTTTTTTTTTTGCTCTAGTCATGGATGAATTGACAAGGTCAAACCATGGTGCATGATGTTTGCCCATGATATTGTACTGATTGATGAGTCGAAATACGGCGTGGAAGATAAGTTAGAACTGTGTAGGCAAACTTTGGAATCTCGAGGGTTTAGGTTAAGTAGATTAGGGGTGTAAATGAGACGAAACAACTCGCAAGCTACTCGGTCAAAGCTCGACTCGAGTGAGCTCGAATCGAACTCGAGCTCTACTCGATATGTTGGCTAGTTGAGTTGTTGCTCAACTCTCGACTCGAAAACTCGTGAGAAGCTCGAATACCCAATTATCTATAGCAAAATACCTAAATTCGACATATTTTCTACCTTATGGTCATTTTTAACTCGAGACACTTTCAAGCTACTCGAGATCTACTCGGTTAAAACTCGTCTCGGTCAAAGCTCGATTCAACTCTGTCAAAGCTCGATCAAAACTCGACTCGAGTGAGCACAACTCAACTCGAACTTGACTCGAAATGCTAACGAGTCGAGTCGAGTCGAGCTAGCCCGAACTCGACTCGCATCATTTACACCCCTAGAGTAGATATAAAACATAATACTTGGAGCGTATATCATAGAATTGGAAAAATTACCTTAGATGGGAAGATTGTCCAAGTATCTAACTTATTTCGATAACTGGGAGCAATTATCCAAATTGACGGGGAATTGGATGGAGATGTGTATCATAGAATTAGAGATGGTTAGCTCAAGTGGAAGAGCCACAAGGTTTCTATTTGATTCGGGCATGCCTCACAAATTGAACGGAAATTCTACGGTACGACTATTAGACTTGCACTGTTATATGGTACACAATGTTGGCCTTTAAATAGAGTTACATTCATAAGATGAATGTGGCGAAGATGTGTATGTTACATTAAATGTGAAAACATACACGAAAGGATCGGTGAGGAATGAGATGATCAGGAAGAAAGTAGAAGTTAATTCTATTGAGAACAAGATGAGAGAGAACACTTAAGGTGGTTTGGACATGTTAGACGGAGACCACGTGATGCACCATAGAAAGCTTGAAAAGTGGCAAAGTGATGAGAGGGTAAGGGCCTAAGGGGTAGGAGTAGATCTAAGAAAACTTGGAAAAAGATGATTGAAAGTGATATGAGTTTACTTCGGAATGAGGAAAATATGGCATTAGAATTTATGTTGATGACAAGAGTTGATTTTGTTTTCACCATTTTTATTTCTTTAACGTTTGTCCTTGTATTTCACAAACTTTTTCCCTTAAATTATTTTTTTATTCTCCTTTTATGATTTTCTTTCAATTTCTTTTTCACATATGTTTTTCTCTTTACCTTTTCTATATAATTTTCTCAATTTCTATTTTTATATTTCCATACTTTCATTTTCTGTTAACACCTCAATCGGTGTTTTTAGTTCGTTATGGTTTCTCTCGTCTGCATCCTCTCACTTTTAATCACTCATATTTCTTTATTTGAACTCTCATTCCTTTACCAATTTCTCATGACGATTCATGATAGTAACCCCAAATCATTTTGGAATTAAGACTTTGTTGTTGTTATTTTTGTTGTTTGTAGATATATAGGGCTCTTGTTGTCTTCATTTCTAACTTTCTTTTTTGGTGTATTGTGCTTTCCATTTGAAACATAAATGATAGAAATTTAGAACAATTTTCCACCCCATACATTACTTCTTTGTGGATAAAAGCACTACTACCTTCAGGAACATATCTAAACTAAGCCCCTGAATACAGGCATAACATAGCACCCACAAGAAGAAGAACCCCCAACTCTATCTCACCAAAGACACCAGACTATAAGATAGACTTTTATAGATCTACCATTTTGTTTACCAATTACACTAATGCCAATAGCAATCTCCTCTCATTCCTCCTCCTTCCGAAACTTGCATCACAAAGAAACTAGCTACAAATACCCTCTTAGGGCTTCAATAAGCACCGTAATCCCCAAGTATTAAGAAAACAAAAACTCTATCTTGTGAAAAAGAAGCACGACCACAATGCAAGAAACCTATGCCTCCAGCCACTTCCATTAGATTTTCATCAGTGACCTCAACATGAGAAACAGATCCCTTTTACTCTTCCTACTTTCTCAATCTTACCAATTTCTATCCAACAACCTCGGTGAAAAAAATAGCATAACAAAGGGCCCAAAAAGAGAAAATATGGTTACTCCTAAAGAATTTCCATCTTTCGTGAAGTAAATGATACATAATGAAGAACCAAATTCTTTATTATGATTTTCCTATTTCAGTTCGCTATTCAAAAGACTGTACTACATATGAAAGTCACTTCAATGTGAAAATCAAAGGAAAACTAAAAACGAGTAAACTTTGTGGAGAATACTACTTTCAACTCATTTAGTCATTTAGTGCGAAAAATAATTAAAAAGGCAACTGATTTAAATTGTCAGCCATTGTTTGGCAAGCAAAGAGGGACAACAACTGGAAGAATGCATGATTAAATTTCTCCATTTTTAAATCCTCCTAGATTTTCCATAATTTTTCCATCAGTTTGTTTTCCTCTAGTAGAATTTACTAAGATTCATAAATCCACAATAAATGTAAATTTCCAAACACATTCCAAAAACAAATGAAAACCCATAATCCAAATTTGAAGTAAATACTGAAGAAGTAATCAATTAAACATATAATAATCCACAAAATCATACCCACAAAATTTCCACCATTAGTAATTACAACATTTACACAAAATAATTTCAATAAACTGCCAACATAATCAATAAATATACAAGAAAAAAACCTGTTTCTGGCATAGAGAAGATAGAGATTGCCGAGGATCAAGAGGATTTTGTGGAGAATTAACAAGAACAGATTCAGTTGATTTAGTTGTCTGAGTTAATCGCCGGATCACAAACAAAATCACGATTCCTTCCAAAGCTATAACTGCCAGAACCCCAAGTATGAAACCCATGAATAACAAAATCATCACCATTTTTTTATCATAAAACCTTCAAAATATACCCAATTTTGTAGAATTTATGTTTGTGATAGAAGTGATGTCTGAGCATCTATACAGAAATCTTGTTGATGTTTGCACTTTTGCTATAGTAAAGGAATAATGACAAAGAAAAGAAAACGATTATACACTTTTGCGGGGAATACAAAAAAAAAAAGTTTGGGTGCGGGACATTTTCTGGGTAAAACTCTATTAATTAAAGTATGCGCGTTTAAGACCACGGCAACGTTTTTGAATGAATCATATTATGATATTCTCATTCTAGGTCACCCAACAATATTGTTCTTTTTCAATTTAAGCATTTTTCTTAAGGGTAGTGCAAGAACAAAATGAGGCCAATTGCACTCAGATGTGTCAGTTCAAGTACTTGGGTGGGGTTTCGTTGAGTTTGGGTTTGAGATCATGTATGCATCACATTATGATAGGTTATTTAGGGCCCGTTCGTTATCGTTTTTTATTTTCAGTTTTCAGTTTTTTTGAAAACTAAAAACCAAAAACACGAAACCAGAAAAAGTGGTTTTCACTTTTGAGTTTTCAAAATCATCATGTTCCCAATAAATTTGACTAATTTTTTATTCATTATAGGACATATATCATATGACTTTGAAAATCAAAAGACCAAAAAACAGAAAACCACAGTAATACCGAACGGACCCTTAATGTATGGTTTATATGTTTATGTTTGGATTTCGGTGGAATCATGTCAAGTTCAGTTTAAATCAGTTCGTGTCGTTTATCCTTTTATCATACGTTGTGTTAATGTCAGGTTGGGTGAGATTTCGTCTTTCAGGTTGTGTCGATTTGGATTTGGTAAGTTTGTGGCAGGCAATTTCGGGTTTGGTTCAAGTTTGAGTTGGATTATTATGAGGTAAGATCAAGATCAAGTATAGTCGTGATTGTTGTTCGAGTCAAATTCAGACCGGGTCATCCTCAAGTCAGGTCAAGTATAGATCAGATCATTATTGGGTCGAGACATGTTCGAATCAATTATTAAACCTAAAAAAGAGTTGTTCAACTATACTTGAGTTCGAGTTTTATTCAAAACTTCAGATGGGCTCATCTCAAGTTACATCGAGTCAACTTGAATATGTGTCGAGATGGTTAATATTCTAAGTTAACTTTGTTGTTTAGTCATCTCCTAGAAACGAAAGTGTGAAACATTTTCACTCAATAATTTTTCGTAAAAAACGTATATTATTAACTTAAATTCACTTATTAGTTACTGGAATATTTGTACCATTATCATTTATTCAACAATTTCGTGATTGTTGTTCGAGTATAATAAATTAATATAGATATTATTGGAATATTTGTACCATTATCATTTATAAAACATATATTTGCATATGTCAATAGGTATATAAAATGCCCAAGTGTTCGTATATGGCTAGTGCTATGGTTAAAAAAAAGCAGCATTTAGCCCACATTTGAGCGCAACATTTTAAAAAATTTCCGCTAGTGTATTATGCAGGTTCTCCAACTTCTCCCACTTTTTCGTTGTCAAAAAAAAAAAAACTTCTCCCACTTTTTTTGTAGGATTAGAACTTGGAAATTGGATGATATGATGATGTTGAAGATCGGTACTAATAGAATAGATATCGTGATATGTAATTGATGTAAATGACGAATTGGGACCAGTCAAATCAATCTACCACAGTAATTGTAATGATGTGAAATAATCTTTTGAGTCACTAAATTATTAGCAACCGTTACTGGTAACAAACTTATAATGAGATATTAGTCATTAGATGTGAACCAAGTTGTAGTCGTCGTTGATGTTGCTACTCTTTAATTCACTTCTTCACTCGTGCTAGTCTAAAGTTATACTTTTAATGACTAATATCTCATTATAAGTTTTTTACTTTTAACAAAAATTCTGACTATTTATGTGACTTGTTTCTTCTTCTTTGGTGAATTATTGTAAAGTCCATAAGAAGACAGGATCAAGAATCTGTCCCGTGGGCTTACTTTGTGGTGGTAGAGTGATGGAAAACATGTTAGATATGGTGAGTTACCAATGTAGTCTATTCTGAACATCTCCAGTAAGGCTTCATTCCATTTTCGTTGTAAACTCCAAAAGCTAAAAAAATTATCTCATCACAATACATAAAGAGAGAAACATAATAACATACAACAGAATTCTAATCAAATAATGAAAATCTTTCACCAACGCAAGATGTTTACAAACAACAATGGAGGAAAAAAATCCTATACCTGAAAAAAAACCCTAAACAAAGATATAAGTCAAAAATTAAACAAAAAATTCCGATCGAAAATGAAAAAAATAAATAATATTGTGATTTCATCTCAGATCTGATAAATAAAACCATAGCTAGGATAAATCGCAAAAAAAAATCCAGATGTGAAAACTCGAGCCAAACTAATCTTCAGCACTGTGTATACTTCGACCGCCAAGAGCCAACCGCCGCCGCAGAGAAACTGATGGCGAGAATCGAGCGAAATTGATGGCCACCGAGAATCGTGCTTTCTTCTCCCTTTCAACAAGATCGACGAAATTGATCGTGCTTTTAATGGAGCAGCGAAACCCGAGAGAACGAGTGAACGGTTTTAATGGAGTAAGAGGGAGGAGAGGCGACTGAGATGATGATGATGACGCCGGAGAACGAGTGAGGGAGCGAGAATGAGTGAGGGCTAAAGAGTGAGGAACGACTGAAGGAGCGAGAACGAGTGAGGGCTAAAGAGTGAGGAACGAGTGAGAGAGGGAGAACCAGTGAGAGAGCGATGAAGGAAGAATGAGAGTGAGAGAGGGAATAGTGAGAAACGGCGCCCACATTAAGTGAACAAAAAACCCTAGCGCCTCTTTTATTTATAAAAAACAACCTATTGCTGCGGTTTTGTGTAGAAACAGCAGCAATAGATTAAAATTTTATTAAAAAAATAATATTTTAATCTATTGCTGCGGTTTTGTGTAGAAACAACAACAATAGATTAAAATATTATTTTTTAATAATATTTTAATCTATTATTGCGGTTTTGGGCAAAAACCGCAACAATAGATCTGGTCAAACCAGTCAAACAATTTTGAAAAATTATCGTTGATATTTATTGCTGCGGTTTCCACCCAGAACCGCAACAATAGGTTGATTTTTGAATTTTCCTTTTCTTTGACGTGGTTTATTGCTGCGTATGGGTAAAACTGCAACAATTCTAACGCAACAATAAACAATTATTCTACTAGTGTAAGATTATTAGAACCCATCATATCGTAATTGAATGTAACCAAACTTATTACAAAACTTTTAGTATAGTTAGATATTGTATTATAAGAACTTATCTAAATTTACATGATTTTACCTGAAAATATCTAAACAACAATGAAAAATCAACAAGTCTACATATAATTGTTGATATTACATTTTATATGAATGACATGAGATTTCACGCTTGTCATTGTAGACACATAATCGTGTCTCCCCATTTAAGGACCCAATGATGAAACATACTGCGGTCTTAATTGGTCCGACCCAAGGGGAGAGCAATCCGAATAGCCAAGCCCAAAACTGTTTTAAAAGTGTAAAGCTTATTTATTTGCATTAAAAATCCAAAATCCTATTTTAAAGTTTAATTAATTATTCCTGATAATTAATTATTTTGAGACGGTAAAGAATATTTTGAGCCCAATCATTTGAAACAGCCCAATTAATTGTTGAATGATAATTAATTGATTTATTTATTTGAATAAATAAATATTTTCAAAGATACTTTTATAATTGAAATCGGATTTTATCCCGTAAAATTAATTTTCGGATTTAAAGGATAAAAGAAAATCGTTCAAAATGCGTTTAAAAGAAAGCCTGTCAAAGCGTTACTGACGCAAGGCGGTGCGCCTGTCGTACCACGTGCACGCAGCGCACAGGTCAAGCTGCGTCAGGAGCAATATTTAAATTCTTCAATATATTAGTTTATTGCTTTATTACCTTATTAGTTCTAATAATATCATATTACTTTTATACTTTTCTTTTTATTTCTCCAAAAAAAAATGTCTAAATTTTCCAAAAAGATAACCGGAAGAGGTAAAAGTGGTGGTTCTAGTAGCCGGAGGGGTGGTTCTTCTAATTCACCTTCCATCGACAACATCGATTTCATCGAAGAATTAGAACACGAGTTGTTAGATGATATAGAAAATCCCGTGCAGCCACCCAGTCGACAACACCAGCTTCAAACATGCAACAACCGGGTTAGTGTTTAATAATTAGTAAATCAACTTTCACTTAGCTAATTATTAATGATTATATACATAGACAATGACTAAGATAATTGATAATGATTATGTTAAATTAATGGTGTTTAGCAATAATAATTATGTAAATCAACTATCACTTAGCTACTTATTTGTGATTATTTTAAAAGACAATGACTAAGATAATTAATCATGATTATGTTAGATGAATGTTGTTTTAGCAATAATAATTATGTAAATAAACTATCACTTAGGTAATTAATTGTGATTATGTTAATCGATCATAATTTATATAATTAGTCATGATTATGTTAGATGAATGTTGTTTTAGAAATAATAGTTATGTATAATAATTACGTAAATGAACTATCACTTAGCTAAGTAATTGTAATTATGTTAATCGACAATGAGTAATATATGTTTACTACGGAAACATAATAGATGACGTTGGTGAAATCGAGGTGGGCAACGACGACGGAGGAGCTGGTGGCTCACAACCTTAGGGAACCAAAAAAGTGTCATGTGTGTGGCCATTCTTTGAAAAGGTAGCTACCAATGAACCAGACACTGGAAGTGCATTTGTCAACTTTGCAAGAACGCAGGCGTCAACCCACCTCCGACTTACAATTGGAGGAACAGTGGTGGAATGAGGACCTTGGGCCGTCATTTGACCAATAAACATGGCTTATGGCAGAGAATGTTACCATTGGCGGGGACTAAAACACCCAGACACAACTCCACGATATGCTGGTGAGATACCCAGCGCAGATATGCCTTTCTCCTACAATAGAGATCGTATGATTGATGAATTTGCTAAATATGTTATCACTGATGAATTACCATTCAACCATGGGGAAATTGATGTATATGAATATTTGAATAGAACTGCTTTGCAACCATCATTTAGGAAAGTCCCTAGGAACACACTTAAGCGTCGCTGGGCAGGTGGTTTAATTAGTCGTATACACCTATCCAAAAATAAATTTCTATTACTCTCTTTTACAATAAAATGCAGAAGGGAAGTAAGGTTCGTATCCACAGGGAAATGGGGACAAGTTGTATATTTAGCGCGTATAAGTAACCTGATAAAAAGGGGGTTTTCAATGAGTTATACATAAACAAAATTTAATTAGCAAATAAATAAAATGAGAGATCAATAATGGAAAGATCTTGAGTCCGATTAACATTCACTTCAATTTAATTATCGATCATTGAACCTCAACTCTACTTATTTCCATGATTATCTATTATTGAGAACTAATCTCGCTTTCTCTTTAATCATAGTTAAATAGCACGATCAGTGTGACTACAAAACCCTAACTAAAGGATAACCTACTCCGATCTACATCTAAGTTCAATCCAATAGCAGCAATAAACAGAGAGAATCAATAGACATGCTAATGTCATACACACGATAAACATTCAAACAGTTGATTAAATTTCCCCAAGAAATAACCAAGACGATCTGCATCTAAGTTACTCTATAGTTTGCTACAAATTGATAAAAGAATAAAACAATCAGATTATATTCTCAAATCTAGCAGTAGATCAATTACACAATTAAACTAGTAACGGTCCTAGTATAATTATGCAAAAATCATAGAATATGATCATAGAATTTAAACCATAATCAAAGGAAATAAATAGAGAGAAAAGATCTCACAATAATGATTGAAGCTTCATGTTAATCTTCTTCAAGAACGGTTCAAGGTACAAGCGGCATGGCGCAAACCAAATCCATGATTGAAATCTCTAAAAAAAATAAAACTAGAAACTAATAACTAAAAGAGAAAATGAAATCACAAAAGAGGAATGGAGTTTATGGGTTCTATCTCCTCGAGTGTCTACTCCCTCCTCTCGTCCAAAAACAAGGGTCGCTATTTATATCTCAAGCCAAAACAAAACCCTCAGTCGACAAACCACCTCGAGCGACCTAGCAGGTCGTGAGGTGCGAAGGTCTTCGCGGGTAGCTGTAATCCCCGTAAATTTATGAATTTTATAAATATATTTTAATGTATAGTTATTTATATTTAAGTATATTTTAGTATTTAAATGATTTATTTCTTCAAAGGTTGACTATTTGAAAGTCAAATGAATTATTTTAATGATTTAAGGAAGTCAAATATTTTATTAAGTCATGCTTTGAAAAATGATTGAAATGTTTGAAACACTTTTCGGATTCGGAAAAGGATTCCTAATTGGGTTTGAGGAACCCAAACACTTTTTGATTTGGAAAATGATTTATAGTTTGAGCCCAACTACCTTTTCCTAAGCCCACAAGTGGAACCTATATAAACCCCCATAAACCTCAAAAATTTCCCACACAATTATTTTCTCTCTCCTCCTTCCTCCCAAATTTTCGGCCCTCATTCTTTTTCTCTCTCTTTTTCTTTTCTTCTCTCTTCTTCTTCCTTCGGTTCGGCCACCAGTTTACGGCTAACCACCACTGCTCGCTGGCCGACTGTCTGCCACCCAGACGCCGCCGCCGCTGCTTCTCCCCCGCCGGCGTGTTGCTCCTCTTCTTGCTTTGGTTTGATTATTTTTCTTCCTCCTCAAGTTTTATTCAAAGTTTGTATTTTTAAGATTTATTTTAATTTGTTTATGTTTAAAAGTTTAGTTTGATGATTTATTTATGAATCTAAAGTTTATATAATTTATGTATTGAAAAAATAAAATTCAGATTTGCATATTAGGTTTGAATTGGAATTTTAATTATCAGAGCATGAATTTTTAGGGTTTTAAAGATTGGAAAATCATAGTAGTTTATTATAAGTTATAAAATTGATTATTTTTATGATTTTAAATATGTTTAAATATATTTTAAGGGAGTTTTAACATATAATATATTGCTGGAAATTTAAAGGGAGTATTATTATGGAGTTTTTATGATGAGTTTTAACAACTAGGAGGTTTAATAATCAAGTTTTTATGATGGAAAAGGTTTTTAAACATGTTTAAGAAGGGTTTAAAGTATTTTGTTATTTCTGTAAATTCATAAAGGATTGATTGTGAATTTATATTGGTTGTTTTAGGCGGATAATTCTCTCTGAGCGACTTTTAAGACTGTTAAAGTGGCCTCTCAATTTGTCTACACAATGTACGTACATACCTATGTGTTGATTAGATTAGTATCATGATTTTAAGGATGAGAATTATGTAGTATCATGTATAGGAACTATGTTGAGTTCATATATGATTTCAAGTATGTTGGATTTGCATGTTTTATGCCGTTGTGTGAAACATGTTGATTATGAGCTTTATATTATGAGATTTGTTTAGTCCGCTTGTCCAACAAGTAAGCTGTAGATGGTGCTTTCTTGTCGAGCAAGTAAACTAGTATCCCTTAGATGTTCGTCTTTGGAGACTTGTGCAATAATGTCTGAATCAACCAAGTCCAAGCCTGAGCTTCGTTCCCGAACCTGCAAAAAGGGACCCACCCTGGAGGTTTGGGTGGTGGTTCCCCCTCCGATGCTTAAGTCAGATATCAGGAGTTGTAAGAGAAAGTAGAGATAGAGAGAGAAAGTGAGAGAGTAGTTTTACAGAGTAACTTTGCACTGTTTTCATTGAATGATCTTTCTCCTGATTTCAGGGGTATTTATAGTGATAGTAAGATGACAGCTAACCTTAAAATCTGACCTAGAATAGTGGCTTCTGATTGGCTGAAGAATCAGATCATGACACGTGGTAGGCCATGATTTGGGAGAGTTTACCAACCACTCTCATCAGCCACCTCACAGGGCTGGCCTCTGACTTCCTTTTGGGCCAGAAAAGCAGCCTTTTAAACAACTGAGCCTAGCCCAAAGGGTAGATCTTTTTTCTTCCATTTATCAGAGGACACGTGTACGGCTCAGATGAGTCCAAGTGTCATCAGAGGAACCGTAGATTTCAGGCTACAACATTTGCCCCTAAAAGGGTTTTCACTGTTGGTCCATCTGACGGTTAAGGCCCTTTTACCCAAGGTAGCCTCATTAGGCCCATCTGCCAGTTAAGACTTTTTAACCCAAGGTAGTTTTATTTGAAATAATGAAAGGACCCGCCTTTTTCTGGGTTTTACCGGTCATAACCGACTGTTGGACCCTTTCTTCGGTCATTCTTGACCGGCTCCACAGGTTTCTTACTCCTCTATAAATAAACTTGGTGTGAAAATATTTAATCATTTCACACCTTGAACGAATTTTTCTAGAGAGAGAAGCTCTGCAAATTTTCTAGAGAGAGAGGGAGATCGTCCAGCTTCAGCATTCTTCACCGAATCGTCCAGACGTTCTTAGCAGGTATCGTTTCATTGTTCTTTTCTTTCTTCTTTATTCTTTATTCTTTCTTAGAAAAACAATAAAATGGAATCTTCTTCGTCAAACAATCCTAGCCGACCAAGAGCTTGTCTTGACCCTAGAACCGATACTTCTTCTTCGGCACATTCTAGAGTTGGACCTCTTCTGGCCGAGTACATATTTTTTCATAGTTTTGGCCGAGAAAGTCAGACGACCCAGTCTTTACCTGTGTAGGGTAATCTGGCGCGCGTCAAGCAAACGGCCCGTCTAAGACGAAGAGTAATAATCCCGTCAAACAGTTCAGATATGGAGGAATCTACTGGGCGAGTTCCAGATGAGACGAGGGAGGTCCGAAGTGCTGGGCCTTTAGACGGCCCCCTTTCCCCTAGCCGCAGCTTTGAGGAGTCCCAAATAAACCCGGAAGCCAGTCCTTCTGGACGGGACACTGAGATGGAGGAAACTGGCGAAGACGATAATAGCAGGGATTCCGGAGCTGCCGATGAGTCAGACGAAGCCTCCACTACTTCGTCTGAGATTAGAAAACGATTAGGTCCTCTCTCTGACCCCGTATTTATTTTAGCCAATCGCAAATGGCTAGAGAAAATAGGGCCGGACCCTAGCTATTTATCCAACTTCATGCCCATGCCGGGCTTTTCCTTCATCATCCCTAATAAGGAGGCCACTATTTTGAGCACTCCCAAAAATCATTTTACTGTCTACAAGCTGGCTCTGGACGCGGGGTTGAGATTCCCCCTTCATGAATTTATAGAGCAAGTGCTTCGTTATTACAACATCGGCCACAATCAACTGGCTCCCAACGCCTGGCACAACGTCTTGACGTTCATAGCCGTCTGCGAGTTGCGCGGCCTGGCTCTCTCTCTTCAAGCCTTTACCCACATTCATTACGCGGCCAAAATTCCTGGTGCCGTGGATGGAACATGGCTCAGCATCTGCAACCGTCCTGGCTTTCTAACAGCCTGGGGCAAACCGTCAAAGATGCATGAATGGAAGGCCGATTTTATATATCTAAGGGCGGCCAATGACTCGGCCACGGAGAGCTATCGTTTCTATAACCGAGCCGTCACAAATACTGGACGAAAGCAATCTTAGCTGGAGCTGGAGGATAAGTATGACGAGGAGGTAGTGGAGTACTTTAAAATAAAGAAGTACTCCGGGCCGGCCAAAAAATCCTTTAAAGGGCCGCCTAATTGGATACCCTTTAAGGAAATGTTTTATAATGACAACTTCTTGGTTGCCGCCGGCCTGCGGTTAGCCGATGATAAAGGTATCCATTCACATCCCAAGTAAAACTCTTCGTCCATAACTCATTAGACTAACCAATCTTTCGTCTCTTTCTTTGCAGACTCGGCGTAACACGTCTCAAGGCTTCTTGGACGGGAGACATAAGCATGTCTAAATTCACAGACAATCTTTGGAAGGAATATGCCAAGAGTAGTGCCGAGAAGAGGGCCGAGACGCTGGTAAGAAATATTTTATTTTTTTTTATTTTTTTTATGGACGAGGATCATTTCGGCTCGTCTGGAATTGGCATCCAAACTTTGGACGAGAATTACCCAAAGAAGGAAAACGTCCAAGTATGGACGTTCACCTTTCGGAATTTCCCGTCCGAGATTTTTATAGTTGCTAGACGAGTACCATTCGGACTCGTCTAATTGATTGTAACTTCCTCTGGGCGAAGATAGCCCGAAGAAGGAGAGCGTCCATACTAGGACGGTCACCCTCTTGGGGCCATGCTCGTCTAAGGAATTTTGCAGTCTTTGGACGAGTACCATTTGGACTCGTCCAAGTAATAGTACCTATCCCTGGACGAGGGTAGGCCGAGATAGGAGAGCGTCCATATATGCTAGGATGGCTACATTCTTGGGACCATACTCGTCTGGGAGGTTTTGTAGTCTTTGGACGAGTACCGTCTGGGCTCGTCCAAGTTATAGTGCCTAACCTTGGACGAGGATAGCCCGAGAAAGGAGAGCGTCCATGTTAGGACGGCTACCTTCTTGGGGCCATATCCGTCTGAGAGGTTAGCCTGTCCAATTTTTGGACGTTTTCTTTCTTTGCCTCGCTTTCGTCTGAATTCAGATTTTTGTTTGGACGACCCTAAGGAGGGGAGGTGTTCACTTTAAGACGCCTTCCTTCTTTGGGTGATTTTCGTCTGAAGGCTTGCACTTTGATTTAGATTTTGATCTGTGGACGTCTGTCATTTTAACTTGATTCTTTCTCGCAGAAAAATGCCCCAACCAACAAACTCCCTCCTGGGAAGTCATCTTCGTCCAAGAAGAGGCCTACAACGGCCACGGACCAACCTCAAGCCAAAAAGCCTAAGGGCTTTGTAAGAAAGAAAACAGAGAAGGCTACTCCGAGTGGGGGAGTGGAAAAGAAAACCATAATTCCCCCTAAAGACAAAGCTCTGAAGGAGGGGCCTTCTACTGCCGCTCCTAGTGGGGGAGTGAGAGAAAATCCTGTCCTCACTGGTCAGTTGGACGCTTTGCTTTCTGACTCGGCCAATGTCAGACCAGACTCGGCCGAAGTTAGACCAGAGTCAGCCTTGGCTTTGGTGGTGCCGGGGCAGGAGACGGCTGTCGAGAACTATCCGGGCTTCAGCGGCTCGGTAGCGAAGCTGGTCTCCCAGATGCCCCTTGCTGTAAGGACGGCATCCATCTCGTCTGGTGAGTCGTTTTATTCCAATAGGGTTAGGACGGTGCGGGTCGGCGGACAGTCTATGAGTCCGTCCAATAGACAAGCCATCATCTTTCCCATCCAGATAACTGACTCTCCCCCTCTTTCAGATAAGGGCAAAGGCCCAGCTCTACCTTCAGCTGCTCCCACCTTAGACTCGGACGAGGAGTCTTCTCCTGCTTTTGCCAAAATGCCAAAGGCAGAAAAGGAACGGCTTAAGCAGGAACTCTTCAAGTGTTACCCTGAATCCTATATCAAAGGATTAAGGGGAGCATCGGCCGGGCACGTGGGCTACATGTCTCAACTGGCTGCTGAGGTATAACTTATTGCCGCTTTTGTTTAATACTTGTGTATATTTATTTCTTTTTGAAACTCGTCTAATAATTTGTTTTGCTTTCATTGCCCCAGCTTTTTGCTCGCAGCATGCTTACTGAAGATTGGGCCAGAGAGCTGAGGAAAGAGAATAAGAAGCTCGTCCATTTGGCTACAACGGCGACGACAAGGCCATCCATGACATTGAGATGGTTAATACCCTTCATCGTCAATCCCTGGATGCTTTGGAGAAGAGGTCAGCTAACTTGGAGTCCGAGAACAAGAAATATCTTGTTACCATCCAAGACCTATACAAGGAGCTGGACCATTTGAAGATGGTTATTGATCTTGTTTCTCTTCTACCGAGTGAAGGGTGAAAGAGATGTTGCTCTCGCTTGCCGCTTGAGTTGAGAAGGGAGAACATTCTCCTAAGGGCGAAGAGCGCCCGTCTGGAAAGGGAGGGCGGCTCAAGCTTTTTTGCGATGCCAAGGAAGGATTGGCTCAAGTTGTTGAAACGTCTAAAAGCTGGGCCGTCAAGGCCTTTGAGATGCTGGCGGAAGCTGATGAGGTCCCCAGCTTCGTGCGTCGTCTGGAGTATTAGCAGAGCGTTCATCGTGCTATGGTTTGTGCCGAGGAACCTCCGGAGTTTTTGGAGTCAGACGACGAAGCTGCGACTGAGGAGAACCCAGAAGACGACCAAGAAACTCGCTCTGAAGACGAAGCCTAATTTTAGGTTTATTTTCATGTTTCTTGGCTTGTTTCCATTTGTACCTTTAACTCTTCAGCTCTTAGGTTGTAATTCTTGATCAATCATATAGGAAGGAGAATTTTTGTCAACTGCCTGTCTTTTATCTTTCTGAATTCCAATTTGACTAAGTATTGAATGAGCTTCGTCCTGAATGTTGGACGATCATCACAGATGTTTAAGGAAATAACAACGTGCTTGCCTTTAGACGACCGAAAATGCATCCAAAAGAAGTGACTCGTCATGAACTTTTTGGACGGTCTACGATATTTAATTGAACTGCGCATGCCACTTCTGATCCTTGCCCTTGGACGATTACAAATTTCGCAAAAAGTGCCCAAGTGCTTATAGAAGATCGTCCTGGAACTTTAGATGGTCTTCTCCTTTTAAACGAGCCACACTTTAGCCGCTTTTCTTGAGTTGGTAACACTCGTCCTGTAGCATCAAAATATCTCAAAGGCATTTCTGATTTGTCCTGGTTTTTTAGACGACCTTCTCTCTTTAGCTCGTCCTATAGGCCTGTCTCATCCCCCCCTTCTTGGGCTAAGCTCAACCATATATGATGGACGAGCCATAGTTTAAGAAGGAGAGTGGCCAACTTTGGCCAAGCCCTGCTGAAATTGCCAAGGACGAGCTTTAGAGACATGGTCTAACAATTGCTTAGCCGTCTTCCTTGAGCGAGCAATACTCGTCCGAAAGTAGCGATCCCTTACTAGGGTCTTTACTACTTAGCTGCCCGTATATTTGAAAATAAGTATCCTTTACCAAGGGCTTATTTCTAGTCAGCTTTCTCTTAGAGACTTTGACGTTTCTCTTACTAGAGATTTTGTCAAATTGATTGCCAATGTATGTTATCAACCTTTAGGTCGTTATACTTTTGGCCGGTCTCTTCGAGGAAGTGATGTTCGTCATAGAAATGAGTATTTTTGTTCCAAGTTATTGTCACTTTTAATCTAATAACTGATTTAATGCCCCAAAGTGAACCAACTTGGTGAAAATAAACATGAAAATACTGACGGTAAGATAGTAGGAATTGTATTATATGAATTTTGCTTGACAAAGTGCCAAGATACATGTATACAATTCTTTTTTTTAGTCTGTGCCGTGGCACATTGGACTTACTACAACTTTCAGCTGGATTCCTGACGACGATTGAGTTAAACGTGGTACTTCTTCAAATTATCTGAATTCCAAGTACGCTGTATAGGTCGTCCATCTAGAGCTTGGAGACGAAAAGTCCCACTGCGCAGCTCTTGGATAATCAGATAAGGTCCTTCCCAGTTTGGTGTTAGCTTCCCTAGCTCCTTAGCTCGTCCAACCGCCTCCATTTTTCTTAGGACAAGATCCCCCACCTTGAGTGGTCGTCTAACAACTCTTTTGTTAAACTCCCGAGCCATTCTCAACTTGTATAATTGCATTCTCAGTAAGGCATTGCCCCTGACTTCTGGTACTTGGTCCAAAGCCGTGCGTAATGCAGCCCAGTTGGCATCTTCAGTGTACAACATGACTCGCGGAGGTGGGTTCATCAATCTCAATGGGCAAGACGGCTTCGGTGCCATAAACTAACATGAAAGGCGTCTCGCTCGTTGAATTCTTAGCGGTTGTTCTAATGGACCATAACACTAATTGCAGCTCTTCAACCCATTGTCCCTTGGCGTTTTCTAGCTTCCTCTTGATTCCATTTGATAGAATCTTGTTGAAGGACTCGACTTGCCCATTGGCTTGTGGGTGGGCGGCCGCAAAGTGAGCTTTGATTTCTCTTTCGACAACCAATCTTTCGGCTTAGGCGTTTTGAGCGTGGACCATTATCGAAGACGATGGACCGAGGCATGCCAAAACGAGTTATAATGTTTTTCCGGATGAAGCCCTTGACGTCGTTGGTGGTTATTCCTCGCATGGCTTCGGCTTCTATCCATTTAGTAAAATAGTCCACCGCAACTATCACAAACTTCTTTTGCCCCACCGCCACCTAGGAAAAGGTCCTAATATGTCCATGCCCCATTTGGCAAAAGGCGGGGGAACAAAATAGGAGTTAGATAGGCTGGACGGCTTCTGATGCAGGTTCCCATGCTTCGACAACTATCACACTTCTTTGCATAGACGAGGGCATCCTCCTTTAAGGTCGGCCAGTAGTACCCCGTCCTTAAAGCCTTTTCTCCTAAAGCTCTTCCCCCAATGTGCGATGCACAAGCTCCCTCATGGAGTTCTTTCAAAACCTCTAGGCCATCTTCTCTGGTGATGCACTTGAGGAGAGGACGGTTGAATGATTTCTTGTAAAGGGTCTCATCCCATAGTTCAAACCACTTGTCTCTAGCCTTCACATACTTGGCCTCTACGGGGTCGAAGGTAATCGCCCGTCTTCTTGTATTCTATGATCGGCTCCATCCAGCATCGCTCCTCGGCTAAGAAACATAATCTGCTCTTGATCAATGCTCTTTTTGGATTTGACTTCCCAAAAACTGTTCTTGGCACATCTCCCTTCGAGTAGGCCCAATTTAGAGAGAGCATCTGCTTGATGATTTTCCGACCTTGGCATTTGGTCGAGAATAAATCGCTTTAATGGCTCAATCTCATCCTTGATCAGTCGCATGTATTTGCTCATTGATGCTTCTTTGCATTCAAAATCTCCATTGACCTAACTGACGACTAAGAGAGAGTCCGATTTGGCCTCAATCTCTACAGCTCCGACCGCCTTGCACATTTTGATTCCAGCTAAGAGTGCTTCATATTCAGCTTCGTTATTGGACGCTTTGAATTGGAATCTTAATGCATATTCAAACTTGTCCCCTTCGGGAGACTGACAAATGATTCCTTCCCCACATCCATTGACTGTGAACGACCCATCGACCATGAGCGTCCAATGCTTCCTTCCTTTAGCTGGATCTGATATTGGCTCTATATTGGGCCGAGTAAGCTCAACTATAAAATCTGCCAAGGCTTGCCCCTTAATGGCTTTCCTTGGTTCAAATGATATATCAAACATGTTGAGCTCAACTGCCCATTTTAGCATTCGCCCGGCGGCTTCCATCTTCTGCAGAACTTGCTTCAAAGGTTGATCAGTATAGACGAGTATATTGTGCGCCAAGAAATAGGGCCTTAACTTTCTGCTGGCCATGACGAGGGCTAATCCAAACTTCTCAACGGGAGTGTACCTATTTTCCGCGTCTTTGAGTACGTGACTCACGAAGTATATTGGGACTTGGACGGATTCTCTTTCAGCCAAGAACAAAGCACTCACAGCTTGAGTGGACACGGCCAAATATACAAACAGCTTCTCCCCCCTCGGCCGGCCGACCAACCTAGGCGTTTGCCGAAGGTGGTCCTTGACTCTTTGTAGTGCTTGCTCCGCCTCATTTGTCCACTCAAACTTAGCTTTTTTCTTAATAGTGGCGAAGAAGTGATGGCACTTGTCGCCTGACTTAGACAGGAAACGTCCAAGGGCAGCCAAGCAACCCGTCAGTCTCTGAACTTCCTTTACCTTTGACGGAGACTTCATGTCTAAAATAGCTTGTATCTTCTCGGCATTTGCTTCAATTCCCCTCTGGTCTACCAAGAAGCCTAGGAACTTCCCTGACAAAACCCCAAAAACACATTTGCTGGGATTCAGCTTTAACTTGTATTTCCTGAGAGTCTCAAAGGTTTCTCTCAAATCACCCACATGACTTTCTTCTTGACGGCTCTTGACTATCATATCATCAATATACGCTTCCATGTTCCTTCCCAACTGTGGCTGAAAAACAGCATTGATCAATCTTTGGAATGTGGCCGGAGCATTGTGCAGACCAAATGGCATTCTCAACCAGCCATATAGTCCTTTTTCAGTAATGAAGGACGTTTTGTCCTGATCCTCTGGCCACATGGGAATTTGATGGAAACCTGAATAGGCGTCCATGAAGCTTAGTAAAGCGTGGTCGGCTGTGGAGTCCACCAGACGATCCAACTTTGGCAGCGGGAAACTGTCCTTGGGACAAGCCTTGTTGAGATCGGTATAGTCTACACACATCCTCCAGGTGCCATTGGGCTTGGGCACCATGACCACATTTGCTATCCATTCTGGATAATAAGTTGTTTTGATGAATTTTGACTCCAACAACTTCTGAACTTCCTGGTCGACCGCTTGATTCCTAGCCGGCCCCAAATGCCTTTTCTTCGACGGATGGCTTTAATTTTGGATCAACATTTAGCCGATGGACGGCTACTCGGATCAATTCCAGGCATTTCTTCAACACAATAGGCAAACACGTCTTGAAATTCTTTCAGCAAGCTGATTAAGAGGTTTCTCAAGCCTAAAGAGAGTGAAGAACCAATTTTCAAGGTTCGTTCTGGACGAGCCTCATCCAGACCGACGTCTTCTGGGGCCTCGACTGGTTCTGGACGCTCTATTGCTAGTCCCATGATGGCCATCACTTCTTCAGGCAAGGGAGGCTCTTCCTTGATGATTTCATATTTTCTCTTCTTACTGGGAAGATGCTCAGACGCCTTCCTTGAGGGAGCGAGAGGCGTCTGAGGGCTCTCAATGGCCGTCTTCAATGAGGCCAAGTGGTCCTTGACTATCCCGGACGTTTTCCTCTCGCTAACCACCTTCGTCTTATCTTTCTCTATTTCAGACGTTTTCCTTTCACCAAGAACTCGCGCTCGATCTTCATTGCATATCTTCCATGATGACGGCTTGAGGGTAGTCGAGATAACACTCCCTAGCCACTCTTTGGTCCCCATATAATGAGCCAATCTTGCCATCATCACACTCATACTTCATCAACATCAGGTGAGTAACTATTACGGCTTTGACGTGATTCAGAGTTGGTCGCCCAAGAATGACATTGTAGGCTGTCAAATCTCGGACTACCAAGAACTTGATAAACCGAGTTCTAGCGGCATCCTTTTCTCCCACTCGAACGGGCAAAGTAACAGTTCCCATTGGGTGGATGACTCCTCCCCCAAACCCTATGATGGGGTGGTGAACGGGAACCAAGTTCTTCTCATCAAATTTTAATGCGGACGGGTACAAGATCGATGATATCCGTCGAGCTTCCAAGGTGTCGATCGAATTCTTCTTACTCTCAAGTTTGCTATTTTCATTTCTACAACCAAAGGATCATCATGGGGAGTCCTCAACCTGCCCCGATCTTGCTCACTAACTACCACCCTTGGGAAGGGCTCAGCCTTTGTCTGATCAGCTAACAAAACTTGGCCAAGCTCTCTAAGGTAGTTTTTGTGTCCTCTATTGGTTGGTCCTCCAGCAGCAAACCCTCCAGAAATTACGAGAACAACATCCTCGTCTGTGCTCTCACTTTCCTTCTTCTTGGTCTGCCAATTGTCTTTCCTTTGAAACTTCCTTCCCCCTTAAGGTATATAGGAGTTCATCTTTCCCTTTCGAGCTAGCTCCTCCAAAGCCTTCTTGAGGTGCTTACATTCATTAGTTTCGTGACCGCAATCCTTGTGGAAGTGGCAATACTTGCTCTTATCCCTATTTCTATAAGGGGTTTTCATCTCAGCTGGTGCCTTCAACTCATATTGATCCTTAATCTCCATGAGAATGGAGTTTTGGTCCTTGTTAAATTCAATAGGATTGCATGAGGATGGCTCAGCCTCTTTTCTCTTGCTCCTTCTGGACGAAGTGGTGGTGGAGGTTATAGCCCAAGTCTCGGCCTTCTTGGGGTTGCTCTTCTTTGGCTGAGCAACCTCTTCAGGCTTCTTAGACTCGGGATGCTTTGCCTCAGCACACACTTCGGTAGCGTGAATAAACGCTTCAACTTCCCTTAAGGCTTCGGCAAGAGTGGAGATTTTCTTTTTAACAAGATCAAACTTAAAGCTCCCTGGCCTTAGACCCCTAATGAAGGCGTCAAAGGCCACTCCAGCATTAAGATCTTGGATCTGAAGGGCTTCTAGGTTGAATCTCTTAACGAAACTTCTAAGAGCCTCCTTAGGTCCCTGGACGACCTTGCCTAGGTGCATGCTTGTTTTTTGTTCTTGCTTGTTGGCAACAAAGTGACTAGTGAATAAGAAGCGAGTTCCGTGAAATTATTTACCGAATTGGGTGGAAGATTGTTAAACCACTTCGAGCTACTCCCTTCGTGAGTTCTTTGGGAAGTTCTTACACCATGTAGCATCATCTACTCCTTGGACGTACATCTGATGTTTGTAAGCAGATAAGTGATCATCGGGGTCTGTTGTTCCATCAAAAGGTTCTATAGTAGGGAGTTTAACCTTTGGGAAGGGGGGCGCCTCCATTATCCTGGCCGAGAATGGAGTGGGCCAGTTAATCTGGAGGGCTCCCATCTGTCCCTCAATGGGTATGTACTCCTTACGATATTCCTTTAACACCGGATCAGACGACGTGTTTGCAAGCAATGGACGCCTATAGACCATGGGCTGAGCCACTGTCTTCTCCTGTCGTGGATGAACAAGAGAGTGACTTAAACTTCGTCCCTCCCCTCGGACGACAACCTCAAAGGAGGGTCTCTCGGGTATGATGTAGAACCCGTCGCCGATCGTTGTATTCTTTGCGGCTCTCTTTGCTTCTAGATATTCTCTCGGCATCTGTTTCCATTCGGTGCCCGCTTGGACGAACATGAACCTGGGTCCTTACCACCAGGTTCCAGTCCATCTTTCTTCGCTGATCATTATCCTCTGGCTGCTTTCCTCTTGCCGTTCTCCTAGAGGGTTCCTGACGAACCGGTAGACTAGGGCCTGGACGATCTTCTTGGGAACGTCCCCTAGGGGGAGGAGGATTGTTAGCAGTGGCTCGGGGTTAAGCGGAAAAACAACATATTGCTCTTGATCTGTTCTCGGACGGCTATGACCATCTTTGCCTGGAAATCATTCAAGGCGTTCTCTAGATGGGCGGCGATCCACGGACGTTCAAGATTCTCTTGAATGACAAAGTTCTTGGCTTGGTCCAATAACTTGGACGATGGACGGGGTCTATCCCTTCCCCGAGGCGGTCTCTCGTGTTCTACTTGTGTCTTCGACATTAACCTGAAGACTTCGGTTCCTGGCAAGGTTGGACGATTGACAATCAGTCATCGTTGCGTCTTCCCACAGACGGCGCCAAATGTTTAGTCCGCTTATCCAACAAGTAAGTTGTAGATGGTGCTTTCTTGTCGAGCAAGTAAACTAGTATCCCTTAGATGTTCTTCTTTGGAGACTTGTGCAACAATGTCTGAATCAACCAAGTCCAAGCCTGAGCTTCGTTCCCGAACCTGCAAAAAGGGACCCACCCTGGAGGTTTGGGTGGTGGTTCCCCCTCCGATGCTTAAGTCAGATATCAGGAGTTGTAAGAGAAAGTAGAGATAGAGAGAGAAAGTGAGAGAGTAGTTTTACAGAGTAACTTTGCACTGTTTTCATTGAATGATCTTTCTCCTGATTTCAGGGGTATTTATAGTGATAGCAAGATGACGACTAACCTTAAAATCGACCTAGAATAGTGGCTTCGATTGATCGAAGAATCGGATCATGACACGTGGCAGGCCATGATTTGGGAGAGTTTACCAACCACTCTCATCAGCCACCTCACAGGGCTGGCCTCTGACTTCCTTTTGGGCCAGAAAAGCAGCCTTTTAAACAACTGAGCCTAGCCCAAAGGGTAGATCTTTTTTCTTCCATTTATCAGAGGACACGTGTACGGCTCAGATGAGCCCAAGTGTCATCAGAGGAACCGTAGATTTCAGGCTACAACAAGATTTATATTATGTTTTTATGGAAGATTGATGCAAGCATATGGTTGGGAACTTTATTTTATTAATTCACATGGGGAAATTAATATATATATATATATATATTATATATATATATATATATATATATATATATATATATATATATATATATATATATATATATATATATATATATATATATATATATATATATATATATATTGGTTTGGATCATAATTGATCATGTTGTTCCCTTTTGAGTATTTCATTGCTTTATAAGGACCGAGGGCCTTATTTGGTAAGTTGATATTTTATACCTATGAAAGGTAGTTTGGTTGTTGGCTAGGTTCAACAAATAAACAAAGTTTGGATTAAAGTTGGAATTAATCTTGGATTGTTAAGTTGTGTGATCACTTATCTAATCCTAAGATAAAAATGGAAGTTTATGATTGTTGAATGACTATAATGTCTGTTTTACTTGTGAGTCATAACAAGTAATAACTGGTTAATCATGTAAAGTGAAACTTGGATAGCAATAGCTTTAGACTGGTGCACGTCTGAAGTGTTGGACAATTAGGAGTTGGAGTACATGGTGGTAGCCCATGGTTTTTCCTGGGACCGGATTGATCACCGTGTCCTATTTTTTTTTAAAAGGTTCCTCGATATCGTAGGTCATGGGAATACGGAGTCGCGCCCATATTTCGTCTTCCAAAGGGAAGGCTGGTTTTAGTTAGACAACTCGGTCCATTGACTATTCCATTCAAAGTAATAAGAATGTTGTTATAAAGTTTAGTTCAGTAAAAGTTATCTGCAAGTTATTATATTGTTATTTATTCCTACTTACTATTTATTAGTATCATGTTAGGATTGTTTATTTATGTAGTATGTAGTACTCAGCTTTGCTGATTACGTGCTTTTGTTTGTGTATGTTGATCATGGCTATGCCTTATTGATCCTGCGATGAACCATTTTGGTGAGCAGTCTCTAGGGATCAATAGTCCATTGTCCATCTACAGGTTTGAAGATGATGCATCATTGGGTTCGGAATTGGAGAGCTTGTATATTCTATTTATCATACTTTGAGTTTATACTTTTCGTAGTTGGTTTGGTTTTAAGTTTGACTTTGACTTTTGTTGGTTTGACTTTTGTAGTTGACTTTGTAGTTGACTACGTTTTATTTATAAAGTTATTATTCTGTTTTCCGTTGTAAAATTCTGAATAAGCCAATACGTTTTCTCACAGGCGATAATACTTTGATGATTCTCTAAGTTTTATATTAAAAAGGTATTTTTGAAAAGAGAGAATTGTCGGGGTGTTACAAAGTGGTATCAGAGCTTTAGGTTTTTATTGGTCTTTCGTGCCAACTTTAAGTTTTTAGGCGCCTAACTAGCTAGTTATTTAAAATGAATTTCCTAGAATTGAGCTCCTACTTATTCATTGTATTCAAATTACCTTTGAAAATTATTTTTCAAGATTTCAAGTATTATTTCGATTCGAATTAAATTTTTTAAAGGGTCCGAATTTTTTTTTTTTATTTATTGTATCCGATTTTTTTTTATTATGTTCGAAACTTTCGAACTATATTTTTTTTTTCGTTTTTCGGTTCCTTATAAATTCGAAAATTATGTATTTAAATTATTTTAATACTCTAGTTTATTATTTTATGAGAGATGTGTAGTATAGGAAGGGCATATAGGATAGAAATATTATATATCTGCATTAAATAGTTAGTTCAGCATGATTATATTTTTCTTCCCTGCTAACTGTTTATGTTATGCCTATGCTTTATATTATTGTTATTCTTGCTTATTGCTTATTATTGTTGGGAATATACGCTAAGTGAGAGTATCATTTGCTTAAAGAGGTAGTATTCATCTGCTATATGATCTCTAGAAATGTCTGATAGCGAGGATATTAGAGTAGGAAGCTACAACCCGATTGTGTTGAGTGATGCGAGTTGCGACGGAGATCGCGAGGTACGTAGTGAGGGTCGCCAGGTGCTAGCTCAACGGAGAGGTGCGACATGCTGATGGTCCTGCTGACTGCTGGCACGCGAGCGTGCTGCACTGCTGGGTTAGTTGCTTTGCTGCTAGGTTGGTGCTTGCGTTTGCTTGGTGCTCTACTTGGCTTGGCTTGACTTGAGGCGGCAATGCTTGGTTCATGCCACCGATACTCACCCGCCATGCCACACTGATATATTTTCCAAGCACTCCCAACATATCTTCAATTAAACAGTTCTCAAAACCATTTCACCTTAAAAGTTCGGAATTTAGAACTTAAACACTAATTAACTTACACAACTTTGAACTCTCGCTAAGGTTGATATATATGCAAACGTCAACGATTACAATCAAACCCCTTAGCAAAGTGCACCCAAAACATTATAAAAACATCGTTTAACTTGAGTCTATCAAATACCCCCACACTTGAACTTTACTCGACCTCGAGTTAACTCGAAAATGAGAATCACCAAGTAATTCTTCACCCAAGTTATCGACACCAACCTACGTTCTCCACCATCTACATCATCATTATCACATGTTAATGAAATCCGCTCAAAACCTAAACGTAAGGGACAATGACTCCCCCACATTTAGCTTCGAGCTACCATGAGAAATACAAAGATGCGACGACAGCAATCACCAACGACAATAAAAATGTGAGCTCAAATCCTGAAAGATGTCAAAGGAGTTGAACTCACTCCAACCCACGACACACTATACTGACATCTCGCCTAAAACCTCAAAAGATAACCTACTACTACTTCAACTAACCTAGATAAACAAGCCATGGAACAGTGACAAAAAGGGATAAATTCCATGATTACTCCCAAAAACAATCAATCAACCAATGCAAGTTCAAATCCTTACTCGCTAAGAACTTAAACTTAACTTCATCAATGACCTCCAATTCACCAAAAATCATCAAAAGAATGTGAAAGCCAATTATAAATTAATCTTTACAAAACCAAGGATGAAATCACTAACCCTACCCGAAAACGCCTTCCACCTTATGACACCAACTCCGGCAAATGAGTTTTCAAAATACATATTTCTTTTTTTTAATCTCTCATTATGCCTAGGAGCCCTTTCGGGTTTTCATCCTAGCTTCTCACTTTTTTTTATCTCACCATCTGACTCGCTCAAATTAAGCCACTTTTTTACATAGGTTGCCCTTTCGGGTTTTCAACCTATCTGTGCCCCCATTTTTGCCTGAGTCTCTCGCCCTTGCGGGTTTTCAACTCATCGGGTTTCATTTCATCACTTTTTTTTTCAATTTCATCATTTTTTTCCTACTTTCTTTTCTCATTTTTTTTCAAACTTGAAAGTAATAAATACAACATAGACACATGAGAATGAGAGAATTCCCTCCCCCCAACTTAAACTACACATTGTCCTCAATGTGACGAAAATTAGAAGAAAAATTAAAAGGAAAATGGGGGGAAGAAATCGAAAATCGAGTAAATTGTAGATTGAATGCTCAAGACTCATGACAAATAGTCTGTCAACCTCAAATTTCTCAACAACACCAAGTCAAATCTCATAAATCAACTCACAACCCTCTCCCTCGAATCACTCAAACAAATGAAAAATTCAAAATTCCAAGAAATTTTTGAGATTTGCACCTAGATTAAGAGATCGAAAAGATACAACAATCTCAACGCGCCAATTTCACTAACTCCTTACAAAGGGCTTTCTTTTGTGGATTTTGGCTTAAAGTGGATTAATATTTTTGGTTCTTTTTAGTGGGTGGAGTGGTGGGTGAAAGGAAATTTGTTGTGGTGGTGGAAATTTGATGAGAAATAAAGAAAGCGGTTTTTTCACCAGGTACCCCTGTGGTTTTTCAAAATTTATGGGATACCCCTGTTTTTAAAAAAAATGCACCAGGTACCCTTACTATTTCAATAAAATGCATGAAATGCCCTTAATGACTAACGGCGTCAAGTTTTCGTTAGTCATTAGGGTTAATTAACCTCTCTTACCCTAATAAAACCCTAATTAGCCCTAATTAACTAACTAAACCCTAACTTCTAACCCTATCCCCCTAACTTCAAACCCTAACCTAACCTTAACCCCATAACCCCACCACCACCCAACCACCACCACCCCACCCACCTCCTCTCCCCCCCCCCACCCCCCACCCCCACCCCCGTAGCCCCACAGCAGACCCCCTCCCCCCACCCCTCGCGCCTCCCCCGCAGCCAGAACCCCTCCCCCACCCCCTCTCGCCCTCCCTCGCAGCAGTAAACCCTCCCTCACACCCTCCGCCCTCCCCCGCAGCACCCCTCCCCTCTCCCCACCCCGTAAACCCCCTCCCCCCCCCCATTTGCCCTCCCCAAGAACACCCCCTCCCCCCCCCCTCGGCCCCCCACCCGCGCTCATCCACCACCTCACCTCCTCTCACCCTCTTGCGGCACTGCACCGCCACCATCGCATCATCTGCCGCCGCCCGGACACCAAACCACGACCTCGACGACCAACGAGCATTTGCGAAATCAACTTCGAAATCAATTTTCGAAATTATTTGTGAAATCGTTATCGAAATCATTTTCGAAATCGGTTTTCAAAATCGGTTTTCAAAATAATTTTCGAAAACAAGGATTTTCGACGGGGGGGATTTCGACGGGGTGGTGGGGAGGGGGAATTCGACGGGGTGGTGGGGAAGGGGGGGATTCGACGGGGGTGGTGGGGGAGGGGGAATTCGACGGGGGTGGTGGGGAAGAGGGGAATTCGACGGGGTGGTGGGGGAGGGGGTCTGGTGGTGGTGGGGGGGGGGTCGCTAGGGTGGTGGGGGAGGGTTAGGGTTAGGGTTTAGGGTTAGGGTTAGGGTTTAGGGTTAGGGGTTTAGGGTTTATGGTTTAGGGTTTAAGGGTTTAGGGTTAGGGGTTAACAATGGCAAAATGGTAAATAAAGCTAACAGAAACTTGACGCCGTTAGTCATTAAGGGCATTTCATGCATTTTATTGAAATAGTAAGGGTACCTGGTGCATTTTTTTAAAAACAGGGGTACGCCATGAATTTTGAAAAACCACAGGGATACCGGGTGAAAAAACCGTAAAGAAAAAGAAGGATAATAAAAGGGGTCTCGGGTTGCCTCTCGAGAAGTGTTGTTGTTTAAAGTCGTTAGCTCGACTTAGTACCTTAAGCTCAATCATTGGGTTTGCGCTCCATGTGTGACAAAGGTGGCTCCATGTCAACCTCCAATTCAACCACCTGCAAAACAAATTGAGAAGAACTATTGCAAGGCATCATTAATGGTATGGTTTCAAAACGGGGAGGTAAATCAGGAGGTTTATTCCGCTCTTTCAACTCCAACGCCATAACCTGCACGTTAGTAGGAGGCATATGATCCTCAACCAAGACATCAACAACATTTATCGACCCATCAACCTGCTTAATATCAAAAACATTATGCAAAACAGAGTTAACGATGTTTACCTCACATTTACAAAAGGATACGTAAATGTCTTTATCGCGCTCCGCCTTGCGTGTTTCTCTCAATGCCTCAAGAAATGGTGGCTCCGGCTCATATGGTGAAGGAGGTGATTTTCGAACTCGCTCCTCTTTTTGGCGGTGGCGATGATTTAGAATCTGATGTCGATTCATGCACGATCACCTCTTCCTCGATCTCTTTGTCTCGAACCACCAATCTCTCTTTGCTTGCAATCTCAGTTCCACTCCTTAATGTGATAGCACTCACGTGCATTTTAGGGTTGAGCTCTGTTTGGGATGGCAACGTCACTGAATCCCTAGCCTCTAACTTGGTTACGACTCCTGTAATTTGGCTTACTTGGCTCTCCAAGTTCTTGATGCACGATCGAGTTTCTTCTTGGAACTGCACCATATTACCCTGCATGTTAGTCACATTTCTAGTTTAAACATTTAACATGTCTTCAGTGGACATGCTAGAGCTCGATCCTTGGCCTTGGGGCCTAGGATAAGGGTGTGGTGGTGGCCTATTATAGTGCATTTGCTATTGCTAATTACCAAATCTGAAGTTAGAATGATCTCTCCACCCTTGCTCAGAAGCATATGAGTAGGGATCATGTCTCTATAATGCTTGTTGGCCTTGAAAACCTACAGCTTTGACCTCTTCCCTAAATTCTTCTTGCATTTTAGGGCAAGCATCGGTGTGATGATCTGAAGAACAAATTCTACAAGCTTTTACCTGTTGAACTCTATTGGTCTTTACCATGAACTCACGCATCATTGATATGAGAGGTTGTACTTGATCCTCGACCTTTAAAGAGCTAGAACCTGAACTTGCAACATTTGATCAACGATGGATCGATCTTCTACTGAACTGTCTTGAGCCTTCAGCTAGTTCTTCAATGAGCTCTATAGTTGTAGTTGGAGTTTTGTTGATGATAGAACCACCACTAGCAGCATTCACCATTTGTACATCTTCGTCAGAAAGACCATTATAGAAGTACAAGATGAGGTCTTCATCAGAATAGCCATGATATGGACAACTAGCACAAAGTCTCAATTCGTAGAAAGATTCATCGTCTTTCTTCTCAATATTGTTGATTTCCTTCTTTAATGTTGATGACTTAGAAGTTGGAAAGAACTTCTCCAAAAACCGCCTCTTCATTTCAACCCACGTCGAAATACAACCAGGAGGAAGATAATATAACCAATCGTTAGCTCCATTGTTCAAAGAAAAAGGAAAAGCTCTCAACTTAATTTGTTCCTTTGTTGCTTCACTTGGTTTCATGCTAGTACAAACCACGTGAAACACTGAAAGAAATTTGTTGGGATCATCTCCATTCATCCCATGGAACGAAGGAATCAAGTGTATCAACCCCGACTTCAACTCAAAAGTAGTGCCTTCATCAAGATCGGGAAATATGATACATAACGGTTGTTGACCAAGAATAGGAGCCGTGAGCTTCTTCAATGTACTGGTTTCCATTCTAAGCGGAATCTCTTCCTCCACTTCAATGGCAAAAGGTAATTCCTGAAAATTTTCTCCCAACTCGTTCGTCAACCTGAAAAGAGTTAACCATAAACAAAGAGCACAAGCAATACTATCCAAAAAATCACGCTAAATATAAACAAGTAACACTGTTTCCCCGGCAACGGCGCCAAAATTTGGGCAGGTGGTTTAGTCGTATGCACCTATCCAAAAATATATTTATCCTACTCTCTTTTACAATAAAATGCAGAAGGGAAGTAAGGTTCGTATCCATAGAGAAATGGGGACAAGTTGTATAGTTAGCACGTATAAGTAACCTGATAAAAAGGGGGTTTTCAATGAGTTATAAATAAACAAAATTTAATTAGCAAATAAATAAAATGAGAGACCAATAATGGAAAGATCTTGAGTCCGATTAACATTCACTTCAATTTAATTATCGATCATTGAACCTCAACTCTACTTATTTCCATGATTATCTATTGTTGAGAACTGATCTCGCATTCTCCTTAATCATAGTTAAGTAGCACGATCAATGTGACTACAAAACGCTAACTAAAGGATAATCTAGTCTGATAAGCGTCTAAGTTCAATCCAATAGCAGCAATAAATACAGAGAATCAATAGACCTGCTAATGTCATACACGCGACAAACATTCAAACACTTGATTTAATTTCCCCAAGAAATTACCATGACGACCTGCATCTAAGTTACTCACTAGTTTGCTACAAATTGAAAAAAGAATAAAACAATCTGATTCTATTCTGAAATCTAGCAGTAGATTAATTACACAATTAAACTAGTAACGTTCCTAGCAGAATTATGCAAAAATCATAGAATATAATCATAGAAATTAAACCATAATCAAAGGAAATAAATAGAGAGGAAAAATCTCACAATAATGATTGAAGCTTCATGTTAATATTCTTCAAGAACGCTTCAAGCTACAATCAGCATGGCGTAAACCCAATCCATGATTGAAATCTCTAAAATAAAACTAGAAACTAATAACTAAAAGAGAAAATAAAAATCAGAAAAGAGGAATAGAGTTTATGGGTTCTCTCTCCTCGTGTGACTTCTCCCTTCTCTCGTCCAAAAACAAGGGTCGCTATTTATATCTCAAGCCAAAACAAAACCCTCAGCCGGCAAACCGCGTCGACCGACCTAGCGGGTTGCGAGGTGCGAAGGTCTTCGCAGGGTGCGAGCTAAGATTTCGCGAGGTGCAAAGTATATCGCACCACAAGTTTTGCTACTATCCTCGCCAAAAGAAACATAGCTGAGCGGAAACAAGGGAGTCGCGAGTCACGACGGAGCTTGCGAGGTGCGACGTGCTGATGGTCCTGCTGGCTACTGGCATGCGAGCGCGCTGCACTGCTGGGTTAGCTTGCTTTGTTGTTGGGTTGGTACTTGCGTTTTCTTGGTGCTCTACTTGGCTTGACTTGCGGCAATGCTTGGCTTATGCCTCCGATACTCATCCGCCATGCCACACTGATTTATTTTCCGAGCACTCCCAACATATCTTGAACTAAACAGTTTTCAAAACCATTTCACCTTAAAAGTTCGGAACTTGACACTTAAACACTAATTAACTCACGAAACTCCGAACTCCCGCTAAGGTTGATATATATGCAATTGTCAACAATTACAATCAAACCCCTTAGCAAAGTGCACCCAAAACATTATAAAAACATCGTATAACTTGAGTCTATCCGTCGCACACAAACTGCATTTCATCTCTATAGAAGTCATATGATGGAGATGTTATGTACCTTCAACGGTCGCATTAGCCTGACAACGGGCACATGGACCTCATGTTTTGGTGAACCCTTTATGTGTTTTACTCCCTATTGGATCGATGACGAGTGGTTTTGGTAGAAACGTATAATTAGTTTTGAGCTTATGGATGAGAGTCATAGTGGCTACAACATAAAAGCCCGTTTAATCGAGTGTTTCAAGAAATACCCTTTGCTTAATAAAGTATTCTCGTAATCCATGGATAATGCAACGGCCAACACTAAAGCCATTGATTTCTTGAAGCTGGAAAGTGCATTTAAGCTTATATTAGATGGTCAATTCTCACATGTTAGATGTTGTACTCATATATTCAACCTATTTGTTCAAGAAGGTATAGCTTATTTACAACCTTTATTAAAGCCCATTAGAAATATCGTTAGGGTCTTAACAAAAAACCAGGTAAAGAGGAGGTACATGGCATTGTGTAAGGAATTCAGTTTGCCTAAGAAGGTGTGGTCTCTTGATACTCCGACACGATGGAACTCTCACTAGTAGAAAAAACCTCAAATGACACAAGTCAACTGATTCGGTTTTGAAAAAACCGGATCCGTTAATTAAGTAATCTTGGCGCAAATTGAAAAAGTAAAATAACTGATCAGGTTAGCTTAAAATCCGGAACAGTTTTTGTTAACTGATCCGGTTTTTGGGCGCGGATCAGTTAGAAGACGGAAGACCCACAAGAGATAAGCCCAAGCCCACTCATTTACGTCCCTCTATTACCTCACTCACTAAAACCTATATCTACTGCGTTCAACACTTCAGCCCCTCAACCCCCAATCTCATTCTCTCTCCTACTCTCAACCTTAAACCAATCTCAGCCCCCAATCTATCTCCTCTCCCTAGCCGACCGCAAACTGAACCGGGAACCCGTCTCCTCCCTCTATCCCTCTTCGTCGCACCACGATACCCCGGCACGCCCATCATCGATTTCTCATCACTTTGCTCGACAGCGATCTGCTCGTTATCGCTTCGCTTCGCTTATCCACAGAATCCAAACTGTCACAACCGCCGCCTTCGTGAGCCACCACAATCTTCACCCTTCATCGAAATTTCGGTGTCTTGATTGGATGCCTGTGGCAAGACGAAGTACGCCTGGTCGAGTTGCTCCTCCGACCCCGCCACCACTGAAGGCACGGATTCAAGCAGCTTAAAAATTCACTGTTTCACTCTCCTCAACCCGCGGTTTAATTTCGTGCGCCACCACCATCTACCTGTTGGATTTAGGGTTAGATTTTTCTATTTTTTTATTGATAAAAACTTCACGATTTAGGGTTTAGATTATTTCGAATAGTTTAAACGATTTTTCCACCAAATACCCCTGACAAATTTTTTTATTCACTAGATACCTTAACTTTTTTGAGAACTCACCATATACCCCTGACTTTCTAAAAAATACATCAGAATGCCCTTAATGACTAACGGCGGTTAACTCCGTTACTCATTAACCCTAATTAACCCTAAAAAACCCTAAGTAAATCCAATTAACCCTAAAAACCCTAAGTAAACCCAATTAACCCTAAAAACCCTAAGTAACCCTAACTCTCTCTCTCCCTAACCCGCCCCCAGCCCCACCAGCCCCTCCCCCCCCCGGCCCCCCCCCCCCCCCTCCTCCCGTGGCCCCCCCCCCGCAAAGACTCCCGCAGCACTCCCCACAAGACTCCCCAGCCCCCCACCCCTCCCCCAACCTTCAATCCCCGCAGCCCCCCCCCCCCCTTCGAATCCGCAGCCCCCCCCTCCCCCCCCCCCGCAGCCTCCTCCATGCGGCCCCCCACCCCTTCGAATTTCTCTACCTAATTTTCGCATTTCGAGGTCGAATTTTATTCAATTAATTCACCACTATTTTGTTTTTCGAATGGGTGGGGGGGAGGGGAGGTAGGCTCGTGGAAATCGAAGGAGTGGAGGGAGGAGGTTGTAGGGATGCAAAATTTGAAGGGGTGGGGGTTTGCGTGGGGAGGGAGGTGGGGGGTTTGCGTGGGTGGAGGGAGGGGCTACGTGGGGCGGCGGCGGGAGTGGGAGAGGGGCTGCTTGGAGGAGCTGCGGGGGTGGGGGGAAGGATGGGGGAGCTGCTGGGGTTGGGGGGTGTGTGGGGAAGGTGGTGGTAGTTGGCTGGTTGTTAGGGGTTAGAGTTAGGGTTAGGGTTAAGGTTAGGAGTTAGTTAGGGTCTAAAACAAAAAATTAGGGTTAATGACTAACGGAGTTAACCGCCGTTAGTCATTAAGGGTATTCTGATGTATTTTCAAGAAAGTCGGGGGTATATTGTGAATTTTGAAAAAAGTTGGGGTATCCGGTGAATAAAATTATTTGTCAAGGGTATTTGGTGAAAAAACCGTAGTTTAAATTAGTTGAGATTGTTGCGAATTTAGTTGGGAATTTCGTTATTGATTGTTGTGAATTTAGTTGCAATTTAGGGTTTATCTACTTTCGTTCTTGATTTATCTTGTAATTTTTGTTATTAATTTTGTTCATATTTATCTTGCAATTTTTTATTATTACTATTTTATTTTGGTAACTGGTTATTATTTTATTTTCGTAATTTATATTGTAAGTTTATTGTTATCATTTTATTTCCTTTTTTTACTATTCGTATTTCAAATTCGTATAACTTTGCGAGAAATTACCTCTGTGTGACTGTTTTAATGGCTGCGATAAATTTGTTTGTTTTTAAGTTTCTGTTCAATTACCTCTGCTTCTTATTGGCTCGGGAATGCTGGCTTTTTTTTTGGTTTTCTATCCAACTCGACTGATGCGGTTTTGCAAGAAAACCGGATCAGTTAATCAAGTTAACTAATCCGGTTTTTTTGCAAAACCGGATCAATTAGTTACAAACTGATCTGGTTTTAGACCGGATCAGTTTGTCCCTCATAGCCGCTGCGAGCACATCCGATCCGGACCAAAACCGGATCAGTAAGTCGGTTTTGACCGGATCGAATGGGCTTTTTTCCACTAGTGTCTACTTATAAACTGCTGAATGATGCAATCAAGTATCATGATGTTATAACTCCTTTATATAATGAAGTTGTTTCGAAATAACATATGTTGATCACTGGTTATTATTGGACAGTTTAATTTCCATGCTTGTTTGGGATGTTCTTAAATCTTTTCACAATGCGACTAATACATTTTCATTGGTTTATGAACCCAACATTCATTTGGTAATCGTAGAATGCATTAAGGTGGTACATGCCATCAATGAGAAATTGGATGTGAGTAAAATCAAAGTTGTGCTTGATAGCATGAAGGTAAAGTGGTTTGCATATTTTAGTGAATTTCCTTACATTTATGGTGTTGCTTGTATACTTGATTTGGCGGTTAGTTGATGGCCTATCAAACTTGCTACATTTCTATTATCAATGTTTAGGTGTTCCTTATGATATTGGCACTTATGTTTTGAAGTGTAGACAACTTTGGGAGGAACTTCATGATCATTATGTCTCGATTTATGACCCCGAATTCGTTCCGACGTCCGGAAATGCATCTAGTACTCGCTTTGATTCTTTAATTACTAACATATTGAAGAAACAAAAACTAGTGTCTTCGGATCCGCTTGTACAGGGGTAGACGATTATTTGTCCTATCAATTTGAAACATGTGCAGATTTCCACATTCTTAAATGGTGGAAACTTAAGGAAAATCAATTCCCCATTTTGGCTAGAATTGGAAGCGACATACTTGCAATTCCAGCATCAAGTATTCTTTCGGAGTCTATTTTTAGTGCAGGTAGAAGAGTGGTGGATGGAAAAGATCTCGTCTTTCTCCACAAAGCATCGAGATTTGCGTTTGCAAGAAAGATTGGGATCAAGCTGAAAAAAGAACGCAAAGAGTAAGGGAAGATGAAGCAGAAGAAGATGATCCTTGGATGCTAATGGACACCAAATCATCGAGTTCATCCAATGCAAGGGAACATACGAATGCTGGACAATAGTCAACTGTCAACCACAACTTCAAGTAAAATAAGGTACGCAAAGAACTACGTGGGTTTTGATTCCTTCGGGATACATATGTAGCATACTCCTTGAAAATACCAATATAATTTCCAAATTATATTGTAATTTTTAAATGTAAGTCCAAGCCCCCTTCCCATAAGGGGGGGGTATTTTCGAACTATTTATTAATTTAATTATAAAAATTACATATAATTTTTATTATTCTTGTAAATCATATATTGTAAATTCTTATTTGTGTAAGTATTTGAATTTGTATTGTAAATTCTTATCATAAATAAATTAGTTACTATAAAATCATATTATTGTACTGAAATTATCATATTTGTAAATGCTTATTTATTGCATATTCTTATTTCGACATTGTAAATTCTTATTATAAAGAAACTATTTTTTAGAAAATATTATTTATTATTGTAAATAGTTACTTCGACATTATAAATTCTTATTGTAGAAATATTTATCATATATTCTTATTTATCCTCAATAGTTGGTTTTCCCGTTCTTTATTATCTCATTTTGTATTTTGGATTCAGATGTACTGTTTAGGTTTTATCTTCGGATGCTGGGCTCATGGCCTGTTTGCTTTCTCCTTCTCATGTTCGTAAAAGTACTAAATTACTAATGGGCCTCTAGGCCTATGCCCTCTATTAATAATACTCCAGTAGTCCAGTACTCTTTTATATTAAAAAACAAGAAGGAAAAGGAAAGAAAAAAAAAGAAAAAAGTAAAGAAGGAAATAAAAAAGGTGAGAAAGATTCAAAAGAAAAATAAACTTAAAGAAACAAAACAAAACCTTTCTCTCTTCAGGTCAAGTCTTTGAGAGTTTCCTCAAGAGTTCGAGTCTTCCTCTTGCTGTCCCACCGCTGCATATCAATTCATCATCATCTACCAAATTGGACAACATCATCATCAATTTAATGAGTGTGCTTCTTCTTGCTGCCACACCGTTGCTCCCCTTCTTCTTGCTGCCACACCATTGCTGGTGGTTTGAAGTGTTGCCATTGTTGGTGCATGGTGGTGCACCGTATTGCCGCTACTGTCCTCAGCCTCACTGAAGTGTCGTGGAGTCGTGGCCACCATCAGGTTAGTTCCTTCTTCAATTAAATTAGTATAGCTTTGATGTAATTGGAGATTTGTGGGTTTTGGTTCAATTGGGAAAATTTTTTGTGGCTTCAATTGTTTGGAGATTTGACGGTTTTGGTTCAATTGAGAAATTGTTTGTGGCTTCAATTTTTTGGAGATCTGTGAGTTTCAATTTGCTTGAATGGTGAAATTTGTTTGATTTGGGGAATATTGGGCTATAACTTAAACCGGTGTGCTGGCCCTGAACCGAACTGAACCGGGCCTCCCATTGAACCGCTGTGAACCGCACCCAAACCGGTTCAGGGTCGCTAATCCCTAGCCCTGAACCGGACTGGACCGGTCAACTAACCGGTCCACGTTAGGTTCATGCGTGGCTGAACCGGCCCGACCTTGGAACGGGACCTGAGCCCATCCCGTGGCCATGACTAATGGAATTGACTCTGGATTGGACTGAGATTAAACTTAGATTGAGCCTACATGGACTCTAATGCTAGCAGGCCTAATATAAATGCATGGACTCAAATTTAAATGGGCCTAAGATGAATACATGGACTTCAATTTAAATGGGCCTAAGATGAATGCATGGACTGATCTAATGCACATGAACCTAAGATGAATGCAAACAGATTGGAATTGGATTGATGGGATTATTGGATTATTTGGACTCGGTTGATTGGATTGAATGGATTGGACTAGGCCTAGAATTTTCGAAATTAATTTTTTGAAAGGGACCTCTTTATTTTTATCTTTTTTTGGAAAAGATGATGGATTAATTTTGAAAAGATTTTTTTTAACGTGTGGTAGGATGATGATAAGTAAACGTTTTCGAAAAATATAGAATAGAAGAAGGTGTGAGAAAGATTTTGAAAAAGATATGTTTTGAAAGGATTGAATATGATAGGATGGTTGGATATAAGGGATAAGATAGTAGAGGACGATCTGCATGCTGACTCGAACTCTATTATGACCACTTATGTAGATGTACTTTTTAGAATAGACTCAACCTTAGATGATATGCGTGAAAATAGATCGGTTTTTATCTTTAGATTTTATAGTTGGAGTTGATTTGTGAAATTAATAAATAGATTAGTTAGTATATGATGTGGAAAGGTTCTAGTTTATAAGATGATATGTATAGACTCTTAAGAGTGAGTGATTATAAATTTCCAATTCATTTAATTTAGTTGTTCAAGTTAAGTAAAATAATTTATGTTAACAAGATCTAGTCCAACTAGTTTCGTTATTTGAAATTGAGTGGAAATGTTTATTAATTATCATTGTTGTTGTTTGTTGAATTATAATAGAGTTAAAACTAGATTGGTGGTGATGAGGTATTAATCTTAGAGGTTTATATATAATTATGAAGTTTACAACTCTGATATGTTGATTAGTTAACAAAAAGATTAGACCGATAATTGTCGGTGACTATATGAAGATCATTATACGTAGTTAATAGTTCATAAAGTTCATTGATGATGTTTTGTCATAAAATAGATTTCAAATAATATGGTGAAAGTATAACCTTATGAATGGATTAACATTGTAAAGTTAGAAAATCGTTAAGAGTTCACTAAAAGTGAGTTAATAAGTTTATTTTTTTAGTAATACTTACAAATTAAAGTAAATCTAGTAGTTTAGAAATTTACTTTCATGTTGGTAAAATGTTCTAAAGCGTGATATCATCTACCTCTTTGTCAAATAATTAAGTAGTAATAGTGGAGTTAATCAAAGTAAACTTGTGAGAAATTTAGTTTGATTGGCTCGTAAATGAAGGATAAGAAATGGTTGGTGTTAGAAATGATTTTAAAAAGGATTAATTAATAATTGTTTACAATATGGAGATTATTGGAGGTAGTTTAACTAATTATGAACTAAATTATTGTGACTGTGTTTTAGTTGGGATTTGAGTTCCACACTATCTGATGTAGTTCAGTGAATGTGACGGTAATAGTTCGGGTTAGCTCGAGTAGAGTCCCTTTCATTGTGCTTAATCCTCTATAAGCTGGTTGGAAATTTTTGGATTGTTACAAGTGGTGCCAGATCATGGCTATTTTTGGATACGTTGTAATCTCCATATCATAGTGTAAGGATTGAAAATAGGTTATATGGATTGACTAAAGAGTTAGGTATAAATGAATCAAGTCATTTGAGTGTTTGCGCTCTTGCGTGTGCTATATGAATCCGTTTACGTGCAGGTGTAATACTTTGTTTGTATATTAGTTAATGTGTTGTGGTACTCGATTTTTTATTGTTTGTTTAATGGTCTAAATCCCACATAAATCTCTTATTGAACTATGGTTTTTATTGAAAACTTGAAGTCGCCACCCAGTTAATATCTTAATAGAGACATATCTATTTAATAAATAATTTTAAAATCAATTTAAAGAAATATCATTTAAAACGATGATGACTTCATATAGATAATGCTATTTGAAAATTGGTATTCATAACATGAGATAGGGTTCGGGGTTTAGGTCAAGAGGTGCCCACGTCTGGAACTCGCCTTTTCTTACGTTCTAAAGAACATGCTCTTACTAGATGCGTTAATTTCCATTTTAGTAATCATGGCTATTCAAAAGAAACAAAAACACATAATTTACACATATACACATATATTAATCATTTTTATTTAAGAGGATAAACATAAATTCTGTATATGGTAGGTTTGATCACTGAAGTTCCACTACGTACCAATCATTACGGGATTTTAGAATTCACTCATGTATCAAAACCATCGTAGTTCGTTCTGCATCTCATCCTAAATGGCCAATTCTAATGTGGATGAAAGAAAAAGAAAGGAAAATAGACTATGAATAACTCACCTATAGAGCTAGACAAATCTATTTAAAACAAGGCAACCACTCCAATTAGTGATACCAATTAAGGTTAAGGTAATCACTCCAATTTGTGATACCAATTAAGATTGAGGTAATCACTCCAATTAGTGATACCAAATGGAATTAAGATAATCACTCCAATTAGTGATATTCATTAAGGTTAAGATAATCACTTTCAATTTGTGATTAAGGGGATTAAGGTAACCACTCCAATTAGTGGTACTAATTAAGGTAAAATAATCACTCCAATTTGTGATATTCATTAAGCTTTAGGTTGAGATAATCACTCCTATTAGTACTATTAGTGATTAAACAAGGGTTGAGGTTGAGGTAATCACTTCAATTAGGGATACCAAATCAGGGATTAAGGTTGAGGTAATCACTCCAATTAATGATACCAAATAAGGATTAGGTTGAGGTAATCGCTCTAATTAATTAGTGATACCAAATTTGCCTTTGAAAGAGGTCTTAATTATGAGAGATTTGCTTCCTACTTGAAGACTTTTTGATTGATAAGAAGTAATTTTAATGGAAAGAATAATAATGTTCTTTCAAGAATATCAATTCATTTTTTAATAGAATGGTCAATTTGAAATGGATTTTTGAGGTTATGTGTTTGGTTTAACCGGATTTGACCATTTAAAACGAGACATGTAAAATGGCTTAAAATCAATTAGGAGGTACATAATTACTTATCTAATTATGTCAAATTATATAATGGATCCATTTGAACATTATGGTGAACAATGAAATTTTTTAAAATCTAAGATGGATCATCATATAATCTAACTTAGCTAGATTTGCAATTTCCTCTATAATTTCACAAATTCTTGTCATTAATCATTGTGGAGTATACTTTAGAAATGAAGTTGAAATTCCCAACTAAAATCAGCAAATCAAACACAAAACAAACTGAGAGGAACTAAACAAGACAAAATTCAAAGATCTGCGTATAAAACTCGTTTTGGAAATGCAGAATCAGTGAACAACGTTGGAACAAGTTCCCATTAACAACAAATAAAGAAAGACACCAGTAAAGCCAAGATCCCAAGAATTGAAGATTGGAGATATACGCACCAACCCCGACTTCCTGAGGACGGCACAATAAGAGGAAAAGGAAGACACCAGAAAAGAAGAAATAGAAGAACAAATAGGAAGTGAAACGGCCCAACAGCTGTGGAAAGGAGAAGGAAGAGCCAAAAAGGCTAGAGTAGAAGAAAGAGAATGAAAAAAAGAAAATGAGGTGCAAAATAGTCCACACACTATCGCTAAACTGCAGTAACAAAAGTTCTTGGTTTTTAAAGGGGTTTACTATTTATCGCCCCTATTTACTAAACACCGCCCGTATTTTCATACGTATTTTGTATTTTTTTTAAACTATTTTTACCTCAAAAATATTAAAATTTCAGATGTTTTTTAGTGAATCGAATCGATTTTCTTGAAAAATAGTAAAACAAAAATTTGAAATCTCCGGGGAGGAGGAATGGAGAAATAGGAAGAAGAAGAAGAAGAAGAAGAAGGGGTGAGGGGCCGCGCGTGGGGGAGGGGGCTACGCGGGGAGGAGGAAATGCCGAGGTGAGGAAGGGACTGCAAGGGGAGGGGAAAGGGGGCTAGGAGCCGGGGTGGGCGTTAGGGGTTGTAGGGGGGTTGGGGACCTAGCATGGGGGGTGGAAGGGTGGAGCCGGGCGTCTGGGGATACGAGGGTTGGGGCAGGGCGCGGGGAGCTGGTAGGGGTTCCAAAGGGGCCTACGGGGGTTGGAGGGCTGCTGATGGGGGTTGGCTGCTAGAGGGCTGTAGGGGATGGGTGGGGGGATGTTGGTGGAGTCTAGGGTGGGGGTTTACTGGTGGGGGGTGGGATAGGGGACTAGTGGGAGGTGGTGGTAGTGGTGGGTGGTTGTTATGGGGAAAGAAGATGTAGAGGAAGGAGAACAAACAAAAAAAGATAGTATAAATTCGGGCGCTATACAGTAAACACGGGTAGCAAATAGCATGGAGGTTCTTAAAACTAATGGAATTAGCACTCTTTTAAAAAAAAAATTAATGTTAACTATAATGACATGCCTTGCTTATGTGTCGCTCTCTACAAATATATTTTTATAAGTTGTAAAACTTTATTCTAAATGGATCTTATATTAAATCATATTTCGAGCACTCTCCAATTGTATAAAAAAACATTATATATTAAATTATGCAGCAAAAGTTATATTCAATTTACGCACTCCCTCAGTTCCCGTTCCCACTTAGAACCTTGGCACTATTTAGAATTGCATAGAATATTTTAAATTTTCTCAATATATAGGAAAAACATAGTCATGTGGAATCGTATTTGATTTGTATCAATGAGTACATTAATAATATCAAATTTTTATAATTTTACACTAATACATAATTACATATATTAATATATAGTCAAAGACGATGTGCATTGGCAAATGCACAACCAATTTAGGAACATTAATAAAGAGCGAAGGGAGTGGTATAATGATGTAAATTGTTTATTTAAAACCAAACTCTTATTTTCCATTTTCCAAAACTCCTTATATGTATTTATTTCCATTTAGAAATGAATTTTCTAAAAAAAGTTAGAAGTTAAAAATATAATGACATGGGAGGTTTACGTGGAGCTATCTATAAATACATTTTCATAAGTTGTAGAACCATATTGTAAATTGATCTTATTTTAAAGCATAATTCGAACACTCTCCAATAGTATAAAAATTACGAAATATGCAATAGAAGTTATATTCAATTGACATAGTATAAAATTTTTGGTTGTTTATTCAAAACCAAAATCTTATACCTTATCCAAAACTCCTTATATGTATTTGTATCTAATTAAAACTCTATTTTTGTGTTAAATTAAAGTTAAATATAATGACATGGCATGCTTATGTAGCACTCTTTATGCTTTCGAAATATTGAGGAGCTCCCTACGCCTCGAAGAGTCCCTCTTTTATATATATGTAGTTAGATTTCATTTTTATAGTACATATAAATAATTCATTATGTAACATCTAATAATGTTTAAGTTAATTTAATAGAAACAACCTTTTGAATACAAGTTTTTGTGAGAAACGATCTTTTAAAAAAAAATCTATGCCAAAAGAAGACCTGAATTGTTTTTTGCGGGGAGAAACCTTGACCCATTATTCAGTCGACCAAGTATATTCCGGCGCTGACTCATTAAAACCAAACATGTGCAGGACACGTGACCCACATCTCTTATGTTTCAACCCCATTATCCAAACATATACTGATGGAGTCAATGCCAAAAAAATACTTAGTCAATGCTAAAATTAAATATGGACGGAAATGGAGTTGAAACTTAAAAGCCGCAAGCCACGTGTGCTGCACATGTTTGATTTAAATGAGTCAACACCGGAAAATTTTGGTCATTGCTGGAAAATGGGTCAAGATTGTTCCTCGCAAATAAAATTAAATTCAAGGTCTTCTTTTGCCAGATTTTTTCTTGCAAAAACTTGTACTTTATTGAAAAGGTTGAATCTGAAAAAAAATTTCCCAATTTATAGCTATACAATTATATGATCAAAAGATTTTTATTTCACAACATATCTCGAGGAATCTCCGGTGATATAATAACAATAATAATATCTTATATTATGTAAAATGTCATACTCAACTTACGTATTACTTCCTCCGTTCTTAATTGCAATATTTTTATTATTTAGAAATTTCACATTAATTACTACATATTCGTTCTTATTAATATGTTATCTTTATCTCTCTCATCATCACATGGGTGCCTCTTTTTATTTATTTCTATCTCCTATCCTTAATATGTGTAGCTCCCCTACATGTAGCGATTAATAAAGAATGGAGGAAGTATAATATTCTAATGTTATTTTCAAAGAGCAATAGAGGTGTATGACTGTATGGATGTTCCTTATACAGGATATGATTTCACGTGGTGCAACGGTAGGGGAGGGGAATATAATATTCAGGAACGGTTGGATAGATTTCTTGCTACACAATCGTGGCTTGACATATTTCCGGGGTCTTTTGTTAGTCATCTGTCCAAAAGGAAATCCGATCATTTGTCCATATAAATGACGGTGAATAAATGTCCGGAAGCAACACAAAGCAGGAGTCCTTCTATTTCGAGGAAATGTGGTTGAGGGAGGAGTCTCTCAATGAAGTCATTCGTGAAAATTGGGACAAAGCAACTGATTTCAACCGTAACTTAGCCATCACTGCAGCGAAGTTGCGGGCTTAGGAGAGGGAGATCTTTGGGTCTGTTGACAAGCAACTCCGAGACTGTCGAAACCTTATGCAGGACCTCATGAATGAGGGGCAAATTGTTGATGTGATTGAGGGGATGAGAGCTCTCAATTCTAGGATGGATGAGTTGGAAGAAAGGGAAGAATTGTTTTGGAGGCAGCATAGTAGACAAGTTTGGCTCACAAGTAGTGATTAAAACACGAGCTTCTTTCACGCCAAGGCAAAGCAACTGTGGCTCGAAATAAGATTTCGACCATAAAGGATGAAGCTGGGAATGTTTTTGACAAGGAAGAGCAGATAGAGGAAGTATTCATAGAATTTTTCCGGGATTTTTCTCCACAGGTGGAGTTAGTGAAGCGGATCCAGTAACGTCAAAAGTTCCCCCTCTTGTGACGAGCGAGATGGTTGCCCAGCTATTTGTGGCTTTCACGGGCGAGGAAGTAAGGGATGTTGTGTTCCAAATGCATTCAGCAATGACCCCGGGACCGGATTGTATGTTAGCTATGTTTTATCAAAAAATTTGGGATGTTATAGGGGAAGATGTAGTGAGTACTATGTGGAATATTCTTAATAATAGAGAAAATATTAGTGAGATTAATCACACTTATATTGTCTTGATTCCAAAAAAAAGATTTGTAAGGTGCCGACGGATTTTAGGCCTATTAGTCTTTGTAATGTTGTGTATAGAATTGTGGCAAAAGTTCTAGCTAATAGGCTTATAAAGATCCTTCCTTGTGTCATACATGACTCACAAAGTAGTTTTGTCCCGAGTCGTCTAATAACAGACAATACCCTGATTGCTTTTGAATGTTTCGATTATATGAGAAAGAAGAAAAAAGGGGTGAAAGGGAATTTAGCTCTTAAGTTGGATATGAGTAAGGCCTACGATAGAGTGGAGTGCTCTTTCTTGCAAAGCATGATGGTGAAATTGGGTTTTCCGGAGCTCTTTGTGACACTTATAATGAATGTGTTTCATCATCTTCTTTCTCTATTCTTTTAAATGGGCAACTCTCATTTGATTTCACACCGAGTCGAGGACTTAGGCAGGGGGACCCTTTATCCCCCTTCCTGTTTATGTTTTGTGCAGAATGTCTATCTGCTTTGCTCCGTGATGCTGAAACAAGAAAACTATTCATGGGGTAAAGATTGGGAGGAAAGTGGAGCCTATAACTCACTTATTTTTTGCAGATGATAGTTTATTGTTAGACAGAGCCACATAAGAGGAGGTTGAAACCGTTCTTGAAATTCTTTCCATCTCGCTGCCTCTGGGCAAAAGTTAAATATGGAAAAATCTGAGGTCTCTATTAGCCGAAACATTGAACCTGAAAAAAAGAAGATATGCTTCGTTTGAAGTTGACCTTATGGCAGTTGAAGACCATGAGCGCTACCTAGGATTACCAACTAACATTGGTGGCTCAAAAAAGGTAGTTTTTCAATCCATACAAGACAAAGTTTGGAAGAAGTTAGAGGAGTGGAAGGAAGATTTTTTATCTCAAGCGGGGCGTGAAATATTGCTCAAGTCGATTGCACAGGCTATTCCAATCTACTCAATTCCCTTCAAGTATTATCAAGGACATGGAACTGCTGTGTCGTTCCTTTTTTTGGGGCCAAAAGAAAGAAGAGAAGAAGATACCATGAGTGGCTTGGAAAGACTTATGCAAGTCAAAGAAACAAGGGGGTTTAGGATTGCGGAATCTCAAATATTTTAACATGGCCCTTGTTACAAAACAAGGGTGGAGAATCCTCACACATGTCAAAGGTTCTCAAAAGGAAGTACTTCACAAACTCTACCTTTTTGGAGGCGGAAATTAAGTCAAATGTGAGCTATACTTGGCATTCGATTCTTGCAACAAAGAACCTACTGAAGAAAGGTTTGAGAAGACTTATTGGTGATGGTTTGAGCACAAAGATTGATGGTGACCCATGCTTATCATTGCTACCAAGGAAGTATGCTTCTCCCCGTGGACAGGCTGATGGTTACAAACCAGCTATGGTGGCAGAATTAATTGAGGGTGGCAGATGGAAGGCAAGTTTAGTCAATGAGTTCTTCTCTTAGGAGGAAGCTACAATAATTCTTGACATTCCTCTTCCAAGGTTCTCACAGGAAGATTGTTGGTCTTGGGCATTTACAAAAGATGGCTATTTCTCGGTTTGTAGCGTATATTTCCCCGCCCTCCAAGAGGATAATGTTAGCGAAGCTAAAACATCGCAAGTGTCAGGCTCGAACCCATGGAACAATGTCTGGAAGGTTACGGTTCCTCCAAAAATTAAAAATTTTGGATGGCGTGCTCTCTGGAAGAGGCTTCCTGTGCGAGCAAATTTGGCGATTAGAGGCATGGAGATTGATGTTACTTGTCCAAGGTGTAGAAATGGGGCGGAGACTGGCTCATATGCTGGTCAAGTGCGTGGAAGCAGAGAGATTGTGGTACATCTCTCCTCTACATTTCAAGCTTCAAGTGTGAGCCAAGATGGAAGCTTCCCCCTGTAGGTAAGTTCAAAGTAAAAAAGTATGCAGCTTTGCTCGACCGAGAAAATGGAATAGGGGCTATAATGCGAGATCATGTTGGTGATATTATGGTGGCTATGTGTGAGACTTGTGTTGGGAGTTATGATGTTGAGGTGATAGAAGCTTTAGCACCGAGGCAGGGACTTAAAATAGCTATGGAAGCTGGCCTAACAAACATCATCTTGGAAACAGATAGCTTGAAATTATTCTTTGCGTTGCAAAGAAGATGTGAAAACAACTGCTTTGGGAGCATTCTGAAGGATATTCTTAAGATGTCTCTTAATTCCACTAATGTTTCTTTCTCACATGTGAATAGGAGTGGGAATTTTATTGCTCACAAACTAGCTAAATTGAGTGAGAATTTTGTGGAGTTGAGGGTATGGGTAGAGGAAGCTCCTCATGATGTTTATGCTCTTGTAATGGCCGATTGTGCCCCTGATTGATAATATGTGGCTACTATTTAAAAAATCAAACTCTGACTTCTTCATCATGTAATTTTATCGCTCTAAGACTTTATTTTTTAAAACTATATATTATGCTTCTATGTAGTTAATATTATATAGAGGCAATTTAAATCAACATTGCTACAATTTAAACAAAAGGCAATTTAGACATTTTATTTAAGAGAACATATCAAAGTATATGCCTTCTAAGAACATGCCCATAACAAAGAGAATGCACACACCCAAAATACCAAAAAAAAGAAGAAAAAGCTCACATAAGACTTCAAAATCAAACACTTCTAGCGAACATAAAGAAACTATGCTTGTTTAGATATTTATGATGACATAACTAGTAATCCTCTGGTGCCAAAGGTTGGTGAGCATGAGGCGGCTCAGTAGGAATCACAATAAACTCGTATATAAGCCCTGCAAGCCCACCTCCTATCAATGGACCAACCCAGTAAATCCAGTGATGCCTCCATCTCCATCCAATCAATGCGGGTCCAAATGCTCTTGCTGGGTTCATTGATGCTCCGTCAAATGGTCCACCCACAAGGATATTTGCCCCTACAACCAACGCGATGGCTAAAGGTGCAATGGTTCCTAAGCTACCTCTTTTTGGGTCAATAGCAGTAGCATAAACTGTGTACACCAGACCGAATGTCATCACTATTTCTAGAACCAAAGCATTAATGTTACCTTCCCCGTATGCCACTCCAAGCCCCATCGGTCTCTGAAACATGACAAGATGAAAATTCACAATCATTATATAACAAAATTGTGTACCACTGCATACAGATAAAGACTAACGAACAATGAAAGTGATATTTGTCCAATGAATTACTTACGAAACACCTATTCCTCTTTCGATCACAATATTAGCCAAAAGTTACCATCCAATGAATAAGGCATTTTGGTGAAATATTAGAGCACTAAATTTTTGTCTCATTAGTCTATGGGTATTCCGTATAGGAAAGGTGTGAGTCATACTGATATACAAGTATATAGAATACCCATAAGACTAATGAGATAAAAATTTAGCACTCTAATTAATATTCCTTTGTCCAATAAAGGGAATATTTAGCAATCAGTAGCACTCACCATGCCATCAGTAGTGAGCCTCAATAGTAAAGCTGCGACGATTGCACCCAAGAGTTGTGCTATCCAATATAAGATAGCACGAAGAAAAGAGACTCTGCCACCAACAAGGGCACCAAAAGTAACAGCTGGGTTGACATGCCCTCCTGATACATTTAAGCTTGCTGCAACAGCTGCGAATAACCCAAATGCATGTGCCAAAGCTATCATAATCAAAGACGAGGCTCCTGCTGGTGCTTCCACATCATACAACTTCCCTACATATTTAGGATCCAATTCCCAACACAAAAACAAAGAAATCAAACAAATAAATGTCAGGAGTCCAGTTAGGGAAATACATAGGAACAATTAATCATCAATGATAAAACATATTGTCGAACTTTTTTTTGCTAATTAGCACATAATAGTCCACTAATTTTCGACCTTCACACTTATACTAGCATCGGCATCCCTATAGGAAGGAAAACTAGATAGAAAAAAGTTTTGGGATTTTGTACAACATTATTTTTTTTCTTTTATTCAATTAGCCTATCAATAGAGAGTCCTAGAAAGACTCATCATAAAAGATATAGATAGAATCCAAATTTCATAGGTCGAGAGAGATTAATAAACTAATTTGTCTTTAACCATCTCTAATCTCTGAAACTGTGTAGCCAATTTTTGACATATATACTAATATATTAAAAAGTGTTATTAAGCAAAGTCTATCGGCCACGTGGCGCTCCTCTTTAGTTGTTTCATTCCATGTCATCATCATACACTAAAAGAATTAGAAACATGTTCCATATAAAATTCAACCACGTGACCTCAAGTTAATATACTAGAGTTGTAACCAATAAGCTACGCAAACATTAGATGATATTTTTTTAACACGAAAATGTTAATATCCCGGGGCTTCGCCCGGGACTAAAAACTAGTTGCAAGTATTACAAACCGGAGGGAGTACTTTATGCGGATAGAAATACATAAATTGTGTTTTTGAAAATGAGTAGTAAATAAACCATCTAAGAATAATATCCTATCAAAGTTGAACATAATGTTTGCTACTAGATTCAAAATATTATAATATTTATACCATGAAAAGTGCTTGAAATATGATTCAAAATAATATCAACTTATAATATGGTTATATATGCAACCATGAAAAATAGAAACTATAGCAAGAGTAGGAGTATACTATATTACAAGAAATAGGAATTATAGTACGAATATAATACTATACCATTAACGCATTTGTATTGTTATATTGTAGTAGGAAGGAAGAGCCGACTCTAAATCTATTTTTTTGGGAGTTTATACAAAATAGAAACTTACATGGCTGCAAATCTAGGGTAACCAACATATGCGATGTTCGGCCACCAAAAAAATAACAATATACGATGTTCTGATCTCGTCTAATACCATTAAGATCAACTACCATCAACATATTGATCATTAAAATCCAGAAACTCTAATACCTCCGTTCTACAATATAATGTCCTTATCTAAGTGGCTAATATTCTACGTCATATATGAATAAACATTAGTAGCGATCTCATGACATCCCTCAAATGCAAATATCAATCACACACTAACACGTAACATGCATGAAAATCTTAATCACATCTATCCTTAAGCTTAAGCCTCACTCGAAATACAAGTAGTTTTTGGAAATTTAATTAACGTGTAACTAATGTGCTAATTGTCAAAATTTGTCTTGGAAACTGTGTAAAAGTAGTATTTTGGGATGAACGAAGTAATTATTAATACAAGAAAACAATGTTAAGTATGCTCAATTCAATCTATTTTTCCTTTACTTTCTCAACATTTCTAAAAGTAAGTAAAATATAAGTGGAACAGAAACTGTTCCTAAGTCCTCTCATATCAAATAAAAAGTCAATTCTATCCCCAACAGAAAACCTTATAGCTATCTCGCTCTTACTTGTCACATAAAAATCACCTTTCTAATCACCCATTCATGATAAACAAAAATGATTGCACTCTTCTTGACGTAATATGTAAAATTGATAGAACATGCATGCATGAAGTAAAAGAGATTGAACATACGGAGAGCGAGCTGGGAGCCTTCGCCGGCGAAGACGAAGATAAAAGTCGAGATAAATTCAGCCAAAGTAGCTCTCATGGAGTCAGGATGGGTGGCCTCTTCGGGTCTTCCGAACGCATATCGACGAGGCGGTGCCATGCCGAATTTTCCCTATGAGCCCAACTGCTAAGCTCGCTAAGCCAGGTTACTTACCACGCACAAACTTGAAGTCAAATGATCTACAGCAAACAATAACGTACCACTTCACACACTTGACTAGTTCTAACAATCCAGAAGAAAACCTTAAGACTATGCAAGATACACAGATCTCAAAATAAAAGTTGAATTTGTGCACCACTTTGAGAAGAGAAAAGAGTGAATATTTCAGGGAAACGAAGAGAGAGACAGGTGACGTTTTTTGGTTAAAATGGACAAAAATATGATCGGAGTTATGTGGACACTTGGGAGAAGGCATGCATGAATTTTGACACGTACAATATTTTGGTTTTTGACACCCTTTCGCCTCTAGCTAGCAACATGGATTTAATGCTATCTGTTACAAAATAAATCTCGTCTCTATCTACAACTAAAGAAAAGAATTTCAATTGTGTCACTTGTATATGCATGTGTTGATCCCTTTATTTGGGCCCCGCTTTATCAGATCCTGTTTTTACGTAGATAAAATATTACGATATAATACTATAGGATAATGAAGAAACACAAATTATTTTTCTTGAATGTAGACAATATCCGTTGCGAATCTAAGATTTTCGATCAGAGGTAGCGTAATATTATGAAAGTATCGAATACGGAAAAAAATAATACATGACTACTAATCTACTATAATCAAAACATAAATAAAATTCAAAACACAGCTTTGTAGTACTCTAATGAAGCAAAATTACAATTGTAAATGATAAGTTCTCATATTTTTGTGCCAATTTTGAGATGCAGTCATATACTCATATGGCTTATTGGCTTGGTGGTTAAGTAGAAGGAAAATTTAAATACTTCCTTCATTTGTAATAGTCGAAAGGTCGTATGTGCACAAGAATTTAGCAGAACAGAGAAATAGATAAAGATAATAAAAAGGAACTTCACAACTCTTGTACAAATTTATAATATCACGATTCATGTATTATTCACTAGTTCACTAACAATTTACAAGTTTTGACTCACTAAAATCATATGTAAACTTTCCATTCAAAACTCACAAATTTAAAAATTCACACACCTCATAATCTATCTATAGGCTTGTTCTATTCAACTTATTTTTACTTATATGAATCTATCTGAACTTATCTGAACTTATTAGAGCTTATTAGTTCTTATTTGAATTTATCTAAACTTAAGAGATAATCTTTTTTGTTATTATACTTAGTGTAGGATACGTTTTCCTAGTCCTACCTATATTAGGTTTAATTATAATAATAATCTAAACTTTTGATTTTAATCTATTTTTTCATCTATAGTAAGTACGTACATAATCAATGGAGTTTTGTACTTTGTGATGAGAAATTCGTCCGATCTATGATCTATGTACATTATTTCAATTTTACTTTTGTTAGATATTTAGTGAGAGTAATCTTTGCATAAAAGGGACTACTAGTTCTAAAATAGGTATTAAGAATTCCAAAGTGCTCGACTTTTCTTTGTTTTTTAAAGTTTAAAAAAATTCATTTTATAAAAAATCAGGGGTAGCATCTGCTACTCCTTGTTACCAAATAGATCTGCCAAAGTATAACTACAACTTATATTCAAAGGCACTTGGGGTGTTGTATATATATAAGGTTATTTCTTTTGGCTCATTTTTAGAACTCCAATTAAAAAAATTGGAGTAATGAGCCAAAAAAAGTCTTGAATGATAGGATTCAATTCCTACCCCCAAACATTTGCTTGGGATTTAAGGGTAGGAGGGGGGTTGAGGGTGTCAGATTTGTAATAGGCCTTTAGGTGGGAACCCTGTACGAGTTGTGTCTTTCACTGAGTACCCAATGATGAAACATACCTTTGTCCTAATTGCTCCGGTCTAAATGAAGAGCAATTGAGCAAGCTAAGGCCAAAAGCGTTTCGAAAACAGAAAGTCTATTTATCAAATTCAAGCCCAATTGTGAAGGTCCAATTAATTATTCCTGATAATTAATTGTATTTTTTAATATTCTTATTAATTATTCTCGATAATTAATTTCTAAAAGATATTTCTTAAAATCATATTTTATTCCTAAAGATAGCTGATTTCGGACTTTAAAAGATAAGATTTCATCAAAGATAAAAAAGAATCTTAAAAACGATCGAAAACCGCTCAAATTTGTGTTGCATCAAGCGCACGATGATGTGTTGACGCAACACGGAAGCCTGCACTGACGCACGGTGCATGGCTCAATTTTATCCTTCCGCGTGTTTTCCGGGTTGGCTTCCCTATAAATACTTTATTTCGACGAACGATTTTCATAATACGATTCCAATATACTTCGATACGCTTTCAATGCACTTTACATACATACCTATATACTTACGTAAACTTATATACATTCAAACTCATATTCAAACGCACTCAAACACTCCATTTATTTACATTCAAACTCCATTAAAGTTTCAAGATTGCTCCTCCTACAATTGGTTACATATATAAGCCCAGGCGACAAAGGTATACTTTCTGAGGGTGAATTCCAATTTAATTCCTTTTGTACTAACAATCTATTCGACTATCATAATTAATAATCTATCCATGTCCCAAAAACTTAAAAAAATGTCAAATGACTCAGTTGATTGGGCCTTCATAAGTTGGTAACTAACTTGGATTTTCAATTCGAACTAGTCATATGAAGTTTGGATAAATCAAAATATCACATATGTGGTGTTCTTCTAACAAAAACCAACACGGAAGAGAGCTGCTCGTTACATATACTAGCCTTATATACACTCGATTTGTGCGAAAACATTTATATAATTAAATTAATTGCTAAATTACATCTAATAAATCAGGAATTTTTAAATTTTTAGTTAGTTTATGGCTTAATCGATGTGATTAATTTCATGTATGGTGATCTTGGAAGTAATCCTGAAGATTACAACCTGGGGAATGGATACCCTGCCCTCCATCTTCAAGCAAAAGACTGTTTCGGGACGATGCAAAATGCAAGCAGAAATCTTGGGATTTATCGATGTGAACAGAGCACCATACATGAAATTTCATCAAACAACCAAGTTACAGCAAAAGTGGAAAGGAATATCAACAGCCCCTACATTCTGAAGTTCTGATATGCCAGAGAAAAAAATACTCAAAACTATCAGAAATAAAACATTCAGAACATTGGTGGAAATTTCAAGTTGATATAAGCCTGGTCGGTGAGAAAGTATGGGACATTGATGATCAAGATGAATATAGTAAAATCAATCTTCACTATCAGAACTTTCATATGCTAGTCCTAATAATGATTTCACAGTATCATCTGCTTTGTTCACGGCTTGTTTACTCTGAAAACCCCTTTCTTCTTTATTAAGCTCCTCAACCTTGTGCTTTGATAAAGCGCTTTCAGTTATATCTGTACTTGTCTGATTCTCGCCATGTGGGCTTGACATCCTTGGTCGCTTTGGTTTTATCTCTACCACTTTCTTTAGCAGGTCTTGTTGTCTACAAAACAATACACAAACATATTAGATTCAGACTATTTCTCAAGATTATGTTTATTGATTAGCATCTTCCCTAGCATCATTTATGTTATAAAGTTTCTCACATGCTGAAGTTATAACCAGATAGGAAGCACGTTCTGGAAGAAGTGACAAGGTTGAAATATTAATCCATTTGTGATCTGCAGATGGCTAGGTTTCAATCGACCTTCTGTCAGTCTCATTCTTAGAATCGTTTCAAATTGCTATGATTGTCGTCGATTAAACCGGCAATCAAATAAAATAGGGGGAGATTCAGAGAATTTTAAATTGCTATGATTGTCGTCGATTAAACCGGCAATCAAATAAAATAGGGAGAGATTCAGAGAATTTTAAACCATTTTGTTGTGATGGATACTGAGTTGGATCAATTCAATTTGAGAACGACCAAACATTTTCAAATAATTTAGGCACTAACCTAGGAAAGAAGTAGAGAATGAAGTGGATGGAGGTGGTGGTTGATGAAATAAGGTATATTTCAAGGAGGAAGGAGGAAAGCGAAAATTATTAACCTCATTTTGAGGATATTTGTCACCCACCAGCCCACTAGACCACCACCCGCCTAGGTCGTGTACTTCTGTGACCCCCAATATGGGAGTAATATTCCCCCCCCCCAAACTCCTTGCATTATTACTACCTCATCCCTTTACCACCTCCTACACTTATCTTCATTCTGTTTACTGTCTCTTCATTACCTTAAGTCGAGCATGGCCATTAGCACAAGTACATTTCTTAAGATCATTTGCATTAAGTAGGTGGATGAAAAGCTATAAACATGTTTATAGTTGAACTTCATGCCCACATATTCAGTATAATTATCTTAACAGCATATACCAGAAATTTGATATACCTTATCCCACTTTTTGGCTTGGGTTCAACGCGAAGAGACAAGGGAGCTGGTGCAGGTGAAGAATCCGCCAAATTCGCAGCTCTGTATAAATTAGTTAAGGTGCACAGTAATTTTGCTACACTCAAACGTAGCAGAGGGCATTATAATTTATAACACAAGTGTAGAAAGGTCATCGAGAAACAGGAAATTACTGTCCCAAATTAGTGCCTCATAGTTAATCATGGATGTAGCCACTCCAAATTTTATAAAAGACAAGTTAAATAACTAACTACGAATAAGATATCTAACATCAGAAGAAATGAGATGCCAACCCCCCTCCATCTTTTGTCCTCAAGATGCTAATTCCACTTCCAACTTTTGGTGAATTTACCAAAGGACAAATCTGTCAGAGCATCTTGTAATACACCTAAAAGTTATCTGAAAATCTGCCATGAAAATGAAAATAAACCTCTTACAAGAACATTATCCTTTTTCCACTAAGATGGACAGACACAAGAACATTATCCTTTTTCCACTAAGAGCACCCTTTTCCAATGCGAGGGTTAAAACTCAAAAACTTTTTTACATGCATTATCCTGAAAAAGAAAATGTTGCTACCAACAGAGCTTCAACTGTTACACAATCAGAACATAATCTAGTTACAAATCACAGAAGGCAATAGAAGAAAGAGATTTGGTGAGTTATTCTGCCATAATTCTGGATTTGCAGCAGCAAGCAAAAAGATAGCAGAAACACTGAGCAATGTAAGAAAAGAAGTTACGTACAAAACCATATGCAGATTCTACTATAGGGAACAACCACAGCATACTTCAGCAAGATAACAATCAGCTTCTGACAAAAGTATCCCACTTTTCAACATATTAGCCATATGAATCTTGAGAAACTTTGGAAGTAACCACAAGGAAATTCTTCACTAAATGATCACAAAACTTGTGGATGCAGAGGGGAATGAGCTCAGGCGAGCGACTCAAGTACAAGACCTAAGCTAGAACAATTGGAAATAAGCTCAGGTCAGCAACATAAGTACATAATCTGAGCTTGAAGAATTGAAAATAAGGTCCGGCCATCAACATAAGTACATAAACCTAAGCTTGAAGAATTGGATATAAGATAGGCCAGCAACAAAACCTACATTGAATAAAAAGTGATTTCATGTTCTTCAGGGTTATTGACAATGTTTAATCTCCTTACTGATAGCATTTTCATCATATTCAACAAACTAATATTATATCACACTTTCAGTTACTTTTTTCAGTAAAGGCTCAAAGGATATCTTGAAAGCAGCAAATGCTCGCTTCTCAGTGCGACGCAAAAGGCGCTCCGCATCTTCCTCAGCTTCCATCTGCTCCTTTAGATAAAGAAGGTCATCACTGTCTAATGCTGCATAGCAAAACTCAACCAAATTTCACATGTAAGCTTTCAACAGCCAGAATTGCATGGGAAAAAAATTCCCCTCTGGTCGCTAGGAATAAAATACTTTTCTTTCTCGCTTGCTAGCGTATCGTGTAGATAGATGCATGCAAGGTAAGAGAAAGAAATTACCGCCTCTTCCATGAAGGTAGCCTCCACGCTCTCCAGCAACCTCTTGCATCTGCTTTGTCAATCACCCGAAAGGAAAAGCCAGGATCCCTGTCGGGGCATGTTATCAGAAAACTCCTGATATTTCAATTTAATTTAAAGAAGTCCTTGGCAATTAATTTGGAATGTTCGCCCTCCATCCAACAGACAAATTCATTTTCCCACAATTTCTCCACTTCTCAACTATTGAAGATATTCTAATTTCCCTAATAAACAGCAGATGTAAACTCGACATCAACATAATTTGTGATAGCTACAACCAGCCGCTATGGCAAAACTCTCCAAAGCAAGATCCATGTAAAGATGAGACACACATATCCTCATCAAGGTTTTATACAAAGAAGCCAGCAAATATGTTACTGTAGTAAAATGGTGCAAATTAACCCCCCAAAAAAAGGCAGAAAAGAAAAGATAACAGAAATAATAACATGAGTAACACATAATACTATAAAGACCAGTGATTATAATGACAAAACAATAGAGAAACAATAAAGACCACAAAAGAGTATAAATGCTTATGCAAAAGATACCAAGGTTACCTAATTCTCCTACAAGCCAATGCAGTGTTACCTAATTCGCTATCTAATTCGCCAATTCGCCCAAAATGGGCCAAAAATGAACCAAAACCGACCATAATTCGCTTTTCTCAATTCGCAATTCGCGGGGGAATTAGGGAATTAGGTAACACTGAGCCAATGTAACATGCATAACGTTCCATACTAAATTGCTATGCCCTAGCATCCAAAAGCTCTTGGAGAAGCTACGTGATACTCTCCAAGTAGCAAACCCCTTTATTATAGCCCTACACACAACAAATTAAAAAGTAGAAAGGGAAAAAGAATAGCTTGGAGAACTTCTTTCTGGACAATATATCTATGGAAAGAGACCGTCAACCATTTACAGGCTAGGGTTTAAACCAAAAAAAACCCCAAATCTGGCAGGTTTCACTCCCTTGGTAACATGACTAAGTACTTTGATTTAATTTACTTCTCTTTGTAGACTAATAATTTTTTCAATTTGATAAGGTGAATGACTATATCACTATTCTATAAGGGAAGGGGGGGGAGGAGAAAGGACACCAAAAGAAAAGGTAAAAACAAAAAAAGAAACTACTTTATCTCTATTCTACTTCCTCCATTTTTTTTGAATCACTCGTTTTGACTTTTGACACTATTCAAATACATGACTTTGACTATCTTTTGTGATTTGTACTTAAGGAAAAATATAGTCATGTAGGATCTTGTTAGATTCGTCTCAATGTATATATTCCAAATATCAATTTTTGTAATTTTACTTATTGCTAATTAGAGATATTAAAGTTCAGATTAGTGCCTCGGCAAGTGTGCCTAAAGGAAATGGGTCAACTAAAAAAACAGAGGAAGTATAAGGGAAGAGGGGGGACATCAAAAGAAACCGACTACTTCAAAAGTATTATCATTACAATTACACCATCAAATAAAATCTCTATTCTATAAGGGAAAACTTGAGGACTTCACCCTGAAATGTCTAAAATACACCTATGTAATTAATATTTAAATTGCTAAAGAAAGTCATTGTTTTAGTCATGAAATAAGTTCTTAAAGCTATTTTTTCTAACAATTATGTTTTTTGTACATCAACACACGCATCGCATGCATATAAGACTTTATTCTATCAGCCAACTCTTAAGGAGCTTGGTGTCAACGTAAAAAGACTAAAGTATCCTCACATAGTAATTAATTCAAAAAATAATGTAAGCATTATTTATTGAACGGGATTCACTACATTTACACGTGATTATTTAATACTATCCTCCGTTTCTAAATAAGTGCAACATAGAGAAGTGGCACACAGACCAAGGCATCTAGAGAGAGAAAGTAAGGGACCACACTTAAAGGAGAGATTAGGCAACTTAATTAAGTAAAACACCTAAACTAATTGTCCAACAACTTTATAATCCAACACCTTCCACCTACCCTCCACCACAACAACGCCACCACCGACCACCGCCGCCACCACCAGAAACCGCCCTCCCCCTCCCCTGCCTACCGGCACCCTCCACCACCACCGACCACCCCATTTTCCCTCCCCAACGGCCCAGCCCTCGAAACCAACACCCTCGGATCCCCTTCCCCATCCCAACCACCAACACCCTCACCCGATTTCTGCTCCCCTACCCATGAAATCAACACCCTTCCTCCCGAGCCAACCACCAACAACAGTTACCAACAAGCTTCGAAACCCTAACCCTTGTTTCACCACCGCCATTGTTTCACCAACACCACCACCGCGCGCCCTAAACCCTAACCCTTTTGAAATCGAACGCTAGATCTACAACTAAATCGAACCCTTTTGAAATCGAACTCCTGGAGGTAGAGAAAGGCGTGATGGAGGACGTGAGAGAAGGAGAGGAGGAGTTTTGTGGTGTGGTGGCGTCGGGCTGGTGGAGGACGCAAGAGAAGGAGATGACGAGGAGTCCGAGTTTGTCGGGCCTAGTGGTGTGGTGGTGTCAGGCTGGTGGTGCTGTCGAGTTTGTGGTGCTGGTGGTGTCGAGTTTGTGGTGCTGGTGGTGGTGGTGTCGGGGTGGTGGGTTGAGTTGGGAAGAAGGGGTTGGGTGGGTTTAGTTGAGGAGAGAGAAAGGGGTGGGTTAGGTTGAGGAGAGAGGTGACTGAGATGAGAGGAGGGATTAGGGGTGTTGATTAATTAGGTTGTTTAGGTTGGAAGATTATAAATTAATTGTGTTGTTGGGGAAATTAAGTAATGGCAGTTCTGTAAATAAAAGGAAATAAACTTTCTATTTTGAGCTATGTTGCACTTATTATGACATTTCCTAAAATGGGAAATGTTGCACTTATTTAGAAACGGAGGATAGTATTTGCTAAATAGAATTTATGTCAAATTTTTCTTCCGAGCAACTTTAAAAACATATTTTCTTACTTATTATTTGAGGTTATTAGATATGATAATACAATTTTGCTTGCTATTTGATTTCTCCCGCATTGCGTGCATATAAGACTAGTCCAATAAAGGTGATCAGTGACTCCCGACAAGGTGCTTCTTACGTACCTGGCTATAGATACTTTATCCAAATTTAATAACCTCAAGTACATCCCCAATAATAAACTGCTCTACATGCCTGAGGGTACCCTGGTGCACATCTTCGCCCCTATATAAAATTCATTCAAAAAGCTACGAATTGATCTCCATGTGCGTTCATAACTTCATCCAGAAAAAAGTCTACATTTGTCTTACCTTAGAAACTTTACCCCATGACAAAATAAATTGAAGCTAGCTTATTAATGTTGGAGCATCGCCTATTTAAATATTCAGCAAGGAGCTAATAGTCAGACCTTTACATGACTATCATAAATCACCAATAACTAAAGCCACTCAGGTGTCAGGCCCCAGCTGAAGGAGGAACTGAGGAGCGAGTGAACTGGCAGTGGCATCAGAAATATCCTTGGAAGCAGAAATCAGAAGAGCCTCTATCTAAAGCTGAAAATTCAGAAGATAAAAGGAAATATCTTCGAACGACTCAGTCATTGGAGCTATAAACTTGAAATGAACTACAGAGCACCAAAAAGATTAATCTAATGAACATCATATTACACAAAAAATAACAATATCATTTAGCAATCCCACCCAAATGAAGCCCAGCAAACTGAAGGAGCAGATATTGGCAGAGGCACGGGAATGTCACTGGAGGCAGAAATCAGATGTGCTCTCATGTCAAGCTGAAAGTTCAGAAGAAATAGAAAATCTTTTGTTCCACTCAGTGAATGAAGCTATAAACTTATAAATGAATTACAGCACACCTAAATTATTACTGACTAAACTTCATATCAGAAATTGACTGATCTCATGTCCCCAACCCTCTCCACCCCCGCCCTCCCTTGATAAACCGGGAAAAAAAAAGGATTTCTAGAAATAACCTACTACCAGTCAAATTCTAATTCATATGAGCTTCACCCCTGGAAAAGAATCCAACTCCAGAAGTAATCCCTAAAAATCTTAAGTCTGTTAAAAGACAAAGTTTAAAAGTTTTCTTGTATCCATTTGCAGTGAAGGTTTTTCTGTTTATTGTTTATCTTAATAGAGTAAGTAACAATAGGTTATCCAATTGTGTGCACATCTTCATTCTGAGCTAGCCAAAAAAAATAGGTTGCAATCACACGATAGGTCAAATGGAAGCAGTTGTTGAAACTGCAGAAGTAAGATTGCATACAACCATTCGTTCACCTGCGCTGCCCCAATGGAAACAGTCAAGCACTGTAGATGATGCGGCAAATTTAATGCTGTTATTTGAACTTTCCGTTCGAAGCTCTGACTTAAAAATTTTGACGACATTTTTCAGGTTTTTCTATAGTACACTCACAGTCTCACATATAGCATGATAATGTCTAGCAATGAGGATCTCAAGTAGGTCTTATACTGGAGCTTCTTAAATCTTTGAAGACATGAATTCATTATATGGCTAAAACGTTCTAGTGAAGTCTTCAGAAAGATGTTAAAATTAAGCTCTGCAAGCAGCAAGACAAGGGGATAACATCTCACATGGCATTACCTGTTTCTAGAACCCCAGTGAGAACTGAGAAGAGGCTTCACTAAGTAAACCATAATGGATTTACTGTCAGTCTGTCAGCGAGGCAGAATTTCTTTCCCTCTGAAAGCTTAGCCTTGTTTGTTTCTTCATGCTCTTCATCATCTCAAATTACAGTCTCTACGTGAAAGCCTAAAGCTGTCACCATTTTTGTTCTTAGCACAACTTTTGCATAAGGTAGATAAAATCCCATGTATAACTTCGTAAGATCATCCTAACCTACGTGCTAGTCTTTACACAGAATGAAGCCAACTTCACCTAGTGGTTTAAGTTTCAGTGGGTAAGATTGGATTTAATATGCAAGAAAGCTCTTCAAAATAATTACTTGCATTCCAAATTTACAGTGGCTTTTGCTTTACAAAGTTAAACTCTAACCAACTTCTTTAGGAATACATTGTATATTGTTACATTCCATATGATAGAGTATTAACACAGTATTACTAATTCCCTCCCTATTTCTCTCACATACTCCTTACTTTATAGTTGTTTCTCTCTCCTTACCCTCCATTTCTCTCACTAACTTTGCCCCAATTCCTTCATAAAGTTGAACCCTAAGTCCCTAACCAATTTCTTTAAGATTACGATGTATATTGTTAGATTCCGTAGCATAGAGTATAAACACAATATTACTAACTCGCTCTTTATTTTTCTCACATACTCCTTATAGCAATTTTTTCTCTCTCGTTACCCCATCTTTTCCATTTCTCTCCCCAACTTTTCCCCAATTCCCTTGATTTTGACTAAAAACCAAAGTGTGTAAATCATAGTGAAATGCAGAGTGTACTCTTTATCCATCTCCCATATGATGTGTCCAGTCTCCACTCACTCTTTAACTCACTCTCTTGTTCCATTTTCTCTTGTACCCTATCTACCAAAAGTCCACATTTCTACTAAGAATTATCAAAACGCACGCCACACCGACCTTTATTCAAGAACGGAGGAAGTAATTAATCACTAGGACAACGGAAAGGGAATTATCCTTGTGCATCCCATTCTTCATCCTAACATTATCTTTCATAAGGCATGCAATTTAAAATTCTAGAGAATTTAAAACTAACCCAACAATATACTCTTTAACTATTGGAAAACTCCTTAATTTCAATGGCACCAACAGCAATTGTCAAAAAAAATCAACCAACCAATGTTCCAAATAAAACATTAGCAATTGTTAGACCCAAATAATTTAATACCAAAACAAAACAAGCAAACAAAAAAAAAACTAATTGATTAATAGAGAGAGAGGAGATGCGACCAGCTAACCTTTGCAACCATACGTTGGAAAGTGACATCTTCATCATCGATTTTATCTTTACCTTTCCCCAATTTTTTATCTGCTAACACAACAATTACGCTTCATTCTTCAAACAAATGCAGCAAAAAAGAAACCCAAATTCGAAGGAAAAAGAAAGCAAAACCTTTGGGATCTGAGAGGTTAGTGTACTCCCGAACCTCTCTTCCGGCCATTGCTGGACCTCGGCGAAGAGCAGCTGTTGTGAATGGGCTGATACACTTAGCTGAATTTGGGATGTTTGTAATTTTGCAAAAGTAGAAAAGAGAGAGAGTGCGTGTTTCTTTCTCTTCTTTCGTGGAGGAGTATTCAGTTTCTATTTCTTCATCACACGGGCCCGATTAGCAATCCGTAGATTGTGCACACGTTCGTATGGTGAGGAAGGTGCACACGATGAACATTAAGCACTAGGTTATGAACATAAAGACCAATACCAATGAACACATGTACATGGCTAACAAGTCAAATGAACATATGTACATCTTGTTAGTATATGTTCATTGGTATTGGTCTTTATGTTCATAACCTAATGCTTGATGTTCATCATGCGCACCTTCCTCACCATACGGACGTGTGCACCTACTAATTCTCACCCGATTAGGGGTGAAAGCCGAAACATAGGGGGGTATGGTTTGGATTCATGTCTAATTCGAATAAAATTTGGATTTTAATTCCAATTTAAAGCCAAACCAATTAGTGTTTGCATGCAAATCAATTCAATCCAAATTTTGAGACACTAGATTCGATCTGATCTAAATTATCCAATTTTTTTTAACTCTCGTTTTTCGATAGAATAAATTTGGAGCGAGCATCAATATAAAATGTTCGATGATACAAGTAATTAATACAATCCCATAAAATTCATTAATAAACTAATAATAACTAAAAATTTATTACAAACTCATACTTCATTACAACAGGAGGTTCAACAACTGCATAACAACATGTTCTACTACATCTCAACTTTACAGCAGCAAGTTAGGGTTTTAACTTTTAGGGAAAGCGAAGGGTTGCTGGACCATTTGGGCTTTTTTTAAAAAAAAAATCAGTTAAGTCCAATCATAAATAAAAAATATATGACCTATTTACTATTCAGGTTTTTTGGATTTTTGGATCCAATCCCCCTCAATCCAATCCAATCCGAAAATCTGATTTTTGAAAAAAAAACTAAATCTGAATCCAATCCGAACATAGTTCGAGTCCAATCTGAATTACTAATTCGGTGTGGATTGGATTGGATTTCGGTTTTTATCCTAATAACTTTCATCCCTACACATGATGGTACTTTTCAGATGAAAAAATTGTGGACAACTATCTTTTACATATATTTTGCTTAAATAATTACCTTTCTATGAAAAAAAAATGGTGTTTTTCTACATTATACCCTTGTGTTTTTTCAGTTTCTATGTTGTGTCCTAACCTTTTTAAAATTATACACGAAGCCCCACAACTTAGCTTTTCTAATGCACAATGCCCCACGTAAATTTGAATGTCATTAATTTCATCCAATGGCGGATCCAAGGAGGATCTACCTAGGCAATGGGCCTCCGCATAATCCTAAATTCACAAGAAAGAGCTCAACTATTTCCCATTTTCTTTTATAAGTCCCAATTATGGATTATTCACTATAGGTCCCAAGTTTAACAGTTTGTGATTTTTATAAGTCCTCATTTACTTAGAACCGGTTAAGAAGGTTGATTTTTTTAAATTGTGGGACCCACCCACCTTTTCTCCCTCTTTCACTTCTCCTCCTCTACACCACCACCACCCCCTCACCACCACCAGCCCCTCCACCACCCCCACCAAATTCGAGCCCGGGAAAATCGAAGCCCCACCAAATTCGAGCCCAAAAAATCGAAGCCCCGGAAAATCAAAAATCGACGCCGGTGGGGAGGAGGGGGGCGAAATTCGACGGGGGATGCGAGGGGGTTGGGCGAGGGGCTGCGGGGGAGTGGGGGGAGGGGTTGCGGGGGAGTGGGGATGGAGGGATGGACTCGCTGCCGCCGGACTCGTCGGTGCTCCATTACCACTCACCGGAGCTCTACTCGTGCAGCCATGGTGAGATGAAGATGAGAAAAAGGGGAGGTAATAGGGAGAGGGGTGACATTCAACCTGCTATAGCAGGTTGGTTACCTGCTGGGTCTTATAAAAATCAATTATGTAAAACTTGGGACCTACAGTGAATAATCCATAGTTGGGACTTATAAAAAAAGATGGGTAATAGTTGAGCTCTATCTTGTGAATTTTTCCAAACATAAAATCTAAAGATTGCTTAGTTGAGCCGGTAAACTATATAAGATAAGTTAGGTGAAATTTTGTGCGTACTTGTTCGAATCCCACTTCAACATTTTTGCTTTGTAATTTTGTCAATTTCTTTGCTTTGCAGTTTTGTCTATTTCTTTGCTTTGCATTTGGCAGTAACTAGTTTTTACATTGAGCAGTAAGGTGGTATGCTTTCTAACTCCAACAATAACGATTTTGCTTTCAATTAATTCAAAATGTTTTTTTTCTTTCTTTTCTTTAGTTATTAAGAAAAGCCGATATTAGGTTTAGTTATTTTTTTCATGAGGGGATTTTAGGTTAGTATCTTAGTGATTAGTTTGGTAGGGGATTTTGAAGTTTATTTTTATTTCCCTTACTTAATATCTTGATTATACATTGTTTTCTAAAAATTTGAATGTAATATATAAAACCAAAGGTTATTATGTATAATGTCATTCTATAATTTTAAGTAATACTTTTTCCGTACTAAAATAAATGTAATACTTATCATTTTTCGTAAGTTTCAAAGTAAATGCAGCATTACCTTATTTGACATTGAGCTATCTCTATATCTTTCATCATATGAGTCACTCTTGATTCTTGTGTCCCCCTCTCCCCTATATAACACTTATTTTAGAACGGAGAAAGTATTGAATAGATATAATGGTCAAAGTTATATGTTAGCAAAAATAACAGTCAAAGTGTAATAATGTTTTAGAGAACGAATGAAATATAAGTTTTATAAACCACTGTTTAGATAAGTGCTTCTCTCCCCTATTAATAAAGGTGATACTTTTATACATATTACAATATATCATATCACTCCTTTCCTTTATATGAAAGAGTTATGCACGTGATACATATGCCAACTTGTTCATGATCAACAAATACATACTTTTTCATGATCTGTAGGCTGTAATTAAAAAAACAACGATTTCGTACACGACAATATGTACGGAGCAATAAACTGCCAGTTTTTCGATAGGGATATTACCTTACTGATGGTATCTATCCTAAATGGGCAACTTTCGTGAAGTCCACAATGAGTCCGCAATCTAATTAAGACATACTCTTTGCACAACATCAAGAAGCAGCAAGGAAGGACGTGGAACGAGCAATTGATTCTTTAAGCAGAACGATAGAGACACCGTACCATTTAATTTTAAAATTGGTCTAGGCCAAAGGAAGACCTACGTCAAAATAACTCTTCTTTGAAACACTTTGGTAGTGCTTTTGAATCAAAATTCCAATAAATAATGAATCGGAGCACATGAAACCCTTTTCTTTCAATCAAGAAAAAAATATGGTGCACTAGCTGATATTTATATCAGTTAATGAAAGAGCCCAATGCAAAAAAAAAATCCATGTTGGGTCTTTAAAACAGTTCAAATCATTTTGAGAATAATAAGGTTGATCTGTTTTACCGAGAAGGTCTATGGTTTGAGTCCATATAACCCTACTAAATATATATACTATCGAATGAATATTGAATATTAATAATTTATTAAACTATTACAATCTCGATTTGCTATTATTCGGATGATATCCCTTACTTGGGATGTCACTATACTTCATAAGTTTATGTTAGCTTGTATAATTATGCACAATATGATAGTTGAAGATGAACGAGAAATGTACCCAAATTACATCGATACATCAGAGTTCGATGCATACAGATCTCAACGTCGTTCTGCTAGGAGAAACAAAGAAGAGGAAGAAGCCACTTTGAATATCATAACAAGCGAAGTGCGACATCAACACGTATTTGCAGCACAAAAGCACAAATCGAATATCAACAAATTCATTTGCCCCTGAAAAGACGATTCGATCGAACATATATATGGGTAAAGTTCGGGTGGAATGTGAACTAAAATACTGGAATATTGTCCATTTTGGTGTTTTGTTTTGATGTGGAATTTAATTTCTATGTCTTATTTTTATTTTAATTTATGTGTAATATGTTTTAAATTAATGCATCTTTTTTGCCATTTGTCAACTAGTCTTAATTTCCAAAAACTAATACTTCCTCCGTTCTGTTTTAAATTAAACGTTTGTTTTTTCACGCAACCCAACACGTTTCTTTAATCATTAATATCTTTAGTTGTGCACACGTAAAAAAATATAAAAAAGTTATAATTTGATAGTATGCATCGAGACGAATCTAACAAGATCTCACTTGACTATGTTTTTCTTTATATAATGGCGATAAATTGGAGTCAAAATTGATCAATGAATAGTGTCATTTCACCCAATGTTTCATTTAAAACAGAACGGAGGAAGTAATTAATTATTCACTGATAATTATTATATCGGTTTTTCCAACCTATGCACCTAGTGCAAAGGTTAAGGCCTATATTTTAAACAAAACAATTTACTAAAATAGAATATTCTCCCTAGTGCATATGTTTAACTATTTCTTTTTACCTTTATTCAACAAAACTGATATATATGGCATAGTTGATTAATGATATAAATCTCATAATTGATATCTAATTTCTATTATGGGAATAATATCTTTACTTAGCTATGTCATATTTATAAATTTTGTTGAATAAAGCTAAAAGCAAATAGCTAAACCTAACACATAGTTTAGAAAAAACCCTATGTTGATTTGTGAGTATCTAAGTAATCCTTGTAACTTATCGAAGTGAGGTGAGTAGACAATTGTTCTCCACTCAATCTCTATAATATAAGCCAAGGGAGAAGGTACGGTGTCCCCCTTTGAAATGACTAGAATACCCATTAATAATTTAAAACAACGTTTTCTTTTTATAAAAAAATTCAAAAATGAGATTAAATACAACTTGCCATATGGAATAAGTAAAAAATGGAATATGCAATCAACATTAATAACTTGAAAAAATAGATCGACACAATCAATTCATGAAATTAATTGGAATTTTCAATAAAAAAAATTAAGCGATATATCCTAACAACATAATACTTCGTATTTACAAAGTTCAAACAATATGGTTTATTAACATTTACAATCGTTAAAGAACTATACTAAAGCCGTTGACAAGAAATTATTAAATCATCGACCAAATTTTTCAGTGACGGTATTGAACAGTTAAAAATCGGTCACCTTCAATTTAAAAAGATAGTATCATCTACAAAAGAATCTCAATAATTTACATCATCACCACCAAAATAATTTTAGATTAAAGAAATATGTCCATTTGTATATAATATGGCTACATAAGTTTGTTGACGCACGAATCGCGTGCATATACGATTAGTATTATTAGATCAAACAATTGCTAAAGAAAAAAAAAAGAAATGATTTTCAAAGATACGAATTTATATCAGATTCATAAATTGCACCAAGTTTCATCTGGTACTCTTGTTATATGAATGGTTTTTCCTAATTGGCCTACGTGATATTGGGTTTGAAAAAAAAAAGATAAAAGATATATTGATAAGAAAACTAAATATTTAAGTGTCATTCTGATGGTGTAAGTGTCATTATGGGAATGAAAACTTTGTCCCCCACATTACTGCGGGACACAACAACAACCTCAATAATGCGATTGCTAAGATGCTTGACGACTAACTTGGTACCATTACATAGCCCAGAAGTCTGGTCAATATTCCTTTGGAGCATCACCGGTGCCCCTACCTTCAATCTAATGTTATGATTTGGCAATCCCCCGCACTTGATTGTATTTAGAAATTCAGTAGAATACATCTCATGAACTCCAAAATTCCCTTCCTCAACGGAAATTGCATCTGAACTCAGATAAGTTCTTTCTTCACCTGGCAAGCGAGACAAAACATGCTCATTAACCATGTTGGCAATCTCATTAGTTGGAGCAAGAATAGGTCTTTCCTGAAAATATTTTGATTCCTATATGTGATTCTCTAGGTCGGGATATGTACTCTCTAGTATTGCATAAATAGGGTTATTTCCTCCATCTATCAATGTCTCATGAGGAATATCAATGTCTCATGAGGAATTTCTACATCGGCTTCACCATCATTCGCCTCACCAACTTTGCCATCTCCAATGTTCAAAATCCACTCTAAGAACTCCCTAATTTCATCCACATTCGAACTACCGGAACCTGTTCTCAGGCGCATATTCTTTGTTAATCTTAGCACACGGCAACAATACCATAAGTAAGAACTGTTGATTGCTAAGAACACAATATCTTGTCTGCTTTCTTTGCGAACGATAGGCAATATATGTCTCAAATCACCGACGAATACAACAACCTTTCCACCAAATGGAATATGTTGATTTGTTGGATTCATGCACTGCATAACATCCTTTAAGCTTCTATCTAGAGCTTCAAAGCAATATTTATGCATCATAGGAGCCTCATCCCAAATGATCAGTTTTGTCCTTATAAGGAGAGCTGTAAGGTCTGATCCTGGCCTAATTGCTGAACACATTGAGTTCTCAGTAACATTCAAGGGAAGTCCAAATCTAGAATGGGCAGTTTTCCCACGTGGAAGCAACAAAGAGGCTATTCCACTTGACGCAACTGGCAAGACAATTTCCCCTTTACGCCTTAATGCAGCACACAGTAATCTCCATAGGTACATCTTACCAGTTCCTCCATAACCATATACAAAGAAGACACCCCCTTCACCTCTCGATACAACAGACATGATTTCATTATAAATTCCACGCTGTTCAACAGTCAATCCCGAATAAAGTTCTTTAAATTCCTTGTCTAACTGCTCTCTATCACAAGATAGATCATTAATTATGAGCTTGTTTTGACCATCTGAGATAATCAAATCATCTGGAAATGGCATTTCGATGAATTTACGGAGGGTGCTACTGTTACTTTGTAGCTTAGCTTCAATGTCAGCGAGAGCTAAGTTCTTCAATTGTTCATCACTTAGGCGCAATGCTGCATAAACAGACACATTTGACGGTTACTCCTTCAAAAACCATTCCTTAACAATAAAATATTTATGAATAAATTTAATAAGGGTAGTGATAAAGATTTGAGAAGTCTTCGTTGTCTGAATAGGATATCATCAGAAAGAAGGTGCCAAGTCTTATCCCAAAGAGCCTCAGGTTTTGTCAAACTACAAGACAGTAGCAACATGTAGAAAAAATTACGTAGATATTGTCCCGATTCTCTAAAACTGGCTTCTATTATGGCATCAACATACTCCTTGTCATCGTCTAATAAACCTCTAGCATAACATGCTTCTTTAAAAGTCGAATATTGTACACCATCAACAACATGTATGTCTTCATAAGACGTTGCACCTTTAACAAAATTCAATTGTGTCCTCAAATAGAATTTTCCACCTGCTCCTATAGTTACATGATAAATCCTCCCAATGCAAAAGCCTTTCTTCCGAGGTGTCCATTCACGTTCACCTGTTTGCCATACAAATTTTGTTGGGAACTCAACATAGCTCAATTATCTGGCCTCAGGATATTTTTTATTGCACTCCATCCATGACAGAAACATGGTTCTGTCAATGTTAGGTCTTTCAAGCACCGACTCTAAGTCAGCATCATCAGTGTACAGGACGCTTTGCTAGTCTGGTAAATGAAATCTTAGGCTCTCCACAGCAGGGATTTTATAATGGATAATGAACCCAAATATCCTCCACATGGCTTCACATGGGGATATGTACCGATAGTCATAATACATTTGGATTTTATCAATTTCCTTAGGATCATCAGAGTTTTGACGATTTTAATATGCTGCTGTCGTGACTCTATCATATCCCTTATTGATATACTTGAACAAATATTTTATCTATCTCGACTGGTTGCACCATTCAACGTTTATATGTGCACGATACTTACACATCAACTTTGGATTATGCGGGACCACAAATCTATTGTCAAGCGTGATGCCACCTTTGACAATGGTTGCACCATTATCTCTTCTCCTATAAACAAGATATCCATCTTTATCAACTGTTGTTCTCTCATTTAATTTTTTAGAAAATGTTTAGTGCATTTTTTATCCGTAGTACATGGGGCGTTATTGTTTAAAGCACCACATGGACCATGTATCATAAACTCTGAAACTACATCGTACAACTCCGGATTCTCATCTTTATTCGGAAGCTCGACACAAATAATTTTGTTTATTGCTTTGGCATTAGGAAATTTGTCGTCCCGGTGTAAAAACAAAAGTATATACGCATGTGACAATCCACGCTTTTGCAACTCCACAGTGTACACAACTGTAAATCATAGTAAGATAACTATTTAGCCAACATGTTAAGATTTTCTTTGAAAAATTGTGTCAAATTACAACTTATATATATACATATATATATATATACATATATATACATATATACATATATATACATATATACATATATATACATATATACATATATATACATATATACATATATATACATATATACATATATGTACATATATATACATATATATACATATATATACATATATATACATATATATACATATATATACATATATATACATATATACATATATATACATATATATACATATATATACATATATATACATATATATACATATATATACATATATATATATACATATATACATATATATATATCAAGTAAAATATGTTGAAACTATGTTAAAAGCATATAAATAGGCAGTAACCTTTGAGCTTATTGGCTGATTACCTGCTTTAACTCTGCCAAAAATCTTTTTATCCTTAAGATCCTTAACCATTTGATCGAGCTTCATCTTAAACACTCGACAAACAATATCTGGTCTATCTTCAGGTCTTAGGCCCCTCTTCGATACAAACCGTGTTATTTCGAGCCACTTTGGATTACATGTGAATGTTATAAACAAATCTGGGTAGCCATACCATCTACAAATAACCATTGCATCTTGATAATTCTCTCTCATGTAGTTGTGTCCTCCAATAAATGAGGCTAGTATAACTACTCAACTACCTGTAGATGCTCCTTCTGTATCTCCTCGACTTGTTGCACCACCTATATATGTTCTTAACATTGTCAGCCCTAAAACTCTGTTGATTATTCCTTACGAATGGCAATCTTTCAGCCTCCATCATTGTATAACCATCGACGCAAGACTGCTGGCATAAACATCCCGCAAATAAAATGATGTTCCCCTCTTCTTCACGGTCTTGCATCCGATATGCAAACCACTCTCTCATAGTCAGTCTATCTCGTTTTTTGGAATTGCCGGTAGGTAGACTTTTATCTCTATGGCAAACAACAACTCTGTATCCATCCTCACCATATGGAAATAGCAAAAGATATTGCAAAGGCAGATAAACAGGATGAAGCTCAGAGATCTGCTTCACCTTCCCACTTCATGTTTCGACAACTATATCTCGTTTATCCGTAGTATCAATGTCTCCAAATATCAAGGCAGCAACCTCAGCAGGTAGGTTGTATGTCCTACCATTAGTATCTGTCATCCCAATTAATTTCAACTGAACTTCATCACACGAATGATTTTTAAAGCGATCTCTTGACATCCTAAATTTTTAGCATGAGGATTGTGCTGATCAATCATATCTTGTAATTCGGTAATTAGAGAATCTTCAAACTTATCAGGATTTTTAGAACTGTGATAAACATTTAATAAGTTATTACAACATACTTCCATCAATTTTTAATTAGTATACAAAGTTAGTATATGTAACAAAATTATATTTTTTGATTTACCTGTAAGCAGGCTTCCTATTACCAATCTCATGCTCTGTGTCATATATGTATAGTTGAAAAAAATTCAGTTGAACCCTAGTTTTGATGATGACAAAGGAACAAAGATACAAACTAAGTAATGAACTAACAAGTTATTAAGTGAATGAATTTTACAAGGTATCAATGAAAAGAGTAAAGAGAATACTAAGTCAGAAGAAGAAATCAAGTTTGGATTTTGAAGACTAAGTGAAGATGCTCAAGAAAGTGATACTGGAGAAGCATTGGAGCAAGATAACCTAAGCAAGGCTTTTTGTTTCTAGTTCGATCCAATGTAAAGGAACGAGTAAGATATGGTAAGGAACATTGACAATTTAAAACGAGAATGAGTGTCTGTTCCTTTGAAAGGAACAGACGAACTGGCACTGTCATGTTAAGTTAAAGGAACTAACTATTTGAAAGGAACTAGACATATGTTGAACAAGTGCAACAGTTAATTTATGACGTTTTGGTGTTTAATGCCTAAATTATAGGAAACTGTTTTTATTTAGTAAAAATCTGATTTTAAGGAAAATTGTTTTAAGGAAAAGATTTTATTTTTAATTGATAATAAAAATCCTTTTCGGTTTTAAATTTTTTACGGTTTTTTCACCAGGTACCCCTGAGGTTTCACAATATTCACCTGGTACCCTCGCGTTTTCAATGATTCACCTGGTGCCCCTGAGGTTTTGAAAAATTCCTGACGTGACCCTACCGTCAACTTTCCGTTAACTATCACTCTAAAAAAACTTAATTAACCTAATTTAACCCTAACTTCTAACCCTACCCTAACCCTAACCCCTAACCCTAAACCCTAATCCTCCCACCACCCCCTCCCCCACCCTCCCCACCACCCCTCCCCCCACCTCGCGGCCTCCTCCTCCACCCCCGCCACCACCCATAGCCCCCCCTCCCCACCACCCCCATTCCCTCTCCGCAGCCCCCTCCCCCTTCCCCCCCCTGGCCCCCCTCCCATTCCCTCCTCGCAGCCCCCCTCCTCCCTCCTTCCCCGTAGCCCCCCTCTCCTCCCTCCCCCGCAGTCCCCGTAACCCGCATTTTCGAAACACAATCTCCCTCCCCTTCAAATTTTGAATTTTTTTAGGGTTCGGGGGAAGGGGGTCACTGGGGAAGGGGAGGGAGTGCACGACCGCAGTGGGGAGGGGGTTCGCGGCAGCTTGGGGGGGGGAGGGGGTTCGCAGGGAGGGGGGAGGGGGTCGGCGGGAAGGGGAGGGGGAGGGGGTCGACGGGGAAGGGAAGGGGAGGGGGGGGGGGGGGGGGGGAGGGGTCATGAGGGGGTAGGGGGGGGGTGAGGGGGCGCGCGGGGGGGGGGGGTGGGGGAGGGGATGCGAGGGGTGAGGGAGGGGGGGGCTGGGGTGGGGGTGGGGGAGGGGTGGGGGGTGGGGGAGGAGTTGGGAAGGGGGGCCGGGGGTGGTAGGAGGGTGGTGGGGTTAGGGGTTAGGGAGGGAGATGGGTTAATTAGGGTGTAAAAGTATTAATTAGGTTTAATTATAGTTAATTAGGATTAATTAGTATTAATTAGGTTAGTTAGGGGTTAATTTCGTTGATTTAGCCCTAATGACTAACGGATTTGACGTCCGTTAGTCATTAAGGGTATTCTAGTGATTTTTTAAAACCTCAGGGGCACCAGGTGAATTATTGAAAACGCGAGGGTACCAGGTGAATATTGTGAAACCTCAGGGGTACCTGGTGAAAAAACCGAATTTTTTAAGATAATATTTTGATAAAAGGATTTAATTTTGGTTTTATTAATTAAAATACTTTTTAATTAAATCAGATTTTTGTTTACTGCATAAGAGGTTGCTAAAATTAAGGAAGCAGTAGTATTTCCATAACACACGTTTAACTTAGATCGTGGAGATCATGGGTATTAAAAGGAACGTGTTCCTCTAGTTGAGGAACATCATGAGAAAATGTTTACCACTAACACATGTTTTAATCCCACGTTCTAGTTAATCACTATTATAAATAATTATGTCTAAGTAAGTTTCAATTTGTGTCTGACCAAGTGATTTAGTGAGTTTAACTAAGTAAAGTGTCAGTGCCTTCATTCTCTCATAAAAGCCATTTGTTCTTTGCCTTATTACTCTAATTCCACTAAGTTTATTGATCATTGTATTTTGGTTTTAGGGTAAGGGGATTTTGAGTGAAGTCCTGTAAGAGAGAAAGCTTTGAGTGAAGCAAGTCAAAGTGAGAAAACTTCAAGTGAAGTTGAGAGGAACAACTGTTAAGGGAACAGTTGTTCAGGAACTTGAGTTTTGGAACTCAAGGTGTGGCCCGTGAGTAGAATTAGGTTGTAACAGAGTTGTTTGGACTAATTAGTGAAAGTGTTGAGTTTAAAATCCCTAGTGGTCAAGGTTGTTTCTTCTTGTTGGGCCCAAGAAATTTTTCCTCGTAAAAATCTTTTGTGCTCCTTTAGCTTGTTTCTTTGTTTAAGTTTCATAATTCCGCAAAAAGTTACGTTTATTTCTAAACATACAATTCACCCCCCTCTTGTAGTGTTCCTAGTGAAATAACAATTGGTATCAGAGGTAGAACTCACGCAAAATAGGAAACCCTTTTGAGAAAAAGATCCAAGGAACAATGAACACCGCCGAGAAACTCGAGGAAGGTTACTCTACGCAACGGCCTCCTATGTTCAATGGGAAGTTCTATTCCTACTGGAAGAATAGAATGGAGATTTTCATCAAGGCCGAAAACTACCAGGTATGGAGAGTCATTGAAGTTGGTGATTTTAAGGTCACAACCACTAATGACAAAAATGAGGTAATTCCTAAACCATTCTCTTAATATGACAAAACTGACTTTGAAAAAATGGAAGTGAATGTTATGGCTGTTAAACTTTTGCATTGTGGACTTGGACCCCATGAACACAATAGAATCATGGGATGAAAATCCGTAAAGCAAATATGGGATTTACTTGAGGTAACCCATGAAGGAACTAATGAAGTCAAGAGATCTAAAATTGATTTACTAATGAATCAATATGAACTGTTCTCCATGAAGGCTAAGGAAAGCATACAAGAGATGTTTACTCGTGTTACTAACATTATTAATGAGTTATTTTCTCTTGGAAAGTTTATTTCATCAGAGGAGCAGGTTCGAAAAGTTCTTAGGAGTCTTCCTATGGATAGATGGATGGCTAAGGTCACTGCTTTACAAGAAACAAAAGACTTCACCAAGTTCAACTTGGAACAACTTGCTGAATCATTTATGACTCATGAGCTCCACCTTGATACTGAGTATGGTGAAAGCTCTAAGTCTAAGTCCATTGCCCTAAAAGTAGATGATGAAGATGACTCTAACTCAGAAGAAGAGGAAGCAGCTCTCATGGTCCGAAAATTTCGAAAGATGTATACGAACATGAAGAATGGGAACTTCAAAGGTAAAGCTAAATTTTTTTCTAACAAAGCTGCTTGTCATAAATGTGGTAGTATAGATCACTTTATCAAGGAATGTCCACTTTGGGAAAACAACAAGACCAAAGAAAGGAACAAGGAACATTTCGCTGAAAGGAACAAGGAAACAAAAGCACCTTTCTCTAAAGCGAACGTTTGAAAGGCTATGATAGCAGCTTGGGGAGATTCAGTTACTGAAGAGGAAGAGGAACGATAAAATGAAAAAACTACAAATCTTAGCCTCATGGCAAACACTGACATAAAAGAAGATGAAGAAAATGTTGAGGTAAACCAACATATACTTGAATCAAACTTAGATGGAAAAAGTAGGACTGAAAGTTATGATATGCTTTATGATGCAATTCTTGAATGTAGAGATGAATGTGAAAAACGTGAACAAACTGAACAAGCTGTTAAAGTTTGTAAAGAACATATAGAATGGCTTAAGAAAATGAGAACAGATGTTGAAAGTAGGCTCTTTGATTTATTTGATAAGAACTTAAAAATCAAAGAACTATATGAGAGTGTTAAAAATTAAAATTATCTAATAAATTTAGAAATCTCTCACCTAAACGAATTTGTCCATGTTCTAAGTTATTTTGATATAAGATCAACCCCTTTGAAAGGTTACAGATCTGAGATTGAAAACTTGAATAAAGATAAAATCGTTTTAAAGGAACAGATCTGTAATCTCAAGAAGGAACTTACGGTTGCAAGGAACAGAGGCAAAGTGATGGTTGTTCCTAAGTGGATTGAGAGACCACATACTAAAAGAAAAGAAGGTATTGGTTTTAAAAACCACAAGAAAAGGAACAAGCCCAAGAAATATGTTGACCTACCTAGTGACAAAATTTGCATGTATGTGGAAAAATAGGTCATTACATAACTCAATGTCAACTAAGAACTGGTATGATTGGCAAGAATGTGAAATTAAGCAACATAAAATGGTTTGCAAAAACTAAAGCTAGTCAAGAACAGGAACCCACGAAAGAAGGGGTTCCTACAACTAACAACTTGTTGATTTTTGCAGGTTGGAGTGAGGGGGAACAACACTTGGTATCTTGATAGTGGTTGTTCTAACCATATGACAGGAGACAAATCTAAGTTTCTCTCACTCTCAACCTATGAAGGTGGAAGTGTGACATTTGGTGACAACAAGAAAGGTAACATAGTTGCCATGGGTAAGGTTGGTAAGTCACCATCACATTCCATTGATAATGTTTTTCTAGTTGAAGGTTTAAAGCATAATCTCTTAAGTATTTCCCAATTTTGTGACAAGGGAATGTTGTTAAATTTAATAGTGAAAAATGCTTGATCGTTAACAATAACTCTAAGAATGTCATCTTGGAAGGAACAAGAAAAGGGAACACATATATTGTGGATCTTGAGCTTGTTCCTAAAAATAACTTGACATGCCTTAGTGTTATTGAGGATGATCCTCTCTTATGGCATAAACGCCTTGGTCATGCAAGCTTTTCATTACATGACAAACTTCGATCAAAAGATCTTGTTTTGAGATTACCATCTATAAAATTTCATATTGATCAAGTTTGTGCGTGTGCCAAAGGGAAGCATATTAGATCCTCTTTCAAATCTAAAACTGTTGTGAGCACCACAAAGCCATTCGAATTAATTCACATGGATTTGTGTGGCCCCATGAGGATTCAAAGTAGAAGTGGTAAGAGGTATGTGCTAGTTATTGTTGATTACTACTGAAGATACACTTGGGTGATTTTTCTCTCTAGTAAGGATGAGACTTATGATGAGTTCCTTGTCTTTGCAAATAGAGTTCAAAATTTGAGTGGTCACAAATTAATGCATATTAGATCCGATCATGGTAAAGAATTTGAAAATTATAAATTTGATGACTTAAGTATAGATCATGGCCTAGATCACAATTTTTCTGCACGTAGGACACCACAACAAAATGGTGTTGTCGAAAGGAAAAATAAGACTTTGGAGGAAATGGCTAGGACTATGTTAATAGCTAGTCAACTTCCAAGGAGCTTTTGTGCTGAGGCTGTTAATACTGCTTGTCATATAATAAATCGTGCCATGATGAGACCTATCATTAACAAAACTCCTTCTGTTTGGTAAGAAACCCAATATTACACATTTCAGAACATTTGGTTGTAAATGTTTTGTTCATAATAATGGGAAAGATAATCTTGGAAAATTTAATGCAATGAGTGATGAAGCAATATTTCTAGGATATTCTTCACATAGTAAGGCGTATAGAGTTTACAATAAACGAACTATGTGTGTTGAACAAAGTGTACATATTATCTTTGATGAATCTGATAATTTTAATCCAAGCAAGCAGGTTGATGATTTTGAAATAGGCTTGGCTCGACCAAATGAAAAAGATGCAGATTCAATTGAAGAAGAAGAAGGAATAAAATAGGAAAATAATGAAGAAGATGAAAACCTTCATAACAATGTTGTTCCTGTTCCTGTTCCTCAAGATGATGGAGTTGTTCATGTTCCTACTAAGAACAAAAATGTTGAAGGAATTGATTCAACAATTGCTGAAAGAGGAACAAACGAACAAGGCTCCTCATCCTCTCAAGGAATTCAAGAGGAACAACCTGTTCCTATAAGAGAATTTTAACCAAAACCTTGGAGACATCAAAAATCACATCCAGTGGAACTCATAATAAGTGACATATCCAAAGGTACGCAAACTAGATCTCAGTTAAGGAATTTTTGTGCATTTCATGCGTTCATATCAATAATGGAACCAATAAATCATGAAGAAGCCTTAACTGATTCTGATTGGATCACTGCTATGCAAGATGAACTAAATGAGTTTCAAAGCAACAAGGTATGGCATCTAGTTCCCTCTTCTAAACAACAAAAAGTGATTGGATTAAAATGGGTGTTTAGAAACAAACTAGATGAGAATGGAACAATTGTAAGGAACAAAGCTAGACTTGTAGTACAAGGTTATAATCAATAAGAAGGAATTGACTATGATGAAACCTTTGCTCCTGTTGCTAGACTTGAGGTCAATAGAATACTAATTGCATTTGCTGCATATATGGGATTTAAATTGTATCAAATGGATGTCAAATGTGCGTTTCTTAATGGCTACTTAAATGAAGATGTATATGTTGAACAACCCCCTGGATTTGAAAATAATGATTTCCCAAACCATGTCTACAAGCTTGACAATGCTCTTTATGGGTTAAAGCAAGCACCTAGGTCATGGTATGAGAGATTATATAAGTTCCTTTTAGAAAACAATTTTAAAAGAGGAAAAGTTGATAAAACTTTGTTTCTAAAATCGAAAGGAACTGATATACTTCGTGTTCAAATATATGTTGATGACATTATCTTTGGAGCAACTAATGAGTCATTAGCTTATGAGTAATGAATTTGAAATGAGTTTGATGGGTGAGTTCAATTTCTTTCTTGGGTTACAAATTAAGCAAACTGAAAGAGGAATAATTATTCACCAACAAAATTACATAAAGGAACTACTAAAGAAATATGGCCTTGAAAATTCAAAGATTAATTACAGTCCTATGGGAACTTCAACTAGATTAGATGAAGATTCCATAGGAACAAGTGTTGATCAAACAAAATATAGAGGCATGATTGGTTCCCTTTTGTATCTAACTGCTAGTCGTCCAGACATAGCTTTTAGTGTTGGTTTGTGTGCTAGATTTCAAGCAAAGCCTAAGGAGTCTCACTTAACAGCCGTGAAGAGAATTCTTAGATATCTCAAAGGAACAGATGATCTTGGACTTTTCTATCCAAGAAGTGACACATTTGAGTTAAGAGGATAGGCTGATGCTGACTATGCTGGAGATCTTGTAAATAGGAAAAGCACCTCAGGTATGGGTCAATTCTTAGTCATAATTTAGTTTCTTGGAGCACCAAGAAACAAAACTCAGTTGCTTTATCCAGTGCTGAAGCAGAATATGTAGTTGTTGCTGCATGTTGCTCTCAAATGCTTTGGATAAAACAACAACTTTGTGACTATGGAATAAACTTTAATTGTGTTCCTATTTATTGTGATAATACAAGTGCCATTAGTATTTCAAAAGATCCAGTGCATCATTCAAGAGTTAAGCATATACATATCAGACATCACTTTCTAAAAGAAAATGTGGAAAAAGGTATGATTAAACTTGAGTTTTGTCAAACTGAAAATCAAATTGCTGATATACTAACCAAGCCTCTACAAAGAGATAGATATGAAAAATTAAGGCTTGAGTTAGGTTTAATAAAACTTAAGTAATTGTTCTTATTCCAATTCCCCATGTCTGAATTGATTTGTCTTACTCTATGTGATATTAAGTGACTGTGATTAATTGCCTAAGACCATTGCAAATTAAAATGTTCAAAACATAAACATGGATTCAAAGGAATAAAGCCACTCACAAATGTCACATAATACTCCCCTTATTGTTCCAAAGTGATAGAAACATGCATGATTTGATGAATGTTGATAATTAGTATAAGTTGTTCCTATAACACAAATTCCTTACTATACTTTTTCTTTCCATAACTTAAAAGTCCATAAAAATCAAAAAATCCGAAAAACCCAAAAATATAGAAATCAGATTTATCAAGTCTTGATTCATTTTTAACTTTTTTTTTTTATCTTTTTAATTTTCCGCGTGTAACTCTTCGTATTCTGCTACATGCATCTTCTTTCTTTTTATTCCCTTCCAAAATCGTGTTCCTTTAATCGCTTCATCTTCACCATTGTTTATCTTCATCCCACCTCTTCGCACCACATAAAACCTCAATCTTTCTTCACCAAATGGCAAAAACCTCTCTAAATTCACCTTTTCCAAAAGCAAAAACTCCCAAAATCTCTCAAATGAAAAACCCCTCTTCTCCATCCAAAACCCTAGAAATCGAAAATCCTCAAGAAACACATATGGAGGTAGAAGAACAAAAATTGGAGTCACCACGGAGAAGTATTAGAAGAAGGAAACTGATTGGGGAGGATGATGAAGAAGAAATCCCCGAATCAGTTGAGGGGGGAAGAAGAAGCAACGCCCGTTCCTCCCAAAGGAACTGCTACTTCTTCCTCAAAGAAACGAGTGGAAAGAAGTGATTCTAGGTATGTTCTTGGATTTTGTGTATATTTAGAATGGGCTAAGAAGGTTCAATTCACTGAACTAATAGAAATCCTAAAGGAACAAGGTATGGAATACCTTTTTGAAACCGCATTTATTAAAGCCTTACTTCCTTTAGCCATGGATGAATTTTGTGCAAATTTCATCAACACTGATGGAGTATGCACTACCGAAGTCAGGGGGAAAAAAATAAAATTCTCCCAAGAGACCTTAGGAAAAATATGGGAAGTTCCTTGCAAAGGAATTGATCTATATTTTAAAAGGAAAGGAACTGTCACCTTTTCTAATTTCTCCCAAGATGACATTGTTCAATCCTTTGAGGGAACTACTGGCCAAACTAAAATCAACCACAATCTCCTCTCCCCAGTACACAAAATTTTATTCAATCTTGTTTGGAGGGCACTTATTCCTCTAACTGAAAAGAGGAATGAGGTTGGCCTCCTTGATATGTGCTACATGTTCTCAATTGACCACCACATCCAAATAAATTTCCCTTCCCTCTTTATCCAACATCTTACACGCTGTATTGAAAACCATTGTGTTGTTGGTCATGGAGCACCCATCACCTCTCTTCTCTCCCACTTCAAAGTTAAAACCACTGGTTGGCCTACCTTAGGAATTAAGCAAGGTAATATACTAAATGAGAAAACTTTGTATGGCTTGGATCTTTGTCCAAGAAGGGGTTCTGACTCAAGGGAGGATAACTTCTAGTTCCTCTCAAAAGAGAAAATTGCCTATGGGAGTGGAGGAGGAACTAGTTGAGGTAATCTTGGAGGAACCTGTTCCTACACTTGCTGAACCAAAGGAACAACCTGCTAAGAAACGCAAATCCATTGTCAAAAAGCCTACCAAACCTGTTACTAAGAAAACTCCTTCCCTAAGGAAGAGTTCTAGGTTGAGAATTGCGCAAACCATCCTTGTTCCTTCTAATGAGGACGCACCATTAGTCCTATCTGATGAAGAGGAACCACATAAACTCTCACCTAAGGAACCTACTCCTCCTTCTTCACCAAAAATGCCGATTACCCTTCCCACTATCCCTTCCATCTCTCCTTCTTCCTTCTCTGTTCCTTCCAGTTATGAACAAACGAAGGTCACCATAAATGAGCCTAACCCTTTGTCCTCTACTTCTGATACTCTACCACCACCACCTCCTTTTCTCCCACCACAATACACCACCTATTCACCTTCTGTTCCTCTCACAGGAACAGCAGGACCATCACAAGAAAACATTCCAGTTCCTCCACCCAAACCTCCAACTGACTCTGGTTCAAAGGGAAAGGAACAAGTTCCTTCGGGTGAATATGGGTGGGTCAATGAAGTATGTCTTCCTGCTCAGCACATGATAAAAATTCAACATTTACCTTCACTGGACTTTGGATGACAAAACTGATAAGATGATGGGAATAATTAAAGTTCTTAATGATGCGGTGATAGACCAACAGAAGAACATGGAGATGATGGTTCAAGCAATGAACTCCATGAAGAAGCAATTAGATGGTCATCATGAGGAGGTGATGAAGAAGTTAGAAGAAGTGGTTGAAGAAAAAGTAGTAGAGGAACACAACTCCCATTCCCTTCCTAATGTCTAAGTTCCTATTTCTCTTAAAGGAACAGGAACTCCTAGCTTTTGTTTCCTTCTCTTTTCTTGTACTTTTGTGGAACAAGTGCTATAAATATAATGACTTTTGCTAAAAATGTCTTCGTTTGTGATTTGATTGCATAATTTCTTATTTGGAATGGCTACTATTTTGTGATTGATGTTTGAACAAGTCTAACCTTTGCAATTCGTAACTTAACCATATTTTTTGGTGCTTGTTAATGGTCTAAAGGTCTTGTACATATCAGTCTTCCGAAAATCACCAAGAGTTTGATCTTTTTGAGGATGACAAAGGGGGAAAAGATACCAGGAACAAACTAAGTTGAAAACTTTAAAAAAGTTAAAATTTTAAATCCTTAATCTGCCTTAATAAAAATATAATGTATTACTATTTTTATTTTCATTCTCTTATGTTATTTGTTGTTTTATTTTCCTTAGTTTGTAACTTTGTTGTCATCATCAAAAAGGGGAAAATTGTTGAACCCTAGTTTTGATGATGACAAAGGAACAAAGATACAAACTAAGTAATGAACTAACAAATTGTTAAGTGAATGGATTTTACAAGGTATCAATGAAAAGAGCAAAGAGAATACTAAGTCAGAAGAAGAAATCAAGTTTGGATTTTGAAGACTAAGTGAAGATGCTCAAGAAATTGATACTAGAGAATCATTGGAGCAAGAGAATCTAAGCAAGGCTTTTTCTTTCTAGTTCGATCCAATGTAAAGGAACGATTAAGATATGGTAAGGAACATTGGCAATTTAAAACGAGAATGAGTGTATGTTCCTTTGAAAGGAACAGACGAACTGGCACTGTCATGTTAAGTTAAAGGAACTAACTATTTGAAAGGAACTAGACATATGTTGAACAAGTGCAACGGTTAATTTATGACGTTTGAGTGTTTAATGCCTAAATTATAGGAAACCGTTTTTATTTAGTAAAAATCTGATTTTAAGGAAAATCTTTTTAAGGAAAAGATTTTATTTTTACTTGGAAATAAAAATCCTTTTCAGTTTTAAAGATAATATTTTTTAAGATAATATTTTGATAAAAGGATTTAATTTTGGTTTTATTAATTAAAATACTTTTTAATTAAAATACTTTTTAATTAAATCAGATTTTTGTTTACTGCATAAGTGGTTGCTAAAATTAAGGAAGCAGTAGTATTTCCATAAGACACGTTTAACTTAGATCGTGGGTGTCAAAAGGAACGTGTTTCTCTAGTTGAGGAACATCATGGGAAAATGTTTTTACCACTAACACATATTTTAATCCCACGTTCTAGTTAATCACTACTATAGATAATTATGTCTAAGTAAGTTCTAATTTGTGTCTGACCAAGTGATTTAGTGATTTTAACTAAGTAAAGTGTCAGTGCCATCATTCTCTCATTTTGTTCTTTGCCTTCTTACTCTAATTCCACTAAGTTTATTGATCATTGTATTTTGGTTTTGGGGCAAGGGGATTTTGAGTGAAGTCCTGTAAGAGAGAAAGCTTTGAGTGAAGCAAGTTAAAGTGAGAAAATTTCAAGTGAAATTGAGAGGAACAACTGTTAAGGGAACAATTATTTAGGAACTTGAGTTTAGGTGTGGCCCGTGAGTAGAATTAGGTTGTAACATAGTTGTTTGGCCTAATTAGTGAAAGTGTTTAGTTTAAATCCCTAGTGGTCGAGGTTGTTTCTTCTTGTTGGGCCCAAGAAGTTTTTCCTCGTAAAAATCTCTTGTGTTCCTTTAGCTTGTTTCTTTGTTTAAGTTTTATAATTCCGCAAAAAAGTTACGTTTATTTCTACTCGTACAATTCACCCCCCTCTTGTAGTGTTCCTAGTGAAATAACAACTTCGGACGCGATCCTTCATTCGGTAGCAAGCTACCAATTAGGTGATGCAACTGACCACCTATTTTGAAATTATAGGGTCCGCGTCCTTGAGTGGATGGTGCTTGTATCTTTCCTCCCATCGATGTAAACGAATGCATCATATTATATGGTCGGATATTCTCGATGAAGTGTTTGCTTATTGGATTTTTTTTCTTCAGCAAGTCGGTCAATAACTGTGGAGGCCAACGCAACAAAGAAGAACAACTTTGCCTTGCATACAGCATAGTGAGAATTTTAGTTTGTCCGTTTTGCGTGATTTTTTTGCTCTTTCTTCATACCACATCATTGCGCCATAATACTCACACTTCCATAGTGGATCACCAATATCCCAGTACTCTAAATATATAGCATTTTCACAATATTAATATTTTCAGTAATATATATGTGATTTATATGCAATTTACATTAAAAAGTTATTTTCTTCGAATACCTGAAACTTTATTTAGGAGTTCAACATTTTTGCGTGTATTTTCATGACTATGAACTTCCCCATCAAGGGTACAGTCTCTTATGTTTGCCGCAAATTGATCGGTTGAATCTCCTATACATACACAAATAGAAGAAAAAAAATGAGCAAAGATATATAATCAAAATAATATATATACAAATATAATATAATGTAAGATAATATTTCTTATACTGAAAATAGTTGAAAACCTAAATTAATATGTCGTCTCACTTGTTTGACGATCTTATTTTTTGTATTTGAATGATGAACGACTTTCTCTTAATCGAATTAAGTCTCTGTCTGCAGCTAAATAAATTAAAAATTATTGAGTATTTGTCAAGATAATGACAATATACATATCATAAGAATAAAAAAAATCAAATAACAAGTACCTAAATTTTGATTCTCATCTAATAAAAGTCTTCTATTATGTCGTGCTACTTTCGAATCAGATTGTGCTTCTTGAATACAAACAAAGAAATACTAACACTGGTCAATAAAATGATAGTTTAGATAATTATCATTCTTCATGAAAGTAATGCATAGTTTATTGTAATAATACTCACTGTTCGTTGTAGTACTATTAAGAGAAGTACAATGCTCGTTTGCAATACTTGAAGACGTAGGTGTTACTTGATTATCAGTCTGAACAACTACAAAAACAAATAGTCTTTTAAACAAAAAAGTATCCATGTAAAGCCAATTTAAAGTATTCATCTTCCGGCACCATTATTGTGATATAAGTAGATCTGACAATCTACCTTTTCTTGAGCGCTTTTGTTTCATTATTGTCATACGTTTATATCGATTAAATTTTGCTGAATCGCGTCCGTCTTCATTGATATTGGTATCTACAAAATTTAATTACATGATTGAATTGCAATTTAAAATTATTATAATAATATCATTGAGCAATTTGATGAAGATTACTAACCATTTGTAATGTTACTAAGCGGTGTTATATTAGCTTCATCATAGTTCGATGATGAGTCAGCATAGTTCAATGGAGTTAACTTGTCATTTGGACCTGAAATCATTGATAATTAGAATTCTATTGGTTACTATGGATTTAGTAAATGCATAACTTCACAAAAGTAGCTTATCATTGACGTATTACATATTAGTATTTGTCTTTTCTTACTCCTTGAATTGATATCAGGTTGTAATCTTGTCGGTGTGCAAACTTGAAAATGAACATATAAAATTAGAATCAATAATATTAATTAATGAAATAAAAATTATGAATTTGAATAATGAACTTGTAAGTGTATTACATTGGTTATTACTTATAACACAGTTTAATGGAGTCTCATTTTCTTTCATATCTCATGGAGAACAAAAACGACTTTCACGCTTATCTTTCAATATACACCTTCTTTTTTCCCGAGAAATACGTGCAGGTTGATTACGAATTGTATTGAGTATCATAGGCCCTGTTTTAAAAAGCGATTTGATTTTTTAATAAAATAACAATGAATTGTAAATTTTGTGTGATTCACTAATTATATCTAGGAAAAATGGATCAGAATACCACCAACTTTGGGCGGTCCGCTTTTAATACCCCCAACTTTGGATTATTTTTAAATACCCCCAACTTTGGGGGTGGTCCGTCAAAAATACCCCATTTACCTGTTATCACCGGATGAACTGGTAAAGAACAGCACGTGCTTTGCTTGTGACACCCACTGCCACTTTCCCTCCTCATTTTCTCTACTTCATCCTCATTTCCTCTCTCCTCCATTTCCTCCCTTCCTCCATCTCTTCTTCTTCAGCCTCGATGTTGCCGGAGAAGGTCTTGCTTCAGGGGACAACCTCGACACTTCCGACGTAATAGTCAGAGTTCTCGCCACCATCGTACTACCCACCACCACCACCATCTTCGTCGTCATCCTCTTAATCGTATGGCTCATACTTCACCCTCGTATCCCTTCTTTCACCGTCGACTCTCTTTCTCTCTCCTCCCTCAACGTCTCCACTTCCCCTTCCCAGATCTCCGGCTCGTGGACCCTTAATCAACCAACTGACATTAGAGGAACTTGAAAGTAAACAAATGCGAAATTGGTCGTCGGGAATTTGGGATTGAGAAATAGATTGACACTTTCCTAACAAAACTGAATAGGGTTGATCAGAAATCAGGGATAGGAACTGAAGCTTCAAACCCGAAAAACTTTTTGAATTTTTTTTCTCCTTGTAATTTGAAGAAGTGAAAGAAAGAAAAAATTTCATGCTTTTATGGTGGCAACTAAACTATATCTTCAATCCCTTTTTCAATTCAATGTTGTGTGGAGGCATAAATTTCTATCTTTCATGTCAATTGAATGGCGAAAACAGAAACAGAAAGAAGAGACTGAAGATGGCATAATTTTTTTACATTGTTGCAGATTTACGGTGGTTTGAGTGGTCAAATTCCACCATTAAAGCTGCAATTTTGAAGCTTTAATGTTTGAATTTGACCATTTAAGCCCATAATTATGGGTCTATCAGTTCTATTTATCGAATTAGAGAAATCAGCAAGTTTTCTCCCGCAATTAATCCTCTCTTCTCCCTTTTATCTTCTAATTTTGGTGCTGGTTTTCCTTTATAGCCTATTTATTATGGTTCTGTTAGCTTGGTCTTAATTCGTCTAGTGGATAGAACAGTAGCAGTGGAAAGAATGATGGGAGGGATGGTGGAGTTGGGTGGAGAAAGAAAGAGATGGTGGAGATGGGTGGAGAGAGAAAGGGATGGTGGAGTTGGGTGGACAGAGAGAAAGAGAGAAAGAGAGAAAGAGAGAAAGAGATTGGAGTTGGGTGGAGAGAGAAAGGGATGGTGGAGTTGGGTGGAGAGAGAAAGGGATGGTGGTCTGGTGGAGGGTTGGAGGAGAAAGAAAGAGATGGTGGAGATGGGTGGAGAGAGAAGAGAAGGGTGGAGGAGAAGGTTTTTTACCGGATCAGTAGGTTACAAGTAATACCGGAGTATTTTTGACGGACCACCCCCAAAGTTGGGGGTATTTAAAAATAATCCAAAGTTGGGGGTATTAAAAGCGGACCGCCTAAAGTTGGGGGTATTCTCATCCATTTTTCCTTATATCTACATATACTACTAAAAAAAACTATGATTTTACCGTTAGATACGTCAAGCAAGGGTGTCCTATCATTTGAGCGAACACTAATATTTTATGATGGTATTGCTGTATTAAATAAGATATTTTCTCCGCCTACAATACAAATAAATAATAAATTATATCATAAAAGAATGAAACAAAATTTAATAAATGTAATTGTACATTGTACGAAATGACCTATATACAAAATTTATACATAAAAGCATCATCTTATGAATTAAAGCTTATTGGTAGAATTTTGAGTGACATTAATGTACAATATATATAAATGAAAACATAAATCTATCTATAAACAACTCAACAATCTAAAGTACGTTACTATCTATTAATATCATTGATCAATACAAATATCCTCTATCACACTTTGTCATATTGGTTTGATTTTTTTTTTATAATTTCTGATCACTATAATATCTCATCTTCTCCATCGAAGTTCCCGAAAAACCATACTTCACATACAATCCATGTATCGATTTCACTTTCATCTACCACCTACAAAACCGTAATAACCAAACTCGAGATTTAAGTTAGAAAAAAATTATCGACCTTCACTAAGTCATTTATATTTATCTTGTTCTTTAGTTTTTAAATTTTATAGTATAATAAAAGATTTTTTGATTTTTACCACCTTATAAATAACCCGTTTTACACTTTACCACCTTTTGTTTTTTTTTTCAATTTTACCACCTTAAAGTTTCCAACTCGTTAAAAATCACCACCTTGACTCAGCTCCGACGAAGAATCCGACGAGGAGGGTTCCAAATAACTGTTTTATGTTTAGTTTCCCCCCATTTTTCCCCTTTACCCTCGATTTTTCATTGCCTCTTCATTAAACCCCAATTTTCTCTTTCAATCCCTCTAAAAACCAAAATTTCTTTGATGAAAATTTAAATCAAGTTAGGGCATAAATTCGACCTCAATCAAAGGAGAACTTGGAGATTCCGCTACTGTTAAAGTTATGATTTCTCCGCCCAATTTAATAGGCTAGGGTTCTTCCTCAATTTTGGGCATTTCTTATTCATTGATTTTTTTATGGAAAATTGGACCTATATTGGGCCATCTATGGTGTTCTTTAGCATAATGCTTGCTTTTATTTTCATTCATCTTCATTATTATATATAGGCCCATAATGTCTCAGTCTTCTTCCCAAAACCACCAAAAGTGCAACTATGGAATTCCTCTTGCTGCAAAAGTCGAAATAAAGGAGAAGAGAGAGGAGCTTGGTATTCTGGATTTTTGGGTGAAATGGAGGCGAGAGAGGGTAAAAGAATCTCTGTAAATATCAAAGAGGAGTTGATGACTTTTACAAAGAGGTTGTTGATAGGGAATTGAAGATAAGAATGTGAATTGTTTAAGGAAATGGAATGGTGAAGGAAGAAAGAGAAAGAAATCGAGAAGAGAGAGAGTAAAATAGGGAGAAAAGTTTTTTAATCCGAAATGTGGGCCCTCCCTCACCGGATTCTTGGTCGGAGCACGAGTTAGGTGGTAGTTTTTAGTGAGTTGGAAAGTTTAAGGTGGTAAAATTGAAAAAAAAAAACCAAAAGGTGGTAAAGTGTAAAACAACCTACTTATAAAGTGGTAAAAAAAAAAATCCTATAATAAATATGTATCTAAATATACATTTCACAAATAAAGATAAATTAGATATTGATATAATATAAAACAAAAAACATGATGGAGATGAATATATAATTAAACAAACAACACAATCATTGAAATTTATTAAAAATAACTAAAAATATATTTATATCTCTATCTTAACCTTTACATCTAAAAAAATAGATTGACAACATCTATAACGATTAAAAAAATATTATTTATTCATGCATTATTAGTTAGTGGACTCCATTTGGCATAAGTTTTTGGCAACCAAATTATATATTCATTTCTTATTCTCGTGATATCAGCAAAATTTTGTACCACACCAATTACATAAACATTATATAATTTTGCAATCTATTATAAAAACATATATAAAAAATATAACAAAAATATATTACATCACACGGTTAGTATGTTAAACATTATATAATTTTGAAATCTATTATAAAAACAAATGTTAAAAATAAGCATATTATATCAAATTATAGGGTCGTGACACCTAAGCTTTTTCTTGCATTCACTTTTATAAACTTTAATAAACATATTATATCAACTGATTTTTTTAGGTTATAAAAACCGAAACTTTCCATATTCTCAACTCATCTTCCCATATTCTCTAAACTTCTTTCTGTCTCTATATTTTCTTTCTCTCTCACTATCATTTCGTCTCTCTAAATCCGGAAAAAATGCAACTCAAAACCTCACAACAACAATTTCGTTGGTTCGAATTTTTTCATTTCTAAAAAATTTGATCAAAACAAACACTTGTTCGAAAAAAAAATTGATAATCACATACAAATGTGTGATTATATAGTAGATCTATGAAAAAATTTTACATGCAATAATTTTTTCGGGAAGATTGAAGGTCCAAAAGGTGAATTTCGAGAAGAAAAAAATTAAGAATTTTGTGGAAAATGTTTTTTTGGGAAGAAAATCAAGATGAAGATGCGATGATGATGATGATTGATATGGAAGATTTGGTTTTTTTCTCAACCACTTCGATTTTCATCTACTTCAGATAAGTAACAATATTTTTATTTTTATCACTTTTATTTATAATTTAATTCACTTTGATTTTTTTAATTAAACTATGTACATAGATTATTATTATTATTTAACCTTATAACTAAATGCATGCATCTAAATCTATTAGTTTAAGTATAATATAATGTTTATTTACCTAATTTATAATTAAATCTACATGCATGTAAACATAATCGGATATATTGACAATAATTCGAGTTTTTTTTGTTAATTATAAAGTCTGTGTTTATATGCATGTTGAAAAATAATTATAAAAAATATGTTGATATGTTTTTTATATTTTTTTTAAAAATCTGCAATTCGAAGAAAAAAAAATGAAAATCTTCAAATTTGGCTCAATTAAAAAAAATCGAAATAATTTGTTATTTAAGTGTTGAAAAACGAATTAATACTAATTTATATGAGTTCAAGTAATTTTGATTTTTCAAATTTGGCTCAATTTGTGGAGATGAAGATTTGATGCTGTTTTGGGTGAGATTTAATTGACAAACTGTTTTAGGTTAAATTCCAAGGTGGAAAACAAAACCGGAAAATTGAAATCAGCAATTTTCTTATTTTCTTGAATTTGCATAATAATTTGAGTTTTTATATTTTGGGTAATGGTAAAGTTTAAAATAATAACATGCATTTTATGGCAGCTTGTAAAGGATTATGATACTAACATACAAAATCAGGTAATAATCGTTTTTTATATATATAATTTCCATCAATCATATTATCATAAATAGTTTTTTTTGATTATAAGTTAGAATACTTTTTGTTATATATAGAATCTGTCTTTAATCGAGTAATTTTAATTTTTTTTTTGGTTCATGTTATTTGTTATAAAGTATATAATTCGACCAATATTTTCAAAATTACTATCCAATTAATTTCGACTTATAAAATTAGATACTATAGTATGAATGTAATAGTTTTAATGGGAGTTATTTCATGGGTAATGGATCAAAAGATGGTGGAAATTTTGACATTTATTGAGGTATTCAAGATTTATGTACTTGTTTGGGAAGCTTCAACTTTGGTTTTATTTAAGTCATATGACTTATATAATACTTTTCAGATTATATTTTGCATATGATAACCAAATTTAATTTAATGATAGTTAATTCATGTATAATTTATCTAAACATAGTAAAAAGTTTCATTATTGGTAACCCCAATTCTCGAATTGTGTAACTGACCTAAAATACTCTACTCTACTCTTCTCATTACTCGAATTCAAATAAGTAACAAAATGCTATTCTATTGTATTTAGATGGTACATAAAATTTATAAGGTTAATTAATCTATGTAGATAGATTATCTTAACATTTAGAAGGTCGATTAATTCAAATACTTATATTATATGAGAAACATTTAAGCGAAAAAAGGTTATTCATAGTTACCATCTCTTGATCGAAATTTCATAGGTGATTAAATAACTAATATATTTTTTTATAATTTATAACTTTGCCATTATTATTAATTCAAATACTCTAACAATTCACCAACAGTATCTCTTATTATTATTAAATTTGTTTAGGTGATTAAATAACTAATCTATCTTTTTTATAAGTGTATAAGTTTACCTTTAGTATTGATTTGATCGTTTAACTTACTTTAAATGCTATAAAAATAACATAATCAAGTAAAAATTATTACCATGTACACGTTTGTTGTTTGAATCATGATTCTCTCATATTGATCTTTTCCTTTTATCACGAACAATGGCTCTATTTGGCAAATAGAGTTTAGAGTTTAGCTGTTAGAGTTTATAGTTTGCTGTTAGAGTTTTAACTTTTTTATTCAGTGGATTTGACTGCTGTTTATATAAATGTGTTTGGTAACACTTGGCTGTTTGATAAAAGTTGATAAGTATTTTATGATGTAAAATGACAATTATAGACATTATTATTATTATTATTATTATTATTATTATTATTATTATTATTATTATTATTATTATTATTATTATTATTATTATGATTATTATTATTATTATTATTATTATTATTAATAATTTATCTTTTATCTTTCATTCCCCTTCTAACACACCCCACCACACAACCACCTATACAAAATAACTAGAAATCCTTAATAAAATTTTTAAAAAAATTATTATTACTATTTGTTAAAAACATGTTAGCATATACCTTCATTTCTACATATGTCCAAGGTAATATTCCCTTAAGTAATATCCAGAGTGCTTCTATGGAGGGAAGTTTAATATGATAAATTAGAAACATAAATAGCAAATAGCAGCATACTAGCAGCAAATAGCAAACCCAGCCATTGATATAAAATTTTCTTTTATGAAAATTTAGGGGGGAAATCCTCAAAATAGAGTATTGGAGTTCCAGCTTTTTAGAAATTAGAGTGAGAAGAGTGAGAAGAGAAGTGAGGTATTTATTTTATGGGTAAGCATGTCATATTGCAATGTAAATTTCAAACCTCTGTACAAAACGTTGGATTTTCCAGCTTTTTAGAAATTAGAGTTTTGACCCCCAAAACTCTATCAAATCAGCCATTTTACCAAACACCCCAAATAGAGTTTTGACCAGTCAAAAACTCGATTTGGTGTCCAAAACTCTAAAAACACCTCAAACCTCTCATTGCCAAACACAACCAATATTTTAATTAAAATGGATATCTAGATACTTCGTTGGTCATATGAATATATTTGATGTATGATTTGAATTTGAGAAAGTAAAATATGTTAATATACAAATTCGTAGGTTATAAGTAGTGTTTGTGCATATGTGACTAATAACAATGACTTTATATATTGATAAGATGATATGATAAAGAATAAATGGTAAAAAATAACATTATAGAGGAAAGTATATTAAGTAATATAGCATGTCATATATTTATCAAATAACCTTAAATAAGTTCAAGATTTCGGCCAATTAAGTCCCTAAAAAAATGTTAAGTATTGTATTGAGTTGATTAGGTTAATCCCTTAAATTGTGTTAGTAAGATTCACATATATTCCAATGATATGACACGATTTTAGGCCCTTCATTTTACTATTACATAATTGAGAATTTTTTGGGCAATCCGTTTTTTAGTTCAATCTTTTAATTATCTGTTATATTAATATGTCGGAACTATTACTCTAAAAATGATACATTTTACTTATGACATAATTGAGAAATTTTTCTTTTACAGTTTACAATTTTTTCTTTTAATTATCTTTTGTTATGGTTTGTATGTGTTTTTTAAAGGTTCAATTTTTTGGCCATTACAATCTTTTGCATTTTTTTCTAGGACATCATTAATTGCATTTGATATCACCAATTCAAATTATGTGAAGCCCCAGGTAGTATATCTTTACCTTTTCTTTTATAATTTACTATTTTTTTCATGTCATTATATTTTCATAAGCTTAGTATATCCTTATGATAATATTATATTGTTTTAGTATGTGTATGCTTAGTAACAAAAATAGCCTAAAACAATAGGTAGAATTTTTTTTTATTAAAATATTTGATATTCCACCTAATATATTAGTTTATTTTAGTTGGGTTATAATAATTAGTAATTGTAATTCTTTTTTGTTATTTTAAATGTAATAATTAAATTACTTGTATTTATTCTTTATTAGGTGGTATAACAAATATTTAAATATTAAAGGCTACCTATGTGTTTAGGAATCTATGTACACTAATAGTCAATGACAAATAGTTAAATTATTAGGTTAAAAATTTGTAGCAAAAATTCAACATTTAAAAATAACTTATTAAAAATGAACTCATAATATATTATTCAAAACTGTCTAAAAATAGGTAAAAACCCAAAATACGAATTATTCAAAACATAGATATATATAGTTCAACACCAAATTATTTTATTGTTTGAGAAATGACTACTATAAAATCCTCTAGCTAGTTTTAGCCATTCTTCTCGACCTTCACAATAACTTGCTTCTTAGTTGTTGATAACTGAAAGCCAATATTAGGACCATCAATATATTTTCCACCAACATCATCCATTTCATGAGCATGCTTTTGAGGTATAATTAAAGTTGCTTCATCTTGACTCACATTATTGTCCTATAATAAAATAACAAAGAGAGTTAAGGAATAATAACAATTTATAAGCCCAAATTATAGATCTAAAAAATATATATCAACTTCATAACAATTAATATTACCTTTCCCAAAGAGACTTCCTTTACACTCTCTAGATCATTTTGCTGTTTTCTTACAATGTCGTCCTATATTATATTTTGGTTAGTAGTCTAAAAGAAAATGAATAGAGGATGATAATAAATAAATAAAATTGAAAATAAAAAGTTATAAAATAGTTCTATTTATAAAATACCACATACCTCTAATCTCATGTACATCTCCATCCACTTGTCTATAGTGCTTTGATCGTCCGTAGTGGTAAAAACTTTAAAGTTCTTAGTTCCAACAACCTTGTTAGGATGAGGGATTACTTTGAATAGTAATCTTTTTCCAAGCATTGTTGCAAATTCTTCGGGGAACCCATCCTTATCACCTTTCTATTAAAGATTACAATAAAAGAAAAAATATTGTATGTTAATTAAAAAAAATTCAAACAGAATAATTTATTTTTGTATAATTTGAAAACTTTAATATTTATATACCTTAATTTGAGCTTCTAATAAGTCAGAAGAGGATTTTCAAACTAACTTCACCATTTCATTTTAAAAAAGAACGAATGTAGCATCATCCATAGTGTCAGATACGATAATCTTAACTCTAAACCTATAGAAAATACAAATACATCATGCTTATTTATTTATAACTATATGAACAAAATTTTAACTATATTATTGTTATTACCATTTTCGGATGTCAAGTAACATTTATTGTGGTACATTGACTCAAACCTCAAAAGGTTTAATTTTGCTTTAACACAAGGGCCCAACATAAGCATAAAGCCGAGTGAGCGAGGTCAACAGAGGTCAAGATCAACAAAGGAAGACCATCAAGACTACCAAGAGATAAAAGTCAAGGGGCAGTAAAGAGAACAAGCAATCAGAGGATAATCATACGATGGTTCAACAGGAAGCCAAACGTGCACTAGAGAGCAACAGTTATTCAGCGCCACAAACGGTTGAGGTTTGAATCAAATATGATTCAAACATTTTGCCTCCCTAGCATGCACGGAAGTTACATGTTATGTTTCTCTATAAATAGAGAAACTATTATCAAGCAAACAACACAAACAACTCATCAAAACTGCATTTCTTAATTCCTTAGCATAACTTAGCGTTAGCATAGTTCAACCCCCTTCTGGGTTATAGTTTAGTTCCTTAGACTTAGCTTTGGCATCGAGCATGTTCTGGCGCCAAGATCTCTGATACTCCGATTAAAGCAAGGAACCATGGAGATAACAACCTTCGTGTTTCCCCTTTAGTTGTCCAGCCTGGCTTATCTCTTATGTGTTGTAAAATCTACCTTTAAGTTTGTGGCATATATGGGAATTCTATACTTTAATTAAAAGTTCAATTATTGTTTGCTCTATTTATTGCTTTTCGCCTGAAATTATTTTGTTGTAGTTTGATCATTAATTAAATTGCGACAGAGTACGTTAGCGAGGTTTTATCAAATTAAAACCGGTAACCCCCAGGGACTAAGTCTCCCAAGGCATTCAATACTGAACTATTGGGTGTCCATTGACTTGTTTGCAAGGTCAACGAACTGATTTTGCACCAATAATTTTTTTGGCGACCACAGTGGGAGAAGAAGATTCATAATCAATTTGTGAAATTTCTTCTTCGTACTTGTGAAAATTAACAGTAAAAAACGGTTATTGTTGTTTATACTAAAATGCCGGAAACACGTTCTAAGAAGAATAAAGAAGTTGCTCAGGGTGAATCTAATTTCCACAACATGGAAACTAGTTCTTCTGTCCCTCCAGAGACAAGGGTACATGGTAGCAATGGTGAAACAATTCACCATAGTCATGAAGAGTCAATTGGAGAGACCCCACCAAGGGATGGCTCATCTCCAAGTAGTACTGGTCGTGGACTTATACACCAAATGCATGGAAAATTCACGGAGGTAGTAGATAATTTACTATTAGAAGCCAGAGAGAGTCAGAGACAAAAATCTGACTCTAACTACAGAACTCTAGCCCATGAGTCTGCCAGGGTCTTCACGGATGTGAGGAGAACAGAGATGTTAACTCTAGGCAAATTGATAGGATACTTGTAGATATCAATGATACTATGAGCACAACTTTCACGACAATGTCCAAGTCTCTTGCCACTGAGGTAGTTACTCGCCTAAAACCACTAGTCGAAAAACACTATCAGTTAAATGAGAAACTAGTTAAAGCCTTAGAAGAGGTTCCGTTAAATAGAGCAAGGGGAAGTTGTGGCACAGCGCCAGATGTTCCTCCAATAGGTTACCCTCTAAGGGTACATTTCTCCCATCCTGTAACAAGGGATCCAATTATCCCAAGCGATCCACAAACTTCCTCTCATGTGCATCAAACAAGGGCAATACCCATGAGCCATGTAGAGGGTAATCATGGAAATCTAAGGAGAAGCGATGGAATGGCAGCGGGCGTGGAGCCAGGCTGGCACCAGGCGTCAGGACATCATCAACCTTCTCTTTCCATGGGTGGTGGACAAGTTGGTGACAACACACACCAACCTGGACCATCACAAGGAGGACAGAGGCAAGGTACTTTTGTTGCAAACTACAATAGTACACCATATGCCTATATACCTCCTAACCAACCAACTATGGCTGGTACTCTTTCTACTATACCTATATACCTCCTAACCAACCAACTATGGCTGGTACTCTTTCTACACCATATACCTATATACCTCTTAACCAACCAACTATGGCTGGTACTCCTTATTATGGGAATGTTCCAGGGTTCGGTCAGCCCCAAGCTCCATTTGCTCAAGCAACTGGTGCTTATCATCAAGGGATGCCCACGAATGGAAACACACTTCCACCACAAATGGCACAAGGAGCAGCCAATCCTACCTTCATGCACAACCAGGAAATTCCCATGGGAGGTTATCAAAATCAACCTTTCAACCCTAATCCTAACCCTGCACATGATCATGCTGGAAACACGGGATATGTGAATATGGGATATCCAGGCAGGCAGGATCCATTGGCAGTGCAGGTTGAGGCACTAGTTCAAAGATTAGTGGGTGATACCTCTAGGAGAAATCAGAGGCAGATAGGTCAAAAACCTTACCCTGAATGGATTGATAGGGCAAATCCATTTCCTAGAGCTTTTAAGATACCTGACTTTACTTTGTTTTCTGGAAATGATAGAGTTTCTGCTGAAGAACATTTAGTTAGGTTCAATTGTCAGTGTAGAGAAGCAACTAACAATGATTTCTTAAAAATTAGAATGTTTTTCATGTCTCTTACTGAGACTGCTTTTTGGTGGTACACCAATTTACTACCCAATTCCATTCACTCCTGGCAGGACATGCAAGTGCAATTTACAAATTATTTTGCACGCGCTGAACCAGGAGTAACCTTAAGTGATCTGGCCAGAATCCAACATAAGTTAGGAGAGTCTATGGAAGACTACCTATCTAGATTCAAGATGGCTAAGATTAGGTATCATGTTAGCATTCCTGAAAGAGAATTTGTACAAATGGCTCAAGAAGGAATGTTAATTCATTTTAGAAAGAGGTTTGATGGTCATGCCTTTGGTGATTTTGTGGAATTAGCAGAATTAGTCGTAAAGTATGAAAGAAACCTACAAGCTGAAAGTGCAGCAAGGCACCAAAGTTTCTTTGCTCAGAATGAGGAGCCCTTCCACTTTGAAACTGCACAAGAAGTGGACGTGGCAGAAATCATTCATGAAGTACCTTACAAATGTTCTCCTTTAGAGATAAAAGAGTTTTTGGCTCCAAAGGATATGAAATCTGGACAAAAGAGGACATATACTTTTGATGCCAAGAAAGCTAATGCTATTTTCGACTGGTTGTTATCTAACAAAAACATAAAATTGGTAGGGAGACATAGAGTAAGAACTGCTAAAGAAGTTAAGGGTAAAAAATACTATAAATGGCATGATGCAGTAACTCATGATACTTCTTAGTGCATTGTTTTTAGAAATAAGATCCAGGATGAAATTGATTAGAAAAATATCATGTTTCCTGATGATGAAGATGTGAATGTAGTTGGAATGGATGAACCATTTGAACTTTTCTGTGGTATGGTAGAAACTAATAGTGTGTATACTGTTACCTTTCAGGCATCTCAAGCTACTGAAATAGGTAACCAGCTCTTCGACAGATTGCTTGATGAAGGAATCTTGGATGGAGGATTTGTGTAGATGGCATATGAATGGGTCACATACGATAGACCAGTGCCATGTATTCAGAGGATTCCTGCCTAGGCAATTAAATCTCAAAAGATTGGTTGTCTCAGAAATGGAACAACATGCCATGGAGCTAGAATAATATATGGCCAACTTAGCCAAAGCTAAGGCGCCTGCTAAGTCTAATCCAACTCCAAACCCAATAATGCATGAGGAAAGAGCCAAAACCTATAAGGAAGCTGCACAAAAATTCCCATGCAGACTAGGGCAATAGAAGGGTTGAAGGCTATGAGGAATGGAATGTGCTCACAATGTGCAGACAGGCTAGCCTTCGAAATGGTTAGGACTCAAATCATTCCAAATGATCCCACTTATGTGCCTGCTTATCAGCGTCCATTCCATAAAAGGTCCAGAAGTCAAGGACCAAGAAAATATGATAGCCCCAGTTTAGGCCCTTCCTCAAAAGGAAAAGAAGGGAGCCAAGTCAAACTCCTGTTCCCAAAATTCTTTAAATAAGGGTGAAGTCCCATAAGGACCAAGGGGAAATAAAAATCAAACCAGCAGTTAAGCCATTACCATTACAAGATGTCCAAAATTTACCTAAGAGTAGGACCTCAAAGATGAAAGAGCTAAGTGCAAAAGCTGCTGCAGCCAGGGCTCAAATTAGCAATCAAAATGTGCAGGAGTCCCTTATTGCAAATATAAGAATTGATGAAGAGGCGTTACAAGCTGGCATCACTAAATTGTTACCTCTGGAGGAGGAACAATGTGGTGAATCATCTACAAAGAATGATGGCCAACAGCCTCAAGGAGGTGACTCTCTTATGAAAGAGATACCAGGAAATGGCTTTAATGAGGATTATGATTCAGATTTTGGGTATGAGGATTTAGACTTATTGGTGTCAGACAGTGACTTGATGTTGGATGGAGACCAGCTGATGAATGAGCCTCAAACATAAATGGGAGAGAGCCAAGACGTGCAGTGTAACGTGGTCATGCTACCAACAGAGTTTAAAAAGATAGAAGATCAATCAGAATTCCAGACCAACACCACATCATGGGCAGATGAAGTTGACAGAGAAGAGAGGGTAGGTAAATTTAAAGTTACTTCTTCCCGAAGCTTGTCATCTTATTTAAATGCACCTCATAAGAAAGTGCCTAACAAGACATCTCTAAAAGCTAACCTAGAGAAATTAATCATAGATAAAATCTTTAGGTCAGTTGATGCTGACAATATGCACACTAAAGCTTTATTTCTAAATGTTGATTTTGAGGGAGTTCGTTTCGGCAAAGTATTGGTGGACACCGGAGCCACTGTTAATATTATGCCACTCTCTGTGTTTAGAATGCTAGGAAAAACTAGAAAGGATTTGCATAACTTATAAATCAACATAACTGGTTTTTCTAATTTGTCAGAAAAAGTGGAAGGAATGGCTATCCTAAAAATTAGAGTAGGAACTAAAACTACCTATACTGGTTTCTTCATAGTCGAAAGTGACACAAATTATAATGCAATTTTAGGAAGAGATTGGTAACATCATAACTATGCTATTCCATCATCACTCCACCAAGTCTTAATTTTGTGGAATGGTGACACTTATGAAATGGTTGAAGAGGAGGATGAAAAAGTATGGGCAAAAAGTGAGGATATTAAACAGGAAGTTCATGACCCACTAGAGGAAATAAATTTAGGGGACAATGAAAATCCACGTGTTACTTACATAAGCCAGCTCCTCACTAACCAAGAAAAACAGGGAAATAATAGAAATTCTAAAAGAATTTAAAGACTGTTTTGCATGGGAACATCATGAAATGCCTGACATTGATAGGCAAATAGTAGAGCATAAACTACCTATCAAAGACGGATTTAAGCCTGTGGCACAAAGTCCTAGGAGATTGGCGCCTGAACTAACAAAGCCTATACAAGAGGAGATAGATAAACTCCTCAAGGCAAAGTTCATAAGGCCTTTCCAATATGCTGACTGGATCTCCAATATAGTTCCAGTGGTTAAGAAAAATGGCAAAATACGAATCTGCATTGACTTTTGGGATCTAAATAAAGCTACACTTAAAGACCAATATTCGATGCCAGTAGCTGATCTGCTAATAGATGCAGCATCAAGATATGAATACATATCTTCTATGGATGGTTATGCAGAAAGTCATTGGGCTTGTTTGAATATGTGGCCATGCCATTTGGATTAAAAAATGCTGGGGCCACATACCAGCGAGTAATGGACGCAATTTTTAAGGACATGATTGGTAAAATCATGGAAGTTTATGTTGATGATATACTTGTGAAGTCAAATGACTTTTTAGGACATAAAGTGCATTTGGTTAAGTCATTCGTCAGAATGAGAGAATATCACCTAAAAATGAATCCACTCAAATGTGCATTTGGAGTTAAAGTTAGCAACTTTTTAGGATTCCTCATTCACAAAAATGGAATGGAAATTGACCAGAATAAGGCAAAAGCGGTATTGGCAGCCAAGCCACCTTCTAATAAAAAGGAATTACAAAGATTCCTTGTACATGTCAATTATGTCAGAAGATTCATGGCTAATTTAGCTGGAAAAACTAAAAAGCTTTTGCCTCTGCTATGATTAAAGCATGAAACAGAATTCAAATGGGAAGAGGAGCATCAAAAGGCCTTTGACCAAATCAAACATGATTTGGCAAGTCCACCTGTATTGATCCCTCCAAGGCAAAATGAAAAACCATTAAGGCTGTATACGTCTGCCTGTGAAGATTCCATTGGTAGTCTTCTTACTCAAGAAAATGAGAAGGGACATGAGCAGGCCATATTCTATCTAAATAGAATCTTGCATGATACAGAAAAACGGCATACCATGGCAGAGAAATGGTGTTTGTGTTTATATGATGCATCAATTAAACTCATACATTATTTCATGGCCTTCACAGTAGAAGTAGTATCTCCAACAAATGTCATAAAATATATGATATCTCAACCTTTTATAAAAGGCAGGTTAAGCAAATGGAGTTTACATTTATTGCAATTTGACCTAGTATATGTGCCACAAAAGGCAGTAAAAGGTCAGGCTCTAGCTGATTTCTGAGCAACCCATCCTTGTTGTGACTCAGGAATCATTGATGAAGATATCCTTCCATGGGTCTTATTCTTTGATGGGTCCAACACTAGAGAAACAGCAGGAGCTGGGATTTATATTTTATCTCTTGGCAGGATCCCAACTAAGCTAGCAGTAACCCTCAAAGGTCCATGTACCAACAATAGAGCTGAATATGAAGCTTTATTAATTGGATTGGAGATGCTGCTAGAATTTGGAACCAAGAGAGCAAGGATATATGGGGATTCCCAGTTGGTCGTTTACCAAATGAATGAAGAATTCAAGAGCATATCATCAGTATCACAGGAGTGCGGAAAGAAAGCACAAAAGTTGTCTAAACAATTTAAGGAAATCACTTTCATACACATTCCCAGAGAAGAAAATAAAGTAGCAGATCAGCTATCCCAAATAGCTTCTGCTAGAGAGGAGATACCTTCAAAAATGAAGATATCATTCTCCAAGAGAAAGTCCTAGAGCCTTTCAGGGAAACTGATAAGGAAGGATCAGGAAATATATTGGAAGTCTACAAAATTTCAATATCAAGAGAGGAAAAGGACTGGAGAGATGAAATTATCCATTATCTCCAGAACCCAACTGGGACAAAAGTGCCAAATAGAATAAAAATGGCAGCAACTAAGTTTTGTATACAATTTGGTGAACTACACAGAAAGGATCCAGAAGGATTACTTTTAAGATGTGTGGATGCTGGAGAAGCTCTAACCCTCATGGCAGAGATTCACCAAGGGCTATGTGGAGCTCATCAAAACGGCCTAAAAATGAGATGGCTGTTACACGAGCATGGCTTCTATTGGCCCACCATGAGAAAAGATTGTATAGATTATGCTAAAGGTTGCAAAATATGTCAGAGGTTTGGACCTATCAGTAGGGCACCAGCCTCAGAACTTAAGTACATTCTTAAACCTTGGCCCTTCAGGGGATGGGCAGTATATGCCATAGGGGAAATTAACCCTGCATCCTCTAAGAAGCATTCATACATTCTAGTGGTGACTGATTACTTCACTAAATGGGTAGAGGCTCAGGCTTTCAATAAGATCAATACCTAGGTTGTAATAAACTTCTTGGAAGAGAAAATATTTACAAGATTTGGAATTCCAGAAACTATCACCTTTGATCAGACCGCTATATTTAGGAATCCTGACCTACTGGATTATCTCAATCAGTTTGGGATCACCAAGTTGCATTCAACACCTTACTATGCTCAAGCAAATGGTCAAGCTAAAGCTACCAATAAGATCATAGTAAAAAGGGATCTCAAAACTAATAGATAACAATCCAAGAAAATGGGACGAGTTATTGCTATATGCCATATGGGCCTACATGACCTCTAAGAGGGAAGCAACATGAGTTACTTCTTTTAACCTAGTTTATGGACACACTCCAGTGATCCCAGCTGAAGTGAATGTAAGATCATCAAAGGTAGCCCAACAAATGGGATTATCAGGAGATGACTATTCACAGGCGATGAACATTAAAATTATGGATGCTCTAGAGGCTAAGGAAGAAGCTCTAGCCAAGATGAGAATCCAAAAAGAAAGGGTTAGGGCCTACAACAAAAAGATAGTGCCTAAGGAATTCCAGGAGAATGATAAAGTTTGGAAAATATTTCTGCCAGAAGCAGCTTACAAAGATCCACAATTAGGGAAATGTCACCTAAGTGGTAAGGTCCCTTTATCATTCATAAGAAAATTTCTGGAAATGCATATATATTAAAGGATATAGATGGCAACATAAAAGATTGAGCCTTGAATGGCAAATTTCTAAAGAAATATCATCCATATATATGGGAACAACATGATCCTGTATTTCAACAAAAACATGCAGAGTTGTTCCAAACAGCAAAGGATTATTAAAATTACAACATTAACAAAAATGTTATATCCTAAACATTCCAGCATTGTCTAACAGCTAAACTAAGGTTTTTAATGGCTGACCAAGCATTACAAAGTTTTTCCTTCTAGAGAATCAAGCTTTGCCGTACAGCCATAACTTTGAACATCTCTTGCTTCAAATGGGCAAGTTTAGTTCTTCCTTAGTGCAGTTTCTTCTCTTTAGTATCAATGGAGTTCTGAAGTGAAGACTTCTAATTGATGATGTTGATTTCCTCTTTATTGATCTCAGCTAGGCGATTCTGTAGAGATTGCCTTTCCTCAGAAAGAAGCTTCAGGTTCTGATCAAAAGAACTCAAAGAATCTTGAATTTGTTTACTGAAGTTTTTAAAGGATTTGGCTTGAGTTTCCAAAGAAGCTTCCTCTTCCTGAAATCTTTGAGCTGAGAACTTTGGAGATTGAACTCTTGTTTCAGCATTACATTACTGAAGAAGAAGGGTCTCTTTGACATAGTCAAGACTGGGTATCCAATACTCAAAACCTTGAGAGGTTAGGGACTCTAAGATCTGTTTGAGTGTCTGTGCAGAAGCCTGATCATAAGGGTTATCTGTTAAGATCAAGCAGAGTTCCCATATTTTGTCTTCCTGTCCTATATGTTCAGAGTCTTCTTGTCTCATATGTTCAGAAGAGTGATCACTGTTAGTAGTGGCAGGCTCATTCGCAGGCTGATCCCTCACAATCATAGTTGTTTGCAAATCAACTTCTTTCCCTTCATCAGATTCTTTCATCACACTTGCTTCTTGAGTGCTTCCCTCTACATCATAAAGTAGAGAAGCCAAGTTAGCAAGAGAGTGAAGTCTGGTATCATGAGGACATGGACTCATATAGAGGAAGTCTAAAATGAATTCACAAGTAAAGAAAGGCAAACCAGTCCTAGAAGTAGATTGTGAAGTTGACGAAGAGCCTTTGAACACAGAGGTAGTCAAAAGCTCAGTATTGCTCCTTAAACTCTAAGGGAATAACATCTTTTGGGACTTCACTCCCAGCAATAGAAGACATTGCTTCGACATTTGTTGCATCAGCATTTGAGCTCGGAACTTCAACATTTAAAGGACTTGGCTCCAAAAGGTCTTCATTAAACTGATGAAATGATTCCTCATCAGGAGAATCCACATGGAGATAATCAACTTCTTCCAACTGGGGGGCAGTATTTTCTTCCAAAGGGAAAGTAGCCACGTTCTCCAACTGGGGGACAGCATCGCTTGAAGAAAGAGTGGGATGGTTGATAACAGATTCATCAACAAAGCCACCCTTTGAATTTAATGCTGGGTCAACCACTTTGGAAGTGCTCACTGAAGGATGGTTGGCAGAGCTAAGAGGTGATGACTTCTCAGAAGAAGGATCATTGGAAGTCTTAGGCTCAAGGTCACCAACACCGGAGGAACCTAGGATTAAATAGTCAATATTCCAAACAGAAGAGTGAAACTTCTTATAAAAAGAGTAAAGATGATGTTCATACCTGCTTTGACTCCTGGGAGTTTCCTTTTAGGAAAAATCTGGGATATTGGCTTGGCATCATCTTCATCAGAAGAGATTACATTCTGTTGTGCCTCAGAAGAAGCTCTCAAGTTAGGGCGTTTCCTGCTGGAATGTCTTGAGGGTCTGGGAGCAGAGAAACAATTGTAATCTCTCTTTTTTGCAACTCTCTTGAGAGGGTCATTTTGCTCCATTGGCCCCATGGATTGGGTGTCCTTGGAAGCAGAGAGACAATTGTAATATCTCTTTCTTGCAGCTCTCTTGAAAGGGTCAATCTGCTCCATTGGCCCCAAGGATTGGATGTCCTCCACAGTCTGGACATCTCCATAGGAAGCCCCCTGATCATAAGCAGCATCTTCTTCCTCGGAATAGACAGGAGGCTGAACCCTTTGGTCTATAGTGGCCCAATAGAGTTTGTCATACCTAGAATCTGTTTCCATGTCATCATGCACTCTTAGCTTTTTCTTGCCAGCTGTAGCTAAGAGACGACATAAAATACAAGGAAGATTTAGTAATGCTCATTCCTACTGAAATTTATAAAAATAATTGAGGAGAGAAATTACTTACAGCCCAAGAAAAGTTTATTCTCAAAGCGTGCCAAAGCCTCAGAACATGTTGAGTTATCCGGTAAGACATGATCCCACCATAAATGGAAACCTCGAACAGCTTTGGTGATCCATTTCCAAGGAGAAATGGACATAGAAGGAAGGTTGAGAGCTTTACTCTGAAGGGCTCTACCCTCTTCAAAACGACCCCTTGAGGTCCAAGGATCATTGCGGGTCAAGAAGTAAGGTATAGCTAGCGTTTGGACCTATCCGAATTGTCTAGCTACCAGCTGTGGATTGTAGGCTTCAAAGCCAAAATACTCAGGCTTAGCAGCTATTAAATCTCTAGACCTAAGAACACTACTCCAAAAGTTTCGACTCCCTAAGGAACTAGAGTGGATGTTAAGGGATTGTAGCCAAGCAGACACTGGTTGATGGCGCCAGGTTTCGTTTTCAACAGAAACAACCATTTTACCTGGAAAAATGTTCCAGATACCAGGATTGGACTTAAAAACCAAGAAGTACAAGAAAATCAAGCTTGGATGCCAAACCTCATCTGGAGATACAAGATTAAAGCTTACCTCACCATAACAGCTACAATCACTAAGACTAGAAAGAAACAGAAGGGGATCAAAAGAAAGATCTTCTTCCTCTAAACCCTTAGGAGCTTCAAAAGCAGAAGGGGGAATGAGAACCATCAAACAAGGTAAATACATATGGCCCCAACAAGTCAAAAGCCAGAGGGGTCCAAATCCCTTGTCAGTAGAGAAGATGGGGGACTCAGAGGTATGAATTCCAAAACCTCTATAAGACTCTCTACTCCTAAAAAGACATCTATAAAGTTGTCCCAATAGAACAGGAGCCAAAGCTACTTCTTCAGAAGTAGAGGAGATGTTAACAACTAGAGATAGCCATAATGTTACTACTCCTCTAATTCTAGACATCATTAATTTGGAAAATGCAAAAGTAAGAAAAAGTACTTCCTCTTGAGAAGTAACTTCCTCACTAGCATCCTTATTAATGAAGAAGTCAACAAATTTCTGAAAACCACATTTACTGGCACTAGCAGTGGGACCAGTAATCTGGCGAAAGGTTAATAAACATTGACTATACAGCTAATTGTGTTCTTTAACATGGTGAAAGATAAGAAGGTCAATTCCATATTTACCTGTTGGAGAAGTACCAGTAATAAAGGCAATATCAGCTAATGTTACAGTCATTGGCCCCCACCGGAACAAGAAGCAGTTGATGGCAGGGTCCCAACAAGCTAATAAAGCAGTGGACATAGCCCCATCGAAGGGAATGGTTTCATAAGAAGCTAGTCTCAAGAAAGGCAATATTTTTTTCTTGGACCATTTGTCGTGAAAAGGTTTCATTCGCAGAAACCATGCTCTTGCATCCACCCCTGAAATCCAACCTTTAAAGGGTTTGCTGGCTAAGGGCCAATTCAAGTTTGGGAGTGTTTTTGGGGCAAATGAAAGTGTTCAGAGCTTATTATTCTCTAAGATAATATGGTCCAAGAACGGGTAACATTGTTGCGCTAAGACGATTTGGCGCTTTGGTTTTTGAATCTTGAAAGGAAAACAAGGACCAATAGTGGCAATTATGTCCTCTAAAGGAGTATTAGAGTCAGTGCTTTTGTTCACATACCAGAACACTTGAGATTTATAAGTCCCAAGGTTCACTCTAATGGCGTTGCATAATTGACGAGCTGCTTCAGATTGCATGGCATCACGTTTTTTAGCAAGCGCTTCACGAATCTCATCTTCACGAACTCTTTCATTAGACATGGTGAATTGAAGTTTGGTAGTGATTGTGAATTCGTAAAGAAATGTGATAAAATTGCCTGAAAGATATTATATTTTCCTAAAATCCTTGAAAAAGGTATTAATGAGGAAGACAACTGAAATGAAACAATAAAAGAAGAAAGCACGTGCATAACACGTGGTATGTTTCATTTTGAGTCATATTTCATTAGGCCATGTTAAGGCAAAGTTTTAATAAATTAAAACGCAAGGTCCTGAAGTCATATTAAAGAAGCCCGCCCATTCCAAAGGGTGTGTGACTTAGAAGCCCATTCCAAAGGATGTGTTACTTAGAAGCACATTCCAAAGAATGCATAACTTTTCATTTTCCAGGAGACGGTAAAAAATTTCTTTATAAAAAGGGGTAAGTGTAATAACATTGACACACTACTCATCTCTTGATCAACACCCCCAAACCTTTCATCTTCCAAAACCTTTTAAAAAACCTTCTTCTCTAAAAATGGATGCTCCCCAACCTTCCGCGGAGTCTTGCATCACTGGGCCCCAGGAGGTCAACCCACAAGAGGTTGACCAGCCCTTCCTTCCTCCTCCAGAGATACCGAAGGAAAGGGAGGAAGAGGAAGAGGAAGAGGAAGAGGATGAAGAAGAAAAAGAAGAAGAAGAAGATGAGGAGGATGCCTCTCCATCATCAGACCCTAAGTCTGATGATGATGATGATGACGAACCCGCCGCTAATAGGAGGAGGCTCAGAGATTTCCCTGAGGACACCTCCAGTTGAGAAAGCGGTTCTCTCCCTTCTGGGGATGACTCCGGTGATGGTGTTGGAGATGATGATGAAGATGGTCTTCCTCCGGAGCCAGCCTCCGAAGAGGACTCGGACGGTGGCAAACCACCATCTCCAAAAGACATCGTAGAAATTTAGCCTAGAGTTTAGAATTCAAAAATTCTAAACAAAAATTGTAAATTTTTATTTTAATATTAAATTTTGGGAAATTTATATGGTGACCCTTTATTATTTTAAATCCTATTTGGTAGCCAAAAATAAACTTCATTACATATGGTGACCTATAATTAGTACTCGGTTAGGAAATGTGACATTACTAACTAAACAAACGTTAGTTGACTTAATGTTTTTGATTTTAAAGTTTGAAAACATAATTAACATGGCACCTTGACCTTTTGACTTCTCTATTTCAAATGTTTTTCTTCTCAACAACAATCAAGTTCGTCCCTCTTCAAATGCGATTCAGCCCTAAAACACTTTCCTCATATGCGAATTTGTGGGCATTGATTTTCCCTGACAATTTCTTGGAAACAACAATCTAGTTCTTCAGAGAACTTCCTAATTTTTTGAGTATTCTTCGAATGAAAGAGTGCAATTGAGGAGTAAGGTTGAAATTGGAGGAATTTCAAAGTAGGGTTCTAAAATCTTCGATTTTTTACATCATTTGGGTTCGTAAAGCTTTGATTATTGTCCAGGTATGTCAATGTTAGCTAAATTTTTCTGAATTTCGTAGGTTTTTTTGTTCTTCATTTTGTAGTTGTTGGTGTTGATATTCTGTTTTTAATTTTTTTTCTTGCATGTATATATTCCTCTTGAAGAATGGGTGAGGCTGTGGTTTTGAAATTTCAATATAGGGGTTTTGATGTGGATGTTGTTGTTAGTGATATTGATACTCTAAATTTAATTGACTTAGTTATAGAGTACCAAGATAAGGCCCAGGAAAAAAAGATTTCAGTCCCAAAGAACCCTTGCTTTAATTATGTGTATAAGATGAAACACATTGAATTACAAACAGACAGTGACTTAATGAAACTATTTGCTAACTTACCTGGGTCTAAGTTAATCTACATTTGGGTTGGGGAACTTAATGAACCGTCTGAACTCTTGAAGGCTGTGAAAATTTTAAGGTCTGGGAAGAAAGTTATTGAGAGTAATGATGTGATGTCACAACCTATTGCACCCTCTTTGAAACCAACTGCCACTAACACACCTAGGAGGAGCCAAAGGCATAGAGAAGTTCAAATATGTTCTGCTGATGAATTTCTTAACATAATTACTTCATCTATCCCTTACACACCAAATGACAATCCAGTTAACCTAGCAATAGAGGAAACATGGATTGATATCATCAATGAAGGTGTTCCCACCAGTCATGAAGAGTATGACCCATATGAAGGTGTACCCACCAGTCTAGTTAGAGGAAGGGGAAGAGGTAGGGGGAGAGCTAGTCTTAGGGGTACAGGAAGGGGAAGAGGAAGGGGGAGGGCTCCTGTAACTAGGGAAGAAGATGCTCCTATAAAACACATTCTATTGTTACATAGTCCTAGTATTAGCCCTAGGCATAGAACAATAACTCCTACTATCAATACTACTGTGAATGACATGAATCTAGTTCTCTTACAACCTAATACTACTTCTGGTATAACTGAGGGTTCATCAAAGGCATATATAACTACATCTGTTGGAGCAAAAAAGATCCCTAAAACTACTGCAGCTAGAAAGAGGTTGAATGTGAGGCCTACTAGTGGGAATAGTAGCAGTCATGGAACTGATCCTAGCACAGCTGTAATTATTCTGCAGACAGATTTAGACAATCAAGGGGGGCATAACTTGGATGATGATGATTTATACTCACCTACTGGAAATGGGACTGACACTGATGAGAGTTTGGACTCTGAGGATGGCCTATCTGATGATGATGGTTTGGAAAACATTCTTGATGAGTATGACCCATATGAGGGCTCTGATTTTGAAGATGATGATGATGTGAATGAAGATGGGAAACATGAATCCAACTACTTGAAGAGGTTATACCAGAATGGTGAAGTATATGGTGATGATGAGTTTGGAAAAATACTGCTTAGGCCTTGGATGTTGTTTCTAGACAAGCATCATTTGAGAAGTGTGGTAAGAGATTATTGCATTCAATGTGGGTTCTCTGTGGTTGTTGACAAGGCTAGTAACACTAGGTATACTGCACTATGTTCTGCCCAGAATTGTATGTGGAGATTATATGCTTCAAGGCTACTAGATGGCACAACTTGGGCCATAAAATCAATTCAAAACTCAGAACACACTTGTACAGGGTTAGAAGTGAGCAACCCAATGGTAAACTGCAAGTGGGCAAACGAGAAGCTAATGGATAATATCAGAGCAAACAATGACATTAGTGCAAAGTCTCTGAATGAGTTGTTATGGCAGAGGTATGGGATCCAAATGAAACAAAGCACGATTTACAAGATGAGGGAAAAAGCATTGATTGAAATACATGGGGGGCATGATGTTTCTTACAGTTTGTTGCCTAGGTATTATGAAATAGTCAAAGGAACAAACATTGAGTCCACTGCAATTTGTGCCTGGACATCCCCAGATCATCCTGAAAGGCCATTGTCTTTCTCTTCTATATTCATTGCTCTGAAAGGCCCTATGGAAGGGTTACTTGCTGGATGTAGAAGTCTGATTGGTGTGGATGGTGCACACCTTAAGGGTAACAATGGGGGCATTCTTTTATCTGCAGTTGCCCTTGATGGCAATAAAAATTATTTCCCTTTGCTTGGGCTATTGTACCTGGTGAGGATGGTGACAGTTAGGCATTCTTTGTCTAGCATTTAAAAAATGCATTGAAGGATAGTGGGAGAGGTGACAATTGGTGTATTATATCTGATAGGCAAAAGGTATATATGTCTTGTAATTTTGTCTTTACTTTTCTTCATTATTCACTAAGTGACTAACATGGGATTTAATGCTTTTTTATGCTTTTTTTCTTTTCTTCACAAGGGCATTGACATGGCATTGACTGAGCATTGGCCAAAAGTTGGGAGAAGGTACTGTTGTAAGCACTTAAGTACAAATTGGAAGATGGTTTTTGGAGGTCCTCTGCTATTCATTTGATTTTGGAAGGCTTGTGGATCCACATCTAAGTTTACTTTTAAGAAGGCAATGGAAGCTTTGGACAAAGTAAATCCTACTGCAAGAGTATGGCTTTCAAAGTTGGGAGAACAAAGTAGGTGGACAAAGTGGCAGTTCAACCCTGATATTAAAAGTGATGTCAATAAGACAAACTTCGTGGAAAATTTTAGTGCTACGCTTGGCATAGATAGATGCAGGCATGTGTTGACACTTCTAGAAGGTATGAATGTTGCTTGTTTTTGTTATTCTAAGTGACTTTTGAAACTGACTTGTTATTTTTCTTATTTGCAGGTATAAGAAGAGTAACAATGGTGAGGCTAGCGTCCAGAAGGCAGATTTGTGAGGGCTGGAAAAACACTGACATATGTCCCAATATTGTGAAGAGAGTACAAACCCCATGCCAAGATTCAAAGGACTTACAAAGCTTATTTCTCTAGTCAGGGAGAGTTTGAAGTACATGATGGGAGGTCAGTTCTGCAAGTGAGCTTGATTAACAGAACTTGTATTTGTAATTTGTGGCAAATAAGTGGAATGCCATGCAAACATGGTATGAGGGCCATTTTACATGCCAAAGAGGATCCTCACAA